>JAKSZT010046586.1:3643003-3719053 GCA_026826555.1 Tolypeutes matacus
AAAAAAAAAAAAAGAATTAAAACATAGGTTTTGCTTTGAAAAACTACTCATTTTTGTAAAATATGTTGGAAACTCTACATTTCCAGTCCCTGCTGTGCCATCCAAATGATGATGGAAGTAATACCATTCTATGGATAGTAGTACATTATCTACATATTATTACTCCTTCCCTGTTATCTATATATTATATTCTTCTACCCTGTGTTTACTCCTTAGAAGACAGTTAATCGAAAATACTAATGGAAGGAGGAAAAGGAAGTTGGGGGATGGTGGGTAGTGTACTCCTCTTTTATATTCTATGGCCAGTTTTCCTGTGTGTTTATGGTATAAGGCCACTTTTTCATATTTGTGTATGTGTTTCTGCTTCTGTACCTGTGTGTGAATCATTTCTTGAAATGCTAGGTGAAGAAATTAAAGCAAGCTAGAACTTTCATCTAATTATGCTTTAGTGAAGGGGGAAAGGGGGAGCCCACATCATTGAGAACCTACTGTATGTCAAAAACCAAATCAAATTATTTCACTAATGTTATTCCTTCATTTTTCCAATCATCCTGCAGTTTGCAGGCACTATCATCCAGCTTGAAAAGAGAGAATTCTGGATGTCACTTACACATTCATAGGACTGATTATGGATTTGAATGACTTCATAACTTTCTGATTCCATATGCCATATATATACAGTGATACACTGCTGCTCAAGTCCTAATGAGGCTTTTGGCTTGAGAAGTGCAGGGAGAGTGGTTCTCCAGTATTTGGGAAATCTGAAGAACAGGATACGATCTTGTTCTTCTGGGAAGTGGCGTGTGTGTGCGCGCGCATGCGCGCACATGTGAGATAAATTCCTTTATTTCAAAAAAATTTAAACTAGTTTTTAAATTAGAATAATGTGCATATAACCAAAGTTCAAAGAATATTTTGGAATAAAATGAAAAGTAAGTCTTCCTTTTCTTTCCCCTAACTTCCTTCCCTCACACAAACACTGTAAATGGATGTTTATTCATAATAGATTTTTAATGCATCATGTAAAACATATGAATTGGCTTACGTTCTTCATACCATTGTCTGCAGCTTGACTTTCAATATATCTTGAATATTTGTTCATTTAAGCATCTACTGATCTATCTCATTTTTTGTGGCTGTACAACATTCCATTATATAGTTGAATTTAGATCATTTTTAGTTTTTTTTTAATGAACCAATGCTTGAATGAATATAAATCTTTTACACTTGTAAGATAAATTCCTTGAAATAGAATTTTGTGTGAAATGGCATGTGTATTGAATTTTTAAATAGATACTGATAAATATTTTGATAGATAATAGTAAATTCCACCCAGAGAGTCCCTGTATAAATTCCCATAAACAGTGAAACACACTTTCCACTACTGGCCATTATGAAACTTTTTAGTCTTTGGCAAACTGCTAGGTGAAAACATGGCATTTGATTTTATTTAAATTTCTAACTATGAGACAGTCTAATGTTTTCTGCATTTTTGGCTATTTATTCTTCTCTTGTAAATTATTTTGTGGCAGAGAATTTTTTAAGAAGCTTCCATACTTCTTCTAGTACTTTTTATTATGGAAATGTTTGTATCCAAAACAATTTGGGTACATGTTATTATTATACTGGATTGTATTTCCTAGACATGGTCCATCAGCAGATCAATGAGACCCTTTTCTACATCCATGAATTTTTTACCCTTTTCTTTTCAGAGGCTTGCTTTTTGTAAAACCTGTGGTTCTGGATTTTACATACTAAAAAACTTACAACTTTTAATATCTTCAACTCCCTTCCCCTTTTCTTCTTGACCTGTATGGCCTAGTACCCTGACTGCTGAGGTATAGTGACCTTACAGGTAAAAGTCATGGCCTGTAGGAGACATGTCCTGGATACATAAAGCCTGAACTGAGTTTTTTTTTTTTTTTTTTTTTTTTTTTATTTCATAATTGAATCCAGCGATCTTCCTCTTCTGGCTGCTGTGGCAAGCACTCACTCTCCATATGTAGCCCAGATACTGCTTTAAATGCTTATCGGTTGAGAAATTAATTTGGGGAGAATGTTAAGTAGAACCAAGGAAGCAGGCACAAAATGAATTTATGGTGATTTATTTTCCTCCATTAGGCTTCCATCTGAATGAGTCAGTCACCTGGGTATCCTGCATATTCTGTGACATTGGATGATTTTTCCTTTTGACTGGACTTTTGGGTGGTAGTAGGTTTTTAACCAAGTGAAACTAAAACAGCATAAACAATTTTGGGGCAAAATATTTGAAAAGACCAAAGAGTAACTTTTAGAAATTTCTATAAGAATGAATAACATAAAGAAATTTTATGTGATCATTATGATGTTGCCACAAGTCATAAATAGCAACAGATGTCTCATGATTAAATGGCTCAGAAATAGTCATTTTATTAGTTTTTAATTTTTATTTTTAAGATAGAGATGTATAAAACCTTGATTATTGTTGCTTTGTTTTTTCAATTCAAAATAGTTCATTTCTGACTATTTCTTAAAGTATTTTTAACCACCATTAATTATAATCTCAGAATAATGAGTGTAAATGTGTTATGTTATCCACCCAAGTGTACATCTGCTTTTTAAAAGAACAAAGGCAGAAACACAAGATTGGTAAACATGACTTTTTTAAAAAAATGAAATTTTCAATTAGTATTAATTGTGTGTAATGTTAAAACATTACTTTCTGCTGATTTTCCTGTTTCACACCCTCTCAAAATATAAAAACCAATCTTTTTTTTTTTTTTTTAAGGCCAAGGAATGTAGATTCCTCAGAAAAGCATACTACTTTATACCATGTGTTCTGTTTATAAGTATAAGCTAATTCTTATAAATATTAATATTTACATATTCAATATCTAATTTTAAAGAATTGAAAATTAGGATTAAAAATTGTATAAAAGCATTGGCAAAAATAATACTATTTTCTTTAAAAGTGCTCAGGTAGCCGAGGCTATTGCTTTCGGTATCAACCCTTCTTGAACCCACAGGAGTTGAATATTTGTTTCTCTGCTTCATTTTACTCAGTTTACACTAATAGAACTTATAACTCTTAAAATTATCTTGGCATTTACCAGCCCCTCCCTTCTAAAAGCTGATTTTTTTCCCCACCGATTTCCACTCTTTAATTGTTATTGTCTTTGTATATACTGTAGAGTGTTGCTTGTAAGAAAGGCTAATTTGGAACCAAACTCTTGTAAGTAATGTAAATAAAAAGATGGGTAGATAAAGTTTTCAATATGCTCTACTACCTCAGTTTACTTGAATACTACATTATCGTTTATCCTTTGCTTATCTGGTTTAAGATACTTTTAATGCTAGAAGTGAATTTGGTTTCTGCTTTCATTGACTATTTTCATCATAACTGATTAGCTAAAAAATGAAAACTATTTGCTTATAGTTATGAAATACAAATTACTATATAACACACCCATTGTTGCTGTTTAAATTTTCATTAATAGAAAAGTCCTGTGGTTTTTTAAGTCTTTGACCTTGAATTTATAGCATTGGGTCACATTTTGTCCTTCCTCTTTATGTATTAAGGAGCTTTCCAATTAGACAAAGAAGTAGCAGTTGTTATAATGGAATGAAACCTGAAATTGTGCCTGAAATCAATTTGGCCCTTCTGTCCTGTTAGCTGGTCCCAGCTAGTAACTTAAATCTCCTGTGGATGACTTTCTGCCCAAGAGTATTTACTGATTTATTTTCTTTGGCTTAATTTTCTCATTTCATTCATTAATAGAATTCTTGTCTCCTTTATTGTTTGGAATTCTGTGAATCAGTCTCTTGGGCAGAATTCAGAATACAGAAAAGTTCATTTGTGGGCCATTGTACATTATTTTCACTGTTAGGGAAAGGTTTTTTTTTGTAGTTTAGAATGATATGTCTGTTTCTGAGTGTTTTCTTTTTTTAACTAATCAAATTATTCTGAGTCCTGTCTATTTCAAATCTCTAACTACCATTTAAGAAATTTGGTCTTCAATATATAGTAGGTTCATGCTACTGTTATTCTTAAAACTAAGGTTTGCTAGGAAGGAAAAGGTCTCTATAGTTTATTATAGAACCATTAATCCTTATAGGATTCCTGAGTTTTATAATTCCCAACCCTTCCATAATTTCAGCTACCTTCATCCTAGTCATTCTTTCCTTACACAAAGCCCAAGAACTGAATTGCTACTTCTTTCAAGTGTGGTCATTGTGATGAATGTGATTAAGAGTTTCGGCCTGTTTTAAAATAATTTTTCTATTTACTTTTTATGGTACAGATAGATAATGTGTTATGTATTAAAATCCTGCTTGTTGCAATAGGAAATGAAAAAGGGATCTTTTACATTATAGAATTAAAATTAATTTTTCTTTGTATATAAACTAATGGGTTTATTTGAAATATTCCTGGATTTTATTAATGTCTTAATTTTGAGTTTGAAAATGTAAAGTGCAATAAACATACTAGCACAGATTTCATTTTGTTGCAGTTGGCATACACTGGGAATGTTCACTAAAAAACAGATTTTACACAATGCCTATTTCTGGTTGATGTTCTATGAGAACATTCTGTTTTTTCTAAGTTATTTAGATGGTGGGATAAATAAGAATGTACATACTTGTTCTTTGTTCTTCTGTATACATTTCTCAAATGTGCACCTGTATTATAATAACCTCCCAGTTCTAGGGGATATTTGTGCAATAAATAAACATGTCAATTTGCTGGGTGATGTTGGCCTTCCTTTCATACGTTAATAAGGTGTATATAACTTCATAGACTTCATCAGATCACCTGGATTCTTGTCTGAACTTTGACACCTCTGAGCATGTGACCCTTTTTTACATTGCCCTTCTCTAATCCTAGATTTTTATATTGGTAATTTAGTAGAATCTGCTTCACGAAGTGGTTGTAAGAACCAATTGAAATGATGAATGTTAAGTATTTTTGTTCAGGGCCTGGAACACAGCAAATGTTCGGTAACTGTTGGTTGCTACTGTTACTAGGGAATCTGTCCAGCTTCCCCACTATTGCTGGAAGAATTCTTAACATATATTCTTATGAATAAAAGCGTAGTAACAAAAATACACTGCTGGGAAATGGATGTGGCTCAAGAGGTTCGGTGTCTGTCTACCATATGGAGGGACCAGGGTTCGATCCCTGGGACCTCCCGGTAAAAAAAAAAATACACTGCTATAGTCTTACATCTGACCTAATCCCCACAATAACAAATTGAAAATTTCTTTTAAATGCTTTTATTAAAGTAAACTGAAAACCAAGTGACTGAAATCTAGAAAAAGCCATATAAAACTGTTATGGACATTGTATCCAGTACAAATTATTATAGACACTGTAATTTAAAAATTGTCCAGTTGGCTTCCATTCTAAATCTGGTTTGTTCACTGATGTGCTTGTCACTCTGAGCAGTCTGTTCTCTTCATCTGCATTTTAAGGAAGCCAGCTCCTCAGGCAGCCCTTAGTACCGGCTCTGCAGTTATGATTAAGTCCTGCATAGGCAGTAGGGAAGCTGAAACCAGCCACAGGCTAGGTTGATTTGGGTAGAGTTGTGCCCAGAGGCAGGATTGGATCAGGAGCTTTTTGTTGTGCTTATTTTCATATCATATTAAATATACCACTCTTAGGTTTAACCAAAGAAGGTAAGGACCCTGTTTTGAAGCAGGGAGGAAGTATCGAGTACTTGGGAACAACTATTAGATATTTTAGAGGTTCATAATATAATATATGTTGTTCTCACATATAAACTTAGAGAATTCTTGCAACATTTCTAAGAAGCATGGAGTGGTGATTTTGCAATGAGAAATTAAAGTACAGAGAATTTATTGTGATTATTTGAGGCCATATAGTCTTTCCTATATGAGTTCAGCTTGTCTGAGTCTCAGACCAGAATGGTTTCCCAACTAGTATGTGGTGACAGATGTATTGTAAAGTATCCGGATTTCATCATGTGTCTTTGTCAACATGGAAGTTTTGGGTGGGGTGGCAAATGGGACCAGAACAGAGCTTAAAGAACATGTAGTAGGGGCTGAGGAATAGTAGCTCTGAGTGGGAGAGGCATATGCAATTAGAAAAGGGAGAGATTGAAGGCTATAGTGCCTCCTGTCCTTGCTCTGTCATGCAAACTGTGGGTTTGGCTATTTTTTGCTCTAGATTTAAGATTATATGAGACTTCCCTAAAGAAAAGAAAATAAAAGTAATCCAAAAGAGATTTTTAAGGAATATGTGAAATACCCATCCATTATTCTGTCAAGAAAACTTTGGTGGGGCTTTGATCTTAAAGCATCTGCACAGGCTAGAGATTCTTGATTGGAGCCAGGAGATGTGATCCCCTTATCATGTTTCTTTGTAAAATGGACTCTGCTCTGGTGACTGTACAAGCCTAGACAGATACCTTCATCAGACTGCAGACAGGTCTTTATCTGGGTTAACACTGTCTGACTAGACCTACCACAGAAAAACATGCATTTACCCTAAGGAAAGAATTAAGTTGAAGAGACCTTGAGCTTCATTTCATTCCAAATGACTCTTAACAAGAACAGTCCAAAAACATGTTTATTCTCCCCTCAGTGGTCAAATTCAGATTATTGATAAAGGCAGTGTTGCCTAATTGTTTCAAGGGAAACAACAGAATTGTTGATGAAATGTTGTGTAAATAAAAGGAAGGTATTGTTATTTCCTCAAGAAACTTGGCTCCTCTAAGTCTGTATCCTTCTGCACTAAGCTATACAGGCTGGACTTAAGATGGGTTGGGCTAGCCCAGAACCTGAAATTAGTTTAAGTGATTCTCAAACCTAGTTGCATATTAGAAACACCTGCTGTGTAACTTTTGAAATATACTAAAATACTAATTCCCAGATTTTACCCCTGGGGATTCTGATTCACTTGATCTCCCAGCATGCTCCAAATTTCAATTCATTCTAGGTGTTATTAAAACTAGTGCTCTTTCCCCATGTTCTTGTTGGTTTTCATTTATTCTGAAAAGATGGTTTATGATTTTGTCTGTTGCATGAGCTTTCAGGTTTGCACAATGCAACAGGTGCCTGGCCAGACATCTTTCTTTGTCATCAGGGAGCAATCAAGTGCTTGTCTTTCTGACTGCAAAATCTCATTTTAATTAGTCCTTTGATAATTAAATTTGTTCATTTAGCAAGTATTTATTGAACACCTGCTGTGTGCTAAGCACAAGACTGAGTGCCAGGGATGTGCCAGTAAATAGGACAAATATTCTTGTTTTCTTTTGTCATGAAGTTTTCATATTTTCCCTTTCATATTTTCTCCTCAGGGAGATTGCATAAGCAATTAGAGATTAGTATAATGCAGAAAAATAAAGTAGGGTAAGGAGTTAGACCAGTGTGTCTTTTGTTTTGGTTGTCCCACAATTTAATAAATTACTTGGATTTGGAACCATTATTTTTTTCCTTTCTAATACAGATGCTGGTGAATCATATTCTGGAGGTTGCCCTTTCTCTGAAATAGATTTAAGAGCTTTCACTGTTTCATTTTTTTTTTTTTTCAGAATACAAGCGCATAATGCATAATGGTAAAAGGACGATAGATTTTGAAATAGTAGTCACCATGGATATTTGTATACTGTTTGTACTGTTGCTGCCTTATGATAAAACAAGTTATTTTTGCACATTTTTCCTTGTGAAATATTTTATACAGAAAAGTGAATAAATATACATTTAGTTAATCTTCATCCAGGTAAATAGATCATTTTCAGCAAATCAGAAGCCCCCTCCTCTGTGTATATTATCCTGATCATAACTCTGTCCTTTCTCACTTTTGTAAACTGCCTACCTGACATTGGTGAACATAATTTCCTTGCTTTATTTTTGTTTGACCTCTGTTTATGTAACCTTAAGTGATAAAGTTCTGTTTTGCTTGTGATTTAAACTATATGTAAGGGAAGCTGCTGTGGCTCAATCAGTAGGGCTCCCGTTTACCATATGGGAGGCCCCGGGTTCGGTTCCCCGGGCCTCCTGGTGAAGGTAAGTCCGCACGGCGTGGTTAGCCGACCCAGCGAGCACAAGCAGCAAGGGGGGGATAAATGAATAAATAAATAAAAAATCTTAAAAAAATAAATAAATAAATTATATGTAATTACACATTTTTTAGGACATATATCAAAGGGCAGACTTAATGCCATATAGGGTTTGTAAAGTTTAAGCTTTACTATTTTTTTCTTTTAACTTGGTTTTCCCCATTTACACTCACCAACAGTTTGTGAGAGTTCCTGTTGGTCCATACCCTCATGAATAGTTAAATGTTTCTGAATTTTTATAAAAAAAGATAGCATTAAAAAAAAAACACAACTGAAATTCTTCAAACTTGAATTTGCCTTTTAAAAGAGAAATTGCTTCATTTTTCCAGTGGTAAAGTATGGAAATATTAGAGTGCTTTGATTGTGCAAGCAACATACTAAATGTTTCGCATGAATTATCTATATAATCTCTCACAGAATCCCTAATAATAGGTCCTTTATTATTGCCACTTTTCAGATAAGGGAATTGAAGTTCAGAGATAGTAAATAACTTCTCCAAGTCACTTAACTAAAGTGGCTTTTTGGAGACACAAATTTGGCTCTGATTTGACTCTAACGTCTAAGTTCATGGTCATCATACTTAAATTTCCTAGGCATCAAATCTTAATCTCTTTGAAAATATTACTGTGGCTCTAGTAATTAGCCCTTGAAGATTGCAGGGATAATCTTTGTCTGTAATCCTGGGCAGACCTTTGAGAGGATATATTTATAGACGCAAAATAGGATTAGGAAAATAGGTCATCTGGAATACTTTGTGATCTTTCCGCAGTTTCGTTCTGGAGTGGCTGAACCACAACTTCCCTGTTAAGTCCAGTACTGGAAAAACAAATGTGCTAATATTATGTTGAAAACTTCAAGTTTGGTCAAGCCCACGGACCAACGGAAAAGAGAACCATGTTAACAGTTGTCCTTACCAAATCCCAGAAATGGCAAATATTTTCAGCTGAATTCCCCCTTTACTTTTCTTTACTGTAAAATAGAAATTCTTGCCACAGCATTAAAAAATTACTGTGGATCAGCCTGCCTTTTAAAAAAAAGCACATAATCATAAATCACTTAGACCTTTTTTGTGAACCATGCTAATTGCTGTGAAAAATGCAGTATGTATCTAGATGTGGTAACAGCCCTCAAGAAGCTTAAAACTCAGTGTAAAGGACATGCCCATGTTGTCTTCCAAGTGAGGCATTTTGTTATGGCCACCTATGCACTAATGAGGTAGGAGTGTAAAGGAGTATCCTGGAAGGATGGATGCTGAAATTCCGTCAGTGGTTTTTACGTTCTGCAGCTGCCCTGCCAACGGACCACTAAATAAATAGAAATTGGCCTTTAGCTTGTTTGGAAAGTGAATGGAATGTAAAACGTAGTGTAAAAGCAGCCGCTCTTGAATCCAGTCAATCCTAAACACAGCTACCTGAGGGGGGGGTGGTTGGCGGGGAGCTGTACTGGGTGGACTTGAGTTAACTTGAAAACTTTGCAGTCTCGACCCGGCTTCGCGAACCGGAGTGACAGCTGGCGGGCGGTCGCCCAACCCTGTTCAGTGCTGCAAAACCTTTACTTCTCTGCCCAGAACCTAGGACGTCACTCTGGGCAGGAAAAGCACTTCTCGGGCTACTTTGTCAAGAGATTGGATTTACTTCGAAAAAACGCGGGGAATTCAGTGTGTGAACTACCTTGTTTGCTGGATGGCAGCTTCTATTTTTGCATATTCTCCAACAGGAAGACGCGGAATAACAAAGCGGGATTTCTGTCTTGAGCTCTGGCTACGCCCTGGGGCTTCCGGATTTTGGCTCGAACAGTTCTCCCCACCCAAAAACTCCTCCTCTACGGGTCGGCCCCAACATGCTACTTTTTTCGCCCTAGCTTTCACAGCTTATTTCCGGCCCTTCCCCGGAAGCTGGGGCTGCCGAAGTCGCAACTCTGAGGCAAATTCCGTGACGGGCTTAGGTGAAATCTCGCGACGTTTCCTTAAATCTTAAGACGGGTTGGAAAAGGCCTAGCCCTGCACCGCCCCGTTTCTTACGTCACGCGTAGTCACTGCCGTGGGCACTCGTTTCCGTGTGCGCGCGTGCTACGCATGCGCACTTGTCCCCCTCTCACTCCTCCCTCCCGTCGCGCGGGCCTCCCTCCGGCCAGTCGCGCGTGGGCTGGAGCTTGGGGCGGGCGTTGCAAAGGGATGTTTGCTTGATCACCGGCTCCACGGCGGTCTGGAGTTCCCAACCTCGGTGGGTGACGGGTTGCAGATCCTCCATCTAGGGCAAATGGGCCATTGCGAGGGCTGCTAAGGGCAGGCTGGGGAGTACAGAGGCCGGGGCCGTGACCATGAACTCACCCGTGGACCCCGGCACTAGGCAGGCGCTGAAGAAGAAGCCTCCCGAGCGGACCCCCGAGGTAAGGCCGGCCGACACTGCGCGCGTCCCCAGTTCCAACCGGCAGCATCTCCCTGTCTGTCGGAAGCCGGTGGCTACTTCTTGGTTCCAGAGCCTCGCACCTGCTGTCGGGCTGCCTGCTCTTCTTGTCTCCCGGCCTTGACCTTCTCGCGGGCGGGGTGACGAAGTGAGCACCGCCTTTCCTGCTCGCGGTGCTGCTTTCCCTGCACACCCGTCCTTGCCCCTGACTTCCTAGTGGCTTCAGTAAGAAAGCACATCGTATTTTCTGAGGGTAGAATGTAGGTCTCGGAGTGGGTTTGCCCGTATATTCAGGTATGTTATGAAAAACGAGGTAGAAGTTGTAAATAAACTGTAACACCGATGTTATTAAGAAATAACTTGTTTAATGGGCCCTAAAATTTTGTGCAAATGACTTTTTTTTTAAAAAAGTAAAGTTTTCAATTTCAGTTTAAAACTTTGCATCCGATCAGGTGAATTCTTTGGTGGAGGATGCATATTTAAAGAGATGAGTTCTGGAGGTACTTTTTCAGACTGTCCGTGGGAAATTTTACAAAGATTTGTGCTTGGATCAACGATTGCTTGAATCCAACATTTGTATTGGATTAACAGTAATGGCATCAACTTAAAAAAATTTCAGGTTAAAAGATTTTCATTTAACTGGAAGGCTTGTTTTCAGGCAGGTAACTAAAACGAATTAGCTTTGCATTAGCCTTAAATGTGTTTAGGTTTTTTAGGAAGATTGCCCTTGATTTTGACAAGTTTTTATAGTAAGTATGTTTACTAAGCCGTAAAGCAAAAGACAACAACAGTGTGAACGAATCCTTGGGTTGTCTTGTTTATAGTAGTAATAAATGTTTTGGTTAGTTCTTTCTGAGTTACCTTTTGAATTTTTCAGATTTAAAGTGTTTTGCATAGAAAGTGCTCAGTAACATTGTGTGGACCTTTTGGGACAATCTAATTATTCAATCCGTAATTGAAATTGTGGTGAGTCAGACTTTATTATTGGGGATACTAATCCTTGGATTGGAATAAGACAGATTCTTCCACTTTTTGGAGTCACCGTTTAGAGACCTGTGCCTTAATTAAGACCATGTGTATTCATTTCTCTGTGATGATTACTGCAGTCAGTGTGGGCTGGTTGAAGACGTTCACTTTAAATAGCTGAATTGTGCTGTAGTTTTTATATCATTAGAAAATATTATACAAGGCTTAAAATAAGTTTTACATTTAAGCATTGCTTATACCAAATTCACATTTCAGTGAGAAAATCTCTTTAATGGCAAAATTACCTAGTTTGAAGTTTCCTATTTCTGAGTCTTAAGAAACTTTATAAACTGCTCATAAAGTTATGCTGTCCAATGTGTGCTGTATTAAGCACTTTATCTTGTTTTACTGGAACAGCAACATTGTTCAAGAGAATGTTAAATGACTGCCCATGGTAGACAGACTAGAGCCCTGACATCCAGCAGCATAACATGTTAACTGCTAGATTCACTATTAGTGCTCTTAATGAGTGTAGAAATTGTTTTGGGTACAAAAATATGAAGAAGTAAATGTTAACCTGACTCCTAGTGATGACTTATTTATGATAATTTAATGAAATTCCCACAAGTTCATTTCTGTTTCCAGAAGACCCTTATTCTTTTAGTGGGGTCTTAAGGGTCTTTTATAAATATAGTCAACAAATATTTATTGAGAACCTACCAGCAGCACAAAGCTGTGGTAGGATATATTCGTGAACAAAACAGGCCTGTGTTAGTGGTGCTTACATTCTAATTGTGGTTGGTGGGAGGAAGAAGGCAGGTAATAAATAAAAAAGTGAATTATGTAGTATGTTAGAAGCTGCTAATTGCTATAAAAATTTAAAAGAGCAAGATAAGGGAGATTGGAAGCAAGAGGAAAGGTCTGGGTTACAGTTTAAATAAGGTGGTTAGTATTGTCCTAGTTGAGAAGGTAATTTTTGAGCAAATACTTGAAGCACGTGATAAAATTAGCCATAGGGAAAGAACTTTCTAAGCAGGTGAAACAGTCATTGCAAAGGCCCCTTGTATGGTGCATTTAAGGAATTGGGAGGAGCTCTGAGTGACTGGAGAAGAGTAAGAGATGAAGTCAGAGGCAATACTGGTAGAATAGGATGGAGACATATCATGTAGCATGTAAATCATTGTAAATTCTTTGGCTTTTATTTTGTATGAAATGAGATGGCCACTAAAGGGTTTTGAAGCTAAGTACTGACATTATTTGACTTAACGTTTTTGAGAGTCCCCTGGCTGATATGTTGAGAGTAGAGTGTAGGGGAGCAAAGATAGGAGCAGGAAGGTCAATTGGGAAATTATTGCATTAAATCAGGTAAGAGATCATGGCAACTCATCTAGAGTGATAGTAATGGAAGTGGTGAGAAATAGTCAAATTATGGAAATATTTTGAAAGTTTAGCCAACAGTATTTGCTGATGGAGTAGATAAGGACTTTGAGGAAAGAAGAGGCAAGCACAAGTTCAAGATTTTTGGCCTGAATCGCTGAAGTGTTGGAGTTACCATCTCTGGCAGATTGAATTATGTACCCCGACATAGACATGTTCTTCACCTTAATCCGCATTACTATGGGTGTGAACCCACTGTAAGTAGGTCCTCTTGAAGATGTTATTTTTAATTAAGGTGTGGCCCATCTGAATATGGGTGGGTCTTAATCCATGTAATTTGAGGCCTTATAAAGGAAAAAAAAACAAAGCTGGGAGACCGAGAAAGCCACAGGGAGGAGCCACAAGCAGGAAGTCAGTGGAAAACTAGACCCAAGGAGTGAGAGATCTGCATGTGATGGGAGGCAAGCCAGGGAACCCCAAGGACTGTGGCAATCCAGCACCAGAATGCTACAGACCTTGGTGAGAAAGCATTCCCTTGCTGACACCTTGATTTTGGACTTCTAGCCAATACTGTTGTTAAGCCAACCCATTGCATGGTATTTGTCATTGCAGCCTAGCAAACTAAGACATCATCAAAGAGTTTTATCTGCCACCAGAGAGATGGGGAAAGCTGCAGGAAGAATAGGTTTTGGAGGTAAGATCAGAAGTTCAGTTTATGCATGTCAGTTTTGAAATGTCTATTAGAAATGTTGAGTGGGCAGTTATATTTTTAGAGAGAGGACTGGGCTGGGATATAAAATTTATAGTCATCAACTTATAAAAATTATTTCAAGTCATGAGAAAGGATGAAATTACCGGGTGGTAAGTATAGGTAGAGAATAGAGGAGGACCAGAATGGCTTGGGCACTTAGTCACTATAATGTCAGAGGAAAAGAGGAGAAATCAGCCAAGGAGAATGGGAGGGAGCAGTGAGGTAAAAGGAAAACCAGGAGAGTGTCATGGTATCTTGGAGGCCAGGCAAATAAAGGATGTAATAGAAGAGTTTAAAATCCATTTACCTTCTTTTTGTTTGCATAGCTATAGGGTGCAAAGCATTACAAAAAAATGTACAAATAAATAAGAAGTGGTGTCTTGTAATCAGATGTTTGCATCATATATATTTAATGGGTACAGAATTCTTTTGTGTGTTTCTGGAACAAAATTAATGGTTTCCTTATTTTGAACTGTAAAACTATTAACTCAGACATTATCTCATTGAGCCAGACATTGAGAATGGAAGCATGTTGTAGAGTGTGCTGTTTAGATAGAGTCGAACATAGTTTTTTACTTTTCTATTTCCCCTACTTTATAGAACCAGCTTCCACAGCATATTTTTCCTGAGCTAGTTCTAGTTCTCTCATACCCTTAATCACTTTGCAAAAGTTTTGTAATGGAAAAGTTCAGATTTGAATAATCTGTGGGAAGCTACAGATTATTCAAGTCTAAAATTTTGTTGTTCTAAAACAACAAAAGCTGTTAAGGTACTCATTTTTAGTCTTTATTCCAAAATTATTTAAAGAAACCAGAGTCAGAATCAAAATTGAGACCTTGAACTTGGCTGTCTCTCAACTCAGTCCATATTCAACACCATTCTTTCTCTAGCCCTCTTCTTTACCTATAGTGAGCTCCTTATCTTTCCACTCTACTCCCCCTAACTCTTTAAGTGCTTAACACCATGCCTTGCACATATTAAATGATCGATAAACGTTCAAGAAAACAATTTAGAAATATATTTTATAAATTCCTTGTGTATTAAAAAGAGAATACTTTTCTCTTCAGTAGAACTGTTGACTTTGTACATCCAGGGTAGTGTCATTTAACAACATGACATCAGTTAATTCTTATAGGCTGACACCTCCTAGGACTATATATTCCAACTCACCAACTTTTATGTGCTTCAGACCCATAAATCTAGCCACTGACTCGACATCATTCCTGGGTGTCCTCTCACTTCTTGAGTCACTTGTCCTAATTTGAAGCCATCATCATTCCCCTTCCTTTATATTCTATTGGCAACTGGTCCAGATGCTCAGTCAAGAAATCTGGGTGTTTTCACTCTTGATTTGCCCTGTCTTCCTCCCCATATCCATTTAGCCATTAAATCTTGTTGCTTTTACCTCCTGTCTCTGTGTCTGTCTGTCTGTCTGCCTGTGTCTGTCTGTCTCTCTCTCTCTCTCTCTCTCTCTCTCTCTCTCTCTCTCTCTCTCTCTCTCGATGGAAACAACCCAGGTGTCCATCAACAGATGAATGGATGAACAAATGGATGAACATGCAATGGGATATTTATTATTCAGTCATAAAAAAGAGTGAAGTTCTGATACATGCCACAACTTGGATGAACTTTGAAAACATTATGCGGGGAGGGATGGGGCTTAAGCGGTTGAGCACCCGCTTCCCATGCGGGAGGTTCCGATTCGATTCCCAGTGCCTCCTAAAAAAAAAAAAAAAACACACCAACTTAGGGGAGCCAATGTGGTTCAGTGGTTGAGTGCCAGCTTCCCACATATGAGGTCCCAGGTCTAAGTCCCTTGCCCTGGTACCTCAAAAGAAAACAAAACAAAAAAAAAAACAGCTTACGCTGAGTGAAATAAGCAGACACAAAAGGACAAATATTCTACCCATATGGAATATCTAGAATAGGCAAATTCATAGGGGCAGAAAGTAGCTTTGAGTTACTAAGGGCTATGGGGAGGGGTGAAGGGGTAATTATTGCTTAATGGGAGTTTTTGGAGTCATGAAAATAATTTGGAAATTTGGTTGTGTAATGGTTGTACAACATTATGAATGTAATTAATGCCACCAAATTGTACATTTAAAAATGGTTAAAATGGCCAATTTTATGATATAACCATATATGCACACACACAAAGATACTTTTAAAGAAAGCAAAAACTATCCTGTTGACAATTCTTATTCCTTAGTGTTTAATTGGGGATGGGATAGTTTTTAAGGAACAATGTCTAAAAAAGCTCTTTGGGAGGGGAGTGATAATGAAAAAGAGGTTATGAAGTACTGTGCTAAAGTATGGGGTTTGGGGGATGGTGGTACATGGTATTGGATGTTAAATGAGGAAGATGGTTATACTAGCAGGGTTAGATCATTTCAGGAATTTAAATTCCATCTTGTAAGAAAAGGAAAGAACCACTGGATATTTGAAGCCTGGAAATAAAATCAATTTTATAAAGATTACTTTGTGGGCATTGCTGAAGATGCATTGGAGTGGGGATAAACTAGAGGTAGGGAGACTTATAGGTTGAAACATTTTCTCTAAACTGGGATGCTTTTGCAATTACACCAGTACAACACGAAAACCAGGAGATATGGTTCCCCCACCTGTAGGAAATAAAATGAGTAATTCCAGGTATGAGGTAAGATCCTGGACTTGTTGGTGATAGTAGCATATAGGACAGTGAGATGTTGAGGAGGTACAGTTGGCCCACCCTGGCCACTGATTGGATTGGGAGTGTCTGCTACCCACCAGACTTTCTGTCTTAGTTTTGTAATTGACTATCATATATATACAGTGAAGTCCACACATCCTAAGACTATAGCCAGATGAATTTTTATAAACATAATTGAACTGTGTAGCTGCCACCCAAATCACAATATAGAATATTACCACTCTTCCAAAATTCTTCCTTCTCTTCTATCCCCAATCAATACCTTTCCCAAAGGTAACCACTGTTCTTCCTTCCATCACCCTAGAGTTGGTGTGTCTGCTTTTGAACTTCATTTAAGTTAGTCATATAGTGTGTATTCTTTCTTAGAACCAAGAAGACTATGAAGATATTTTGGTTCTTTGGTACTTTGATACTTTGGTTGTAGAACCTCCTCTCTTGTGGCTTTTTACTTTGGTTTTCATCTGCTTATCTTTTATATACTGAGTTATCCTTTTGTTTCCTCTTTTGGATTGACTGCCATGCTCTTTTCAGGCCTTTTGTTGAGATAACTGCCTCTCAGCCCCCAGATGTTGTAGTTAAGGCCAAGAGGCACCTGTCTTTTATGTTCTCCCAACCCTGTGCAATAGTACCAAGGCAAGGCTAGCACAAGCTTCATGTCTTTTATTGGGAACAACCGTGGACTGGGTGCAAGAACAATATTAAAGGGATGGAAAGAAACTGCAATGGAGGATAAAAAGAAATTGTTATAAAGGTAGGAGAGGAACGAAGAGTGCTGTTACAGGAGGTCATTTCAGAAAGAAATTACTGACTACTGATGTTACATACTATAAAGAGTTCAGGAAAAGTGAGGACTGGTAAATCTGTGGATTGCTTCAGTGAACTGATTAAGAAGGATCCTGATTGCAGTGGAATGAAGAAAGAATAAGACCTGAGAAAGTGAGGGCAGTAAATGTATTGTGTTTGTGAGTTTGCCTCTGTTGGAAAGGGAAAAAGATAAAAGGTCCTCCATGATCCTTTGCCTGATAGTCTAGCCTTATCATCCCCCATTCCCAAACACGTTTTAAGTATTTGTAGATATCCTAACACTGTTCTTCAGAACCTAGGTAATAAATACTTTTTTTTTTTTTTAAGTTTTTAAAAAGATTTTTGAAATTTAATGCCCGGGCCCACCCTTCACTTCTTCAATTAGAACCTTCTGGAGTGGAATGTAGGCATTAGTATTTATAGAAAACTCCTTAAGTAATTCTGATACATACATAGAGGTGAGAACCGTTGTCCAGGTACCACATTCTCTCCTGTCTCTTGCTCATAGGATGGGAGAGGTATGGTGGAATGTTTATGGCCCAGGATTTTTGCATTTGGATAAACCTATTTCAAATTTTCAGCACTGAGAATTTGAGTGACTCTAGGCAAGTTACCTAACTTCTCTAAGACTGAATATCTTTTGGGGATTGTTATGAGAACTAAATGAAACTATATATAGTTTATATATATATTTAACAAGTGCCTACCAATGAGTGTTCAGTAAATGGTAGCCATACATACTAGCTTGCTCTATTTCCTCTCTCTGAAAAGCTAGTCTATCTTGACAAATTTGGATTCCTCACTGAAATCTCATCTTCAATGTTCTTCTGCAGAATTGTGTGTCCTCCTCCACTTTTCCACTCCTCTATGTCCCCAGGTCTCTCTGCACCTTACTCCACCAAGTAATTACTGCTGTTTATTGTTATGATTATTTGCGTGATTATCTCTGTCAGGACTCTAAAGTCTTGGGTGACAACAGCTCTGTATCCTTATTTCCCATTCCATTATTCAATACTTGGCACATAGTAGATATCCAAATAAATATATGTATAAAATAGCCTTAGAAAATAAAAGAAATGTGAAATATGCAGTTTCCTAAATTCTTACAGCAATTTCTATCGGTCTGATGTTTGAAGTGTTGGAATAAGAAGACAGTTGACATTTGGCAAAATAACAGTTTGCTATTGATACTCTCTTATTAAAATATGCATAAAGTACAATTACCACAAATAAACTGTTTTACCTGGTAGTTTTTCAGAGGCAGTTAAGATGTAGGAAACTTAGTCATATTTTGGAACAGGAATTCCTTTTCTGTGTGGCTTCAAAAATGCATTTATAGAAAATCTCAAGACAAATATAGATAAATGCCAGTTTTAATTTTTCATACTTTTTTATCAGATGATTAAGACTTTTTCTGGGCAAAAATGTTATGCTCAGCTAGCTGCTGATTGCCCACTTAAAATCAGAAAAAGTTTCTTTAAAAACTAGCTTCTTTTTTCTTTTTATTTATTTATTTTTTTAAAAATCTGGCTGCTTTTTGCTACTAAAAGTTAGAGTGAGCTAGAACTGAAAAAATGTAAAATTTAGTACTTGTAATCATTTATTAGCCTGTTTCAGAATTTAAAGTAGTGCTCTTTAAATGTAAACTTGCAGAGATTATTTTTTTCTGAGTTGACAAAAGAGCACCATTGTACTTGGAGTCATTTTTGAGTGACTCACTATGCATGTCCCTGAGGGTGGCAGAACAGAGATTCTGTTGTTCATTTCTACAGCAGATGCACATTCAGAGGGTTCCCTGGAAATTAAAAATTTATTTTTGCTTCTGGGACCCTTTGAACTTCATTTGTAAACCCATTAGGTTAGAAAGGGAATGTTAAATCTCTATGGGGCCTTTTAGAGAACATCTCTTCCAGGTACTTCATTTTACATTTATTTTATTGGAGATTGACAATTTGAGAGAAAGCTTTGGCCATCCCGGAGTTTAGATATAGTAAGATTTTGTTTCTGAGAGATGAAGAAACTTCTCTGTGAAAGATTTCTCCATAGGGGAGGAGCAGCCAGGCATGATGAGCTTGACTGAGTGGATGAAGTACTGACCTTTGGAAGGGCATACTTCTAAACTCAAGTCTGGCTGTAAATAAAAGCCTAATGAATCTACTTTATTAAAAACTCGAGAGTATGGAGGTATAAGCAGCACCTATTTGGTGTCCCTTGAAATTTTTTTTTCTTTTAAGTTTTATTGTAAAATGTACACAAAACTTCCAATTTTAACCACTTTCATTTGTACAATTCAGTGATATTAATTACATTCACAGTATCGTGCTACCAACACCCTCATCTATTACCAAAACTTTTTCATCACCCCAAACAGAAACTCTATACCCATTAAGCAATAACTCCCCATCTCCCTCCTTTTGTCCCCACTCCTTTTACTCTGTTTTGTCACAAACTGAAATTTTAGTAGCCAGAGGGCTTCAGGGCTTTGGCATGTGGCAGAGACAGTGGGACTCATTGGACAGGACAATTAGTACATAGTGGAAGTAGCAGCACTGCCTAACATCTATTTGTGAACATGTATAGCATATACTTTTAACTGGTGGCATCAAAACTAGCGAAATGAGTTGCATACAGATAAAGGAACTGAACTTCAAAGGTAAAATGTCTAGCTCAAGGGTCACATGATTCATCAATGACTTCCTCAGTCCAATAGTACCCACTGCTTTCTCTATCAAAACAGTGAACTTCAGGCTACATTCGAAACTGAATTTTTGTTTGTATACAGAAATGTATACAGAGGTCTAATATTTTTCCTAAATAAGTGCCCTTTGCTGTAGTCTTACCTGGCCATATGAAGTACTTTAGGCTGCCAGTGTCAATTTAATTAATGGAAGTTTAAAATTCTCAAGTTTTATGTGGAATAAAAATAGATGTGCTTGATATGTGATTTCTTTTACTATTTTGCTTTTTAATTTATGCTTCTATTTTCAAAGTGTGCTAGCATATTTAGGCTTCTTGAAAGCTTTCAACTAGTATGAGAAGGTGTCGTCATAGTAGATTTGACTGTCAGGCTGAGTATTACAGCTTGACCTGGAGTTTGGATTATTAATGGGCTTGTTTGGATTATTAATGGGATTATTTGGGCTTGTTAAATGAATTGTTGAGGCAGAGTTGAATACATACTCTTTTTGAGGAAGACTTTCTAATGAACATTTGTGCAGTAAATAATTTTTAAGCAATGCCTTAAGTTCCGGGACAAGAATTAGACATTTCTGTTGTCAGGGAAGGATCTAGACAAGTACAGACAGTTAAAATACATCCTGGTTAAGTATTGTTATAGTTGTAAATATCAGGTGCTCAGGAGTTCATAGCAAGGTTGGTAGGGGTGGGTGGGGGTGGAATGGTAGGCAGGTGTCAGACAGGTTGTTCTAGAAATGGGAACCATGATTTGAGTTTATATTAGAATATATATAAAAGTTAGGTGAAGAAGGAACAAAGTATGTTTCTTGCAGAGAGCAGCATTTGTCAAGGACAGAAGATGAGAGAGCTTGGCATGTATATGCAAGTTGCCTGGGCAGTTAGAACATTGGGAGAAGAGTTAATAGTAAAATAGATGAGGCTGGAGGCATGGTTAGGATCCAGATCATGGAGGGTCATATCATGGAGGAGTTTAAGAAAGAAAGATCACTCTAGCAGCAGTGTGAAGAATGGAATACAGGGATTCAAGCTAGAGGCAAGAAATCTGTTTTCAGTTATCCAGTAAGAAAGATGGAATCCCTTAATTGGTTTAGTTGTGGTGGTGAATAGAGATATTTAGAAAGTAGACTTAGAAAGTTTCTGCCCAGAACCATTGAAGCTGTATGTCACTTATGTCAGGGAACCCAGGAGCAAGGTGTAGCTAGATATGAAGGTAATGAATTTAGCTTTGGACATAATTGCACTTGATATGCTCATGGGCCATACGAGTACAAGCGGTGTGCAATAGTAAGTATAATTTGTAAGTTTACTTGAAAACTCTGAGCTAGAAATACCAATATGGAATTATTAGCATATATATTATGGTTGAAGCCATGACTATGGAGATCACCCACAGTATAGAGTCTCCAGTGAAGAAAGGGTAGACATCACAGCTCTGAGCATATAAATGTTACAGACATGTAAGAGGAGAAAGAGAGAGGGGAAGGAGGGATGAAAAAGTCTTAGAAGGAGCAGTTGGAGCAGGAAGGTAGGAACAATAACTAAGATTTATATGTTATGTGGGGCTTATTGGATGCCTGTCACTGTTATATAAGTGCTTTCCATACCTTTAACTCTTCCAAAAACCCTCTGAAAGAAGGTATTATTCAGATCTCATATATGGGAAAATGGAAGCAGAGAGAGATTAAATAACTTGTCTGAAATCACATAGCTAGGAAGCAGTGGAGCCAGGATTCCAACCTAGGCAGTCTGATTTCACAGTCTGTGCTTGTAACCATTGTTTAATGTCTCTCATTAGGACAAGAACCCGGGGAGAGCCATATTACAGAATAGATAGGGAGAAAGAGTTTGAGGAGGGATGAGTGAATGAATAAGAATATGTCAGCAGTCAAATATTATATAGAATGTGAAGAGAGATAAGGATTGAAAAGTATATGTGGAATTTGGAATTAGCAAGTCTTGGGTGACTACAGAATGGATGGTGGGTTCAGAAACTTGAACTTTAAGCTACACTTTGAACTTGTAAATAATCGGATGCTTGATCTTTTGGTATGTCTTGGTGTTTAATTATTGGAATCCTAAAATTAAGCATATCCCTTGAGACTTATCTCTAAAAATTAAAATTTCAAGGTATGATTTTTAATGTTAGAAAGTTTTTATTAATACAATTTAATCTCAGAGTAATTTAATTAGGCAACATATTTTAATTTTTTTTTTTTTTTTTTTTTTTTACCAGGAGGTCCCGGGGATCGAACCCGGGTCCCTCCATATGGGAGACGGACACCCAACCAGTTGAGCCACATCCGACCCCCATATTTTAATCTATAAATAAAAATTTCAAGTTTTCTGTGAAAAAATGTATACTCATCTGTAGCAAAACAAGGACTAGATTCTCATATAGTAGTTGAATGAGTTATCAGTTGTCTGGGAGTGTCTAGAGTTGGAAGGCTTTGCCAGAGAACATTGCTGGGGGTAGTTTGTCATAGGCAAAGGTGAGCATGTGGTGATGATGGGGAATGCAAGAGAAAAGATCATTTTAAAAAGATTGCAGGTCCCTTTTCACAAAGAAGGTGCCGAAAGCGAAGAAGGAAGCCCCTGCCCCTCCTTAAACCAAAGCCAAAGCAAAGGCTTTGAAAGTCAAAAGGGCAGTACTGAAAGGGGTCCACAGCCACACACAAAAAAATGATCTGCATGTCACCTACCTTCCAGGGGCCCAAGGCACTATGTCTCAGAAAATAGCCCAAATGTCCTCAGAAGAGCTCCCTTAGGAGAAACAAATTTGCCTGCTATGCCATTATCAAGGTCCCCCTGATGACCGAGTCGGCCATGAAGAAGATTGAAGACAACACCACCCTTGTGTTCGTTGTGGACGTCAAGGCCAACAAGCCACCAGATCAAATAGGCCGTGAGGAAGCTCTATAACATTGACGTGGCCAAGGTTAATACCCTGATCAGGCCTGATAGAAGGCATATGTTCCACTGGCTTCTGACTGTGATGCTTTGTATGTTGACAACAAAATTGGGATCATCTAAACTGAGTCCACCTGGCTAATTCTAAATATAAGCTTTTTGACCATTAAAAAAAAAGAAAAAAGAACGCAGGTGGTTAAATGAAGACTCGAAATTTAAATAAAGCTAGAAATATCTGTCACCACATAAAGGAGAATTCAGGATTAGTCATGTATTCGCCCCATCTTTTTATTTTGAAAAATTTAAACCTTCAGAAATGTTGAAAGAATGGTGCCTTTTATCAGACACCCTCCACCCAGAATTAATATTTTGCCATACTTACTTTATTCCCTTCTCTAGTATATATTTTATTTTGCTAAATCATTTGAAAGTTAGTTTCAAACCTGATGGCACTTCAACCCTTACCAGTTTTCTCCAAGATGTGTCTTAGTTTTCTTTTTCTATCCAGGATCTGCTTGAGGTACATTTTATTTATTTATTTATTTTTAATTTTACTGGGAGGTCCCGGGGATCGAACCCAGCTCCTTCCATATGGGAGACGGACATCCAACCATTTGAGCCACATCCGCCCCCAGTACATTACATTTTGTTGCCAGGTCTCTTAAGTTTCCTTTAATCTAGAATGTTCTTCCTGCCATTTTCTTTCTTTCATGATGTGATATTTGAAGCATCTGGCCAATTGTCTTATAGAATGTAGCATAATCATAATTGTTTTTTCATGATTATATTCAGGTTAAATAATTTTTTGGCAAGAAATTACATGGGTGATGTGTAGTTTCCTTTTTATCACATCAGGAGACACACAATATCTTTCTGTTATTGGAGTTGCTAAATTTGATCACCTCTGTCTGTCTGTTACTGAGGTACCTTTTTCCCTCTGTAATTCATAAATGATAAGTTGAGAATGTGCGAATATCCTGTTCTCCAACAACATTTTGCTGAACTTTTCCTAAATTAACTATTACTTTGCTGTTCTAAAGTAATAATTTTCTAGTTCTGTTATCCTTCTACATTTGTAAGCTGGTATTCTTCTGCACTTTCCCCTCTCCCCCCCCCCCCCCCCCCCGAGTATTACTACGAATTCAAGGATTATTTTTGCATTCAATATTGTCATTACTCTTTTTGATTGTCAGATTTACCCAAATTTAGCCAGTGGGAGCCCTATGTTTTTGACATGATCCCAGGAAGTCTTGAGTACTTCCTTTCTGAAACAAAAGGATGTCTTGGGCTTGTACTTTCCTTGCCCCAGTTTAGAAATCAGTCATTTATCCAAGGAACCCTCGTTCCTTTTAGCAAGAAATTTTATTTAGAAACTAAACTCTGGGGTTCAGGTGTGTTATAAGTGTTTTATAGTTCTTTACTGTCGTTTTGCTGAATATATTTCTACTACCATGGATAAGAAAACAATGGAATGGAGTTCTCTGTTTCATATATGGTCTTTGTTAACTTGAGATATTGTTGAAAATCTTTAAACTGTTTTTAGTAGTCTGCTGAATATAATCCTTGTATATTAGTCAGCCTTAGGGGTGCTGATGCAAAATGCCAGACATGGGTTGGTTTTTATAAAGGGTATTTATTTGGGGTAGAAGCTTACAGTTACTGGGCCATAAAGCATAAGTTTCTTCCCTCACCAAAGTCCATTGCCACGTGTTGGAGCAAAACAGCTGCTGACGGTTGCCATGGTTCAGGCTTCTTGGGTTCCTCTCTTCCCGGGGCTGTGTTTCTTTCTGGGCTTAGCTCTTCTGAGTCCTCCTCAAGGTCAGCTGTAGACTATTAGGCTCTCTAGGCTTGGCTTCTCTCCACAAGGCTAGCTGTGAACTCTCAGGTGAATAGCTCATCTCTATCCCGGGGCCTTCTCTCCAACATCAAAACTCCAACTCAAAACTGCTTCCTCTGTCCTTTGCCTTGCCTTTTATATTTGGTTCCCCCACCCACTAAGGGGTGGGGCTCGATGCCCTACTGACGTGGCCCAGTCAACACCCTAATCATAACTTAATCATGCCCTGATTAACAGACCAGTTTACAAGCATAATCCAATATTAATTTTTAGAATTCATAATTACGCCAAATGGCTACACCTTGTTTTGTAATTCTTAATATTTGCTACTGTTTTCTCATGCTACACATTTTTTCATGAATAATTTTTAGTATCTTTTTATTTCTAATTTTTTTTTCTACAATAAATATATATTACACATATAATACGTTTTTTAAATGACCAGAATTATAAATGGTTAATATTCTTTTTTAATAAATTAATTTTATTGATATGTATTAATAAAACATACTATCCATCCAAAGTGTACAATCAGTGGTATTTGATATGATCACATAGATGTGCATTTTGTGCTACATACTTTTTTCTTTTGTGCTATACATTTTGATAAGCATTATTTTATGTTCAAAGGTAAATATTTTATCATCCCCATTTTATAGATAATAAACTTTAAGCAAATTGTCCATTAGTAACTGAGAGATTTTTCATTCTTGAAATTCCTGTGATGGACTTGTTTTCCAGATTTAAAAAATGAGTACAAAAAATCTTATAAAAAAAAAAAACTTGGTTAATGAGTGTTTTGGATAATTTATGCTATTTAAAAAGTTGTATTAATGAATTAAGTATATCATAGATCAGAAATTCACTAGTTTAAGATTTTCAGAAATAGGAAAATGCAGAATTGCTCTAAGCATCCTAGTCTGAGTTTTCCAAGTTTTGGTTGATTTTCTAAGCATCTGTAGAACAGCATTCATCAGAATTGGGAGATTGAGTTTCTGAGAACAGCGTACTGCTTTGCCCAACATCGTAATCTGAGCAAGGCAATAAAAATCCCAACCTGCTTAATTAGAAATGTATATTTATTTATTTATTTTTAATTTATTTATTTAAAGAAGCTTTAGATTACAAAAATGTTACATAAAAAATATAAGGGATTCCCATATGACCCACTCCCTCCTCCTCCCACACTTTCCCACATCACCAACATCCCTCATTAGTGAGGTACATTTGTTACAATTGATGAAAACATATTGTAGCATTGCTACTAAGTATGGATTACAGTTTACATTATAGTTTACAGTCTGTCCTGCACAGTTTTGTAGGTTATGAAAAAATATACAATCGCCTATATCCGTCACTAGAAATGCATATTTAAAAGAATTATTTCTTCATACATACAGTGCTGCAAATTACTAATTCAGTGTTTCATTTAACAATGAAATTGAAAATCTATAGACTTTATCTACAGTGAAAGCTATAGGCTTGAGTTGTTTGAGGAGTGTGAAAAGAGAGCTACTTTGTTGTAGGATGGCAGTGGCCCCAACCAACCCACCCATCTCAGACCGCTCAACTTCACTGATTGGCTGAGAGGGTGTGGCTGATCTCCTGAAGTACTGAATCATCCACTCCTCCCCACCTTCTGTTTTTGCCCAGGTGGAACCGATTATTTTATTCACTACTTCTGAACTGGTATCTGTTCTAATGCCCCCTGGATTATTTCTGCAGTGTTTTGTTGTTGCCATTACAGAACCAGTAGCTGATTCAGGTAGTACTGATCTGGGATTTCATAACTTCCTAGTTTTTGTACCTTTCTCATGACTTCCCTCTTTCAGGTTTCATAGAGCAGCTTCCAAGTGCACTCTCCATAAATGATTAATAACCTCTTGAATCTAGGATTTTAAGTTTTTCAGTACCAAGAAATGAGTATAAGACTTCAAGCCTGCCTCTTCTAGGGTTTTTTGTTTTTGCCTTCTGTGATAAATTTTATTGATCTAGGCCCACCAAGAGCCTAATAGAGAATGCCATGTATCAGGTCTGAAATGATTACCACAAGAAACTCCTTTCCAAGTCCAATGTTACTCAGTCAACAACTACTTGCTGGTCCTTGTCAACAAAATACCATGACCACCTACATTATATGAAAGAAAGAATTAATCAATTTGCTATGACAGCTGTCCTTTGTGAGGTTCTTTTCTGTTTTTTTTTTTCCACGAATGCTTAGCATCTTATGACCCTCAAGCCAGGTGCACTGAAGAGACCGGGATTTACTAAACATCTCAGTGTTCGTTTTTCTTCCCCATTAATAGGTCATCAGAAAATAACCCAGAATGACATAAAAGCTATGGTTCTCATGCTTAGTGTACTTTATTTTATTTTTTAAGGTTTTTTTTTTTTTTAATTTCCCCCCCGTTGCTGCTTGTGCTCGCTGTGTCAATTTGCTGTGCGTTTTTCTGTGTCTGCTTTGTTGCATCATCTTGCTGCGTGGACTGTCGGCTCACTGCACTGCCTTCACCAGGAGGCCCTGGGAATCAAACCCGGGGCCTCCCATATGGTAAACGGGGGCCCAACCAATTGAGCCACAGCCGCTTCCCTTTAGTGTACTTTAGAATCACCTGTAATAAGCCACAGATAGCTGAGCTTCACCTCCCAGAGTTTCTGGTTCACTAGTTCTGAGCTGGGGCCTGATAATAGCATTTCTATCAGTTCCTCAAGTGATGCTGATGCCTCTAGCCCCAGGGTCTGTTAACCTTATTTGCATGTGACTGAACCTGATTCAGGTTAATTTAAAGAAAAGGAATTTATTAAAAGAATATGGGCTAGTTACAGAGTTGCTAGAAAAACTAGAGAACAGTCGTGGATTTGGTAAAACTACTCCTGCTACATGGAACACTGGGTGCTGCTGCTACCACTGTCTGCTAGAGTGGACTCTGCAATTCTTGCAGCTTGGTATCACTAGCTTCTGATTCAAAGTCTGGGATGAGTGTGTCTCATTAGTAGCACTTATGTCTATTTGTCCATGCCCTGGTTGTATGAGAGGTTGAAAAAGATGCTCTCAGCTTCCATGGTAGGAGACAGATTCCCACCAAAACTCATAAGGTGGAGGATTTTCCAAAAAGGACTTCATTCATAGCTTGCTTCCTTTGTAGATATTTTAATCATAGGCATTAGGGATTAGCAAACTGTGACCCTCCGGCCAAATTTAGCCTACTACCTGTTTTTGTAAATAAAATTTGATGGCACACAGCCACACACATTCACTTACCTATTGTATATGGCTGTTTTCATGCTACACTAGCAGAGAGAA
This sequence comes from Tolypeutes matacus, assembly GCA_026826555.1. Lineage (NCBI taxonomy): Eukaryota > Metazoa > Chordata > Mammalia > Cingulata > Chlamyphoridae > Tolypeutes > Tolypeutes matacus. The sequence goes on from JAKSZT010046586.1 coordinate 3,670,801, forward strand.
ATAGTTGTGTTAAAAAACCATATTGCCTACAAAACCTAAAATATTATCTTTATGGGAGGGTACAAAATGCAACAGTTTGTCTTATATTTAAAGTGGGTTTATTGAAGGCCACAAATATTTCTTAAGTTTTTAATAAGCCAATTTGACAAAGTGTGCCTTTTAGTTTAGATGATTAGAACATTTAATTTAATGTGATTATTGATAGAGTTAAGTTTTAATCTACCACTTCTTGTTTCTTTTTTTAATTTCTCTCATCTGTTCTTTGTATTCTTTTTCCTATTTTTCTGACTTTTGGATTAACTGAATGTTTTTATGATTCTTTTTATCCCCCTTGTTGACTTATTAGCTATAATTCATTGTTCTTTTAGTGGTTACTGTACAGTTTAAAATATACATATTAAACTTATTACAGTCTACATTCAAGTGATGTTATACTTAGCTCACATATAGTCTAAGAACTTTACAACAGTATACCTCCATTTTTACCCTTCTGGCCTTTGTGCTATTGTTTTCATACATTTTACTTCTCTTGTTATAAACCATATACTACATTGTTGTTCTTTTAAGTAGAACAACCTTTTAAATAATAAGAAAATAGTTTTATGTTCATCCATGTAGTACCATTTCCAGGTCTCTTCATTTCCATGTGGTATGATTTTCATCCTTCAGTAAAGACTACTTAAACATTTTTTTGTAGTGCAGGTGTGCTGTTGATTACTTCTTTCAGATTTTGTGTATCTGAAAAAGTATTTTGCCTTTGTTCTTGAAAGACATTTGGCTCAAAATAGAATTTTAAGTTGATCGTTTATTTCTTTCAGTACTTAAAAGATGTTGCTCCAATGTCTTCTAGCTTGCACTGTTTCTCAAGAGAAGTCTGCTGAAATTCTAATCTTTGTTCCTCACTATTGTGTTCCTTGCTACTTTGAAGATTTTCTCTCTATCCCTGGTTTGAAGCAATTTATTATTGGGGGTTTTGGTGTCATTTTATTCATGTTTCTTGTGCCTGAGGTTTGTTGAGTTTCTTGGGTTTGTGTTTACAGTTGTGATCAAATATGGAAAAATTTTCACTACTATTTCAAATATTTTATGCCCTCATCCCCACCCCCTCATGACTTGAAATAACATTTGTTTTAGGCCACTTGAAATTGACCAAAGCTCACTGTGCCTCTGTTCTTTGTCTTTCTTTCTTTCTTTTTCTTTTTAAAAATTTTTTTTCTCACTTTCATTTTTTATCATTTCTATTCCTGTGTCTTCAGGGTTTTTTTTATCTTTTCTACTTAAAATCTGATGTGCTTTAATTCTATCCAGTATATATTTCATCTCATATGTTGTAGTATTCATCTCTGATGGTATGATTTGGGTTTTTGTTTCCATGTTCCTTCTTTATATCCTTTCTGTATTTTCTTGACTATATGTAATATTGCTAAAATAAGTTTTTATTTTTATTTTTACTGAAGTTATTTTTATTAAAGAAGTTGTAATTTATAGAAATATGCGGAAAGTGTAGTGTTCCCATATACCCACCTTACACACCTAGTATTCCCTCTTATTAATACTGTGCATGAGAATGGTAACTTTGTTATAATTCAAGAAACAGTATTATTGTAATGCTATTAACTATAGCCCACAGTTTACATTAGAGTTCACTGTTTATGTTCTACAGTCCCATGGTTTTTTAAATATATAATTGTTAATCTAGTTACATGTATACAACTTAAAATTTCCACTTTTAACCACATTCAAATGTATGGATTCAGTGGTGTTGATTACATTTGCAATGTTGTCATCTACCATCCATTATCAAAGCTTTTCCATCACTCTAAACAGAAACACTGTACCCATTAAGCATTAACTACTGTTAATAAAATAAAGGCATTCAGATTGGAAAGGATGAAGTAAAACTCTTCCATAATGTATGTATTTATAAAATTGTCTCATGTGACTGTGGGGATGCACAAATCCAAATTCCATAGAGCAGGCTGCAAGCCAGGGACTCAGATAAAGGACCTCATTGAATTCCCCAGGTCATGGGGATACTCTCTCTGAATGCGGAAATCACTTTGCCTTTTGGATGATACATCACTCATTGCTGATGGCAGTCTCCTCCGTTGATTGTAGATGTAATCAGCCATATATGCAATCCATTCACTGACAATTAAAGACCATGAAGACCATTGTAATACAATTAGCCCAGTGCTTGCTTGACCAAACAACTGGGCATCATATACATACAGAAACATTACTGATTTTGGGGTGTTGATCTTCTATCCCACCATTTTGCTGAATGCATTTATTAGGTCTTTAATAATAAATAGTAGCTTTCTTGTGGATTTTTCAAGATTTTTTCTATATAGGATCATGTCAGTTGCAAATACGGAAAGTTTTACTTCATCCTTTACAATTTGAATGCTTTCATTTCCTTCTCTTGCCTATTTGCTCTGTCTAGAATATGTAGTATAATGTTGAATAACAGTGGTGACAGTGGGCATCCTTTTCTTGTTCCTGATATTATAGGGAAAGCCTTCAGTCTTTTACCATTGAGTATGATGTTATCTGTATGTTTTCATGTATGCCTTTTATCATGTTGAAGAAGTTTCCTTCTATTCCTATTTCTCTGTGTTTTTTCGAGAGGTGCTGGATTTTGTAAAGTACCTTTTCTGTATCAACTGAGGTGATTGTGTATTTTTTTCCTTTGTTCTGTTAATGTAGTATATTATGTTAATTGATTTTCTTATGTTGACCCATTCTTGCATACCTCGGATAAATCCCACTTGATTGTGGTGTATAATTCTTGAAGTATGTTTTTGGATTCAGTTTGCTAGTGTTTTGTTGAGACCTTTTGATTCTATTCCTGAAGAATCTTAGTTTCTAAATTTACTTTACTTGTGATACTGTTATCTGGCTTTGGTATTACAATGATATTAGCCTCATACAATGAGTTCAGAAGTGTTTTCTCTAGTGTTTTTTGTTTGTTTCATTTTGTTTTTTAGTTTATTGAAGTATATCACACTTAAATAAACATACTTAAACAATAAGTGTATAGTAATAGTTGTGAACTTACAAAACAAACATACATAACATCACACAGGGACATCATACCTCACCCTACCAACAATGCCTTGCATTGTTGTAAATCGTTTTTAACTAATGATTAAAGAGCATCCTCAAAATATTATTACTAACCAAAATATCTTACATTTGGTGTATATTTCCCACAACCCACCCTATTATTATTTTTATATCATTTATATATGTTACATACATAAACAATAATTGTATAGTAAAAGTTGTGAACTTAAAAAGCAAACATGCATAACATCATACATGGGTCCCATACATCAACACACCACCAATACCTTGCATTGTTTTGAGACATTTGTTAAAAATGATGAAAGAATATCGTCAAAATCTTACTAACTATAGTCTTTATCTTACATTTGGTGTATTTACCCCCAACCCCACCCTATTATTATTTTTTAATTACATTTTTATGACAGAAGTTGTAAACTTACAAAACAATCATGCACATATGCAGAATTCCCATACAGCACCCCTCTATCAACACGCCACACCATGGTGGAACATTTTTTTACAGATTATGAGATAATATCAGACTATTACCAGGTCCATAGCGAACATTTGGCACACTTTTTCCATACTCCCCCATTATCAACACAGTACATCTTTGGATTAGATGCATGAATATTACATTATTACTGTTAACCACAGCCCATAGGTCACTCCAGTTGTATTTTTCCCATGCTTCTCCACATTCCCACCACCCTGCAATAGTGATGTACATCTGCTCTAGCTCACAAGAGACACTCTTGCATCTGTACCATCAACCACAATTCTCATCCACCTCTGGGTTTACTGTGTTATACAGTCCCTAGATTATTCTCTAGCTTTCTGTCAGTTGGCATTTACATTCCTAGACTACCTTTTCAGCTACATTCCCATTTATAAACCAGCTGTTACTCACTATACTGTTTTACCATCAACTCTATACATTTCCACACTTTTACAATAAAGTTAATTAAAACGTCTACATACATTAAACATCAGTAGTCCATCTCAGTCCTCCTCTTATCTCCTTTAGGCATCACCACCTACCAGCAGGTCTTGAAGATATTTTCCTACATTTTCTTCTAGAAACTTTATGGTTCTTGCTTTTATATTTAGGTTTTTTATCCATTTTAGGTTAATTTTTGTGTAAGGTATGAGATAGGGGTCCTCTTTCCTTCTTCAGTCTATGGATATCCAGTTCTCTCAGCACTGTTTGTTGAGTGGACTGTTCTGTCCGAGCTGGGTAGATTTGACAGGCTTGTCATATATCACTTGGCGATAGATGTGAGGGTCTATTTCTGAACCATCGATTTGGTTCCATTGGTCTATGTGTCTGTCTTTATGCCAGTACCGTGCTGTTTTTTACCACTGTAACCAGGTAATATGATTTGAAGTCTGGAAGTGAGAGTCCTCCAACTTCATTTTCCCTTTTTTTAAGAAGTTTCTGTCTATTCGGAACCACTTACCCTTCCAAATAAATTTGATAATCATGTTTTCCATTTATTTAGAAAATGCTGGTGTAATTTTTATTGGGATTGCATTGAATCTGTATATCAATTTGGGTAGAATTGATCTTAATGATATTTAGTCTTCCAATCTGTGAGCATGGAATGTTCTTCCAATTATTTAGGCCTTTGACTTCTTTTAACAATGAGTTGTAGTTTTCTGAATACAAGCTTTATATCATTGGTTAAGTTTATTCCTAAATATTTGATTCTTTTAGTTGCTACTGTAAGTGGAATTTTTTTCCTGACTTCCTCCTCAGATTGCATATTACTAGTGTCTTTTAAAGTCTCTTTAATCTAATATGAGTATTCCAGCTTTTTAATTTTTCTTTTCTTTCTTTCTTTTTTTTTTTTTTTTTTGTGTGTGTGTGTGTCTGTGTGTGTTACTGAATGCATGGAATATCTTTTTCCAGCCTTTCACTTTCAATCTATTGGTATCCTTGGGTCTAAAGTGAGTCTCTTGGAGACAACATATAGGTGGCTCATATTTTCTTATCCATTCTGCCTGTCTGTGTCTTTTGACTGGAGAGTTTAATACATTAACATTCAATGTTATTATTAAAAAGGCAGTTCTTATTTCACCCATTTTGTCCTTTGTGTTTTATCTGTCATATTTTATTTTCACCACTCTTTAGAGACTTTTAGTTACTTTTACTGATATAATCTTCATTTCTAGATTCTCTTCCAAGCCTCTCTTTCCTGTCTTTTCAGACTAGCACACCTTTTAATATTCCTGCAAATGCTGGTCTCTTGGTTACAAACTCTCTGTTTCTGTTTATCTGTGAATATTATAAACTCACCCTCATTTTTAAAAGATACTCCGCTGGATATAAGATTTTTGGCTGGAAAGTTTTCTCTTGCAGTATCTTAAGTATATCATACCACTGTCTTCTTGCCTCCATGCTTTCTGAGGAGAAATTGACCATCTTATTGGGTATCCCTTATATGTTATGCATTGCTTTTCTCTTGCTGTTCTCAAAATTCTCTTTGTCTTTGGCATATGACATTCTGATTAGTATGTCTCTTGGAGTTGGTCTATTTGGATTTATTCGGATAGGAGTACATTGTGCTTCTTGGACATGGGTATCCATGTCCTTCAATAGAGTTGGGAAATTTTCTACCATTATTTCTTCAAATATTCCTTTTGCCTCTTTTTTCTTCTCTTCTCCTCATGGAATACTCATGACATGTATGTTTATACATCTCTTGCTGTCATTTAGTTCCCTGAGACCTTGTTCAATTCTTTCCATGCTTTTCTTTATCAGTTGTTTTGTATGTTCGCTTTCAGAGGCCTTGTCTTCAAGCTTACCAATCCTTTCTTCTACCTCCTCAAATCCACTATTATATGATTCCATTGTATTTTTAATTTCATTCATTGTGCCTTTCATTCCCATAAGATCTGTTTTCCTATGTATGCTTTCAAATTTTTCTGTGTATCTCATCCAATGTCATCTTAGTATCCTTAATCTCCTTAGCCATTTCATTGAATTTATTAAGGAGATTTGTTTGAACATCTATGATTAGTTGTTTCAACTCCTTTATGTCATCTGAAGACTTATCTTGTTCCATTAACTGGGGCATATCTTCCTGTTTCTTGATTTGCATTGTAATTTTTTGTTGGCTTCTTGGCTTCTGGCTTACTAGATCTATTTATTCTGGGTGCAGTTTCTTTCTTTAGTTTAGGGCTTTCTTGCCCTTTCTCCCTTGCTGGTTGTATAGTAGGAGCCAAGGATGTAGTTGGTGGTGTAAGCTCTGGAGGCTCAAGCTACCGGCATTGCCCAAGGCACAGATGAAGCTTCTCCCAACATTCTCCTTTGCCAAGGGTAGGGACAGAACCAGAGCTGTGTGTAATAATCCAAGTCATGCAGGCCTAAACTCTAGTTGCCTGGAGAGACTGATGACACTTCATGCCCCTTCCTTCCCTGCCTGGGGCGGGAAGGGAGCTGCAGGTATGGGCAGCAGTCTATGCCATGCAGGTCCAAAATGACCACAGTTAACCTGGTAGACTTCCAACTATTCAGTCTGTGCCAGCCAAATGTACCTGCAGTTACGCGTAGAGGCTGGTGCAGGGCCTGCCAGCCTCCTCCCTGCTAGAGATGGGGCTGAAGCCTAGGCTAGAGCTGCAGTCTGATCTGGATGAAAAGAAGCTGGTTTTTATCAGCACTGTGATTTTCAGTCTGTCCTGCTTCCCCTCATGCCAGGGGCGGAGTTAAAATGGTGGTTACTAGCCTCTTTCTGACTAGGACAGGTTCAAACTTTAGCTATTGTTAGGCTTATACTTTAGCCTGCCGAATTTGCTAATCAGTAGCTGAAGTTGGTGCGCACCCACCTCTTCCTCCCCCATTTTTGAGAGATGGAGCATCAAATTCCAGCCGTGGAATAGCTCCCGAGGCAGCTTGTGCTGCCAGTGGAGAATGGGCACCTGCCTCTGTGGCGTGGAATACTTTACTTATGAATCTTCTCTGCAGATGGGCAGTTCCTCCTTCCATTCTTTGAAGGATGTTGTACATGCTCTTCTGGTCTCCTGGAGCCCGCAAACTGGTCCTTTAGGTCGCTCTGGGTGATTATTAATTGCCCTTTAGCATGAGCTGACTCTAAGAACTCATTACTCCACCAGTATCTTGCTGGTTGTCTCTCTCTTTAGTTTTGTAGAAGAATATGAGGAAGACTGGTATTAATTCTTCTTGGAATGTTTGGTAAAATTCAACAGTGAAGCCTTCTGATCCTTTGCTTTACTTTGCGGAGAGGTTTTTGGTTATTGAGTCCATCTCTTCACTAGTTGTTAGTCCATTGAGATCTCTTTCTTCCTGAGTAACTGTAGATAGTTTGTTTCTAGGGATTTTTTCATTTTATCTAGGTTCTCTAATTTGTTTGTATACAGTTGTTCACAGTCTTCTGCTAAAGTTCCTTTTCTTTCTCTGGAGTCGATAGTAATGTTCCCTCTTCATTTCTGATTTTAGTATTTGTATCCTCCCTGTTTTTTTTTTTCCCCCTTTGTGAATCTGGCTAAAGATTCGTCAATTTTATTCTTTTCAAAGAACCCTCCTTTGGGTTCATTGATTCTGTGTCTTGTTCTTTTTTTTTTTTTTTTTTAAGGCTTAAAACAGCACTCATTTTTTTTTTCCACAGTGTATTACTTTTTTTTTTTAACTTTATTTTGTACATTTAATAATTGAAAATATAAACAATTAAAAACTAAAAAGTAAACACAGATGAATAAATATATACATTTCTCAATTAAATGTAATGGTTACATGTAAAAAAAAATTTTTTTTTTTTTTTTTTGAATCAAACAATATATTCCACAATATATTTGGTTCATAGTAACGCATTCATACAGTATTTGTCCTTTTGTGTCTGGCTTGCTTCACTCAACATAATATCCTCCAGGTTCATCCATGTTGCCATATGCTTTATGACTTCATTTCTTCTTACACCTGCATAATATTCCATCGTGTGAATAGACCACAGTTTGTTTATCCATTCATCTGTTGATGGACACCTGGGTTGTTTCCAACTTTTGGCAATGGTGAATAATGTTGCTATGAACATCGGTGTGCAGATGTCTGTTCGTGTCACTGCTCTCAGTTCTTCTGGGTATATACCCAATAGTGGTATTGCAGGATCACGTGGCAAGTCTATATTGAACTTCTTTAGGAACTGCCAAACAGTCCTCCATAGTGGTTGTACCATCCTGCATTCCCACCAACAGTGAAGAAGTGTTCCTATCTCTCCACATCCTCTCCAACACTTGTAGTTCTCTGTCTTTTTAACAGTGGCCATTCTGATAGGTGTGAAATGATATCTCATTGTAGTTTTGATTTGCATTTCCCTAATCATGAGTTAAGTTGAGCATTTCTTCATGTGTTTTTTTTTTGCCATTTGTATTTCTTCTTTGGAGAAATGTCTATTCAAGTCTTTCGCCCATTTTTTAATTGGGTCATTTGTCTTTTTATTGTTGAGTTGTAACATCTCTTTTTATATCCTGGAAATTAAACCCTTATCATATATGTGATTTCCAAATATTTTTTCCCATTGAGTTGGCTGCCTTTTCACCCTTCTGACAAAGTCCTGTGAGGGGCAAAAGTTTAATTTTGAGGAGGTCCCATTTATCTATTTTTCCTTTTGTTGCACGTGCTTTGGGTGTAAGGTCCAAGAAACCACCACCTACTACAAGGTCTTGAAGATGTTTCCCTACATTTTCTTCTAGTAGTTTTATGGTCCTGGCTTTTATATTTAGATCTTTGATCCATTTTGAGTTGATTCTTGTATAGGGGGTGAGAGAGGGGTCCTCTTTCATTCTTTTGGTTATAGATTTCCAGTTCTCCCAACACCATTTGTTGAAGAGACTGTTTTTTCCCATTAGCATGGGCTTGGTAGGTTTGTGAAAAACCAGTTGACTGTATAGGTGAGGGTATATTTCCGGACTCTCAATTCTATTCCACTGATTGATGTGTCTATCTTTATGCCAGTACCATGCTGTTTTGACCATTGTACCTTTGTAATATGTTTCAAGGTCAGGCAGTGAAATTCCTCCCACATCGCTCTTCTTTTTTAGAATTCTTTTGTCTATTCAGGTGCACTTACCCTTCCAGATGAATTTGGTAATTGCCTTCTCTAATTCTGTAAAGGAAGCTGTTGGGATTTTGATTGGTATTGCATTGAATCTACAAATCAGTTTGGGCAAGATTGACATCTTCACGATATTTATTCTTCCAATCCATGAACATGGAATGTCTTTCCATTTGTTTAGGTCTTTTTAAATTTCTTTTAGCATTGTTTGTAGTTTTCTGCATATAGGTCCTGTACTTCTTTGGTTAAATTAACTCCTAGATATTTGAGTCTTTTTGTTGCTATTAAAATGGAATTTTCCTCCTGATTTCCCCCTCAGATTGTTCAGTACTAGTGTACAAAAACATTACTGATTTTTGCGTGTTGATCTTGTATCCTGCCGCTTGTCTCTTGTTTAATTCTCTATTTCATTTAGTTCCCCTCTAATTTTTATTTACTTCCTTCTGCTCACTTTGTGTTTAGTTTACTCTTCTTTTTCTAGATCCTTCAGTTGCAAGGTCAAATCTCTGATTTGAGATATTTTTTTCTTTTTTAATAATGTAGGCATTTAGAGCTATGAATTTCCCTCTCAGCACTGCCTTTGCTGCATCGTATAAGTTTTGAAATGTGTTTTCATTTTCATTTGCCTCGCTATTTCCTAATTTCCCTTGTGACTTCTTCTTTGACCCTTTGTTTATTTGAGTACATTATTTAATTTCCACATATTTGTGAATTTTCCATTTTTCACCCTCTTATTTCTAGCTTTATTCTTTTCTGGTTGGAGATGTATTATATGATGTCAGTATTTTTGAATGTTTTGAGACTTGTTTTGTGACTTAACGTATGGTCTATCCTGGAGAATGATCCATGTGCGCTAGAGAAGAATGTGTATTCTGCTATTGGGTAAAGTATTCTGTATTTCAGTTAGGTCTTTACAGCATCATTCAAGTCTTTTATTTCCTTGTTGATTTTCTGTCTAAATATTCTATCCATTATTGAAAGTGGTGTATTGAAGTCTTCTACTATTAATATAGAACCATCTTTTTCTCCCTTCAAATTTGTTAATATTTGCTTCATATATTTTGGGGCTCTGCTGGTAGGTGCATATATATTTATAAATGTTGTGACTTCTTGTTTAATTGACCACTTTGCCATTATACAGTGACCTTTTTTGTCCCAAGTAGCAGTTTTTCACTTACAATCAATTTAATCTGATATTAGTATAGTTCCTTTTGGTCGCTGTTTGTATTGTATCTTTTTTTCCATCCAGTCACTTTCAGTCTATTTTGTCTTTGAATTTAAGGTATGTCTTTTGTGTATGCCATGTAGTTGCGTCATGGTTTTTATTCATTCTGCCAGTCTCTTCCTTTTGATTGCAGAGTTTAAGCCATTTTTTTTTTCATTTAAAGGAAGTACTGATAGTGCAGGGCTTTTTATGCTAGTTTGGTATTTGGTCCGTGCAAGACTTAGACCTTTTTGGTCCCTCGGTTCTTTCATAATGCCTACTTTCTTATTTATTTGATATTTTGTATTGTACAGTTTTGAGTATTATGTATTTCATATATTTTTTGAATGGTTACCATGGGGCTTAAATTCAACATTCTAAATCTATAACAATTGTTTGATTTGATAACAATTTAACTTTAATAGCGTCCATATCCACTGTTCCTATACCCTTCCATCCCCCCACCTTTTTGTTGTACTTGTTACAGATTATATCTTTATACATTCTATGTCCAAAACCATAGATTTATCATTGCTTTTTATGCATTCACATTTTAGTACCTGTAAGAAGTGAAAAGTAGAATTAAATATAAAAATACAATTCAGTTGTGCTGGCATTTATAATTACCCAAATGGATACCTTTACTGGAGGTGTTTGTTTCTTTATGTCATTTTGATCCACTGTCTAGTTTCCTTCTCTTTCATTCTGAAACATTGTTTGTAGGGTAGGCCTAATGGTGACAAACTCCATCAAGTTTTTTTTTTTTAATCTGGGAATGTCTCTTTCTCCTTCTGGGATGTCCGTAATGTGTTATTAGTATGCTTAATGGTGTCCCACCAGTCTCCTAGGCTCTTTTCACATTTTTTCATCTTTCTTCTCCTCAGTCTGAACCATTTCATTTGTCTTGTCTTCCAGTTCGCTGATTCTTTCTTCTCCCAGTTCTGAACAGTTTTTCAAACTCTCTAGAAAATTTTTCACTTCAGTTTTTGTGGTCTTCAACTCCAGTATTTCCATTTGGTTTCTTTTTAAAATTTCTCTCTCTATTGAGATTCTTATGTTGTTCATGCATGGTTTTCTTGATATCCTTTAGGTCTTTTTCTGTGTTTTCCTTTACCTCCTTGACCATACTGAGGACTTTTTTTTTAAGTCTTTTCTGGTACCTGCAAAGTCTGGTCTTCTTCCTCAATGTTTCCTGAATTTTTACCTTTTTCTTTAGATAGGCCATCATTTTCTGTTTCTTTATCTTGTAATCTTTTGTGACACACATACATTTTAATTTTTTATGTGTTGCCTTATATGTCTGTTCCCTAAATTTGTATCCAGCTCATGATAAGACAGATTTTTTTGAATGCCAAGAGCCAAAAAAAAATAAACCAAAGAAAAAAAAACTACTTTCATGGCCTTTGCAGTTATGATCTTTGTTGGCCTTTGCTCTCTTCAAGAGTTTAATCCTTCTATCAAGAAGATCAGCCTGAGGTGAAAGTGAAGTATCAAGTCCTCTCTGTCTTCTTTTATCTTGTATCTTGTCTTTGGCTTGTGCTATTTTGTGGCCTTTGGAATTCTGCTATTTACAGCAATTGGAATGCCCCACCGTTTCCTTTGAAATCCACTTTCACCCTCTTTAGGGGGCCCTAGTGTAGGTTTTAAAGATGTTTATCCCTTGCCCAAGGCTGCTTTGACTTAATTTTTTCATATACTGGTTTAGCTGTCTGTAAACTCCTTCTGCCTACAGGAAATTTCTGGGAGGGTAAGTGTATTAGTCAGCCCAAGGAGTGGTGATGCAAAATACCTGAAATTGGTTGGTCTTTATAAAGGGTATTTATTTGGGGTAGAAGTCCACAGTTACCAGGCCATAAAGCGTACGTTTCTTCTCTCACCAAAGTCCATTGCCACATATTGGAGCAAGACAGCTGCCGACATTTGCCACGGTTCAGGCTTCTTGGGTTCCTCTCTTCCCCGGGCTGTGTTTCTCTCTGGGCTTAGCTCCTCTGTTTCTTCCACAAGGTCAGCTGTAGACTATAAGGCTCTCTAGGCTTTGCTTTCCACAAGGCCAGCTGTAGACTATCAGGTGAATGGCTTGTCTCTATCCCGGGGCCTTCTCTCCTTCCCCACGACCAAGCTCTCTTACTTCCCGGGGCTCCAGCTCAAGACGCCTACATCAAAACTGCTCCCTCTGTCCTTTGCCTTGCCTTTTATATTTGATTCCTGCCCCACCAAGAGGTGGGGCTCAACACCCTACTGACGTGGCCTATTAACGCCCTAATCATAACTTTATCATGCCCAGATTAGCAGACTAGTTTACAAGCGTGATCGAATATCTGTTTTTGGAATGCCCAACTACTACAGTAAGCTAGAGAGTAGTTTCCTGGTTCTGTCTTTCAGGCTACTACCTTATATGTATACAGGCACCTTAGTATATACATAGGCATTAATTTGCTCCCTTCAGAACAGGTTCAGGGACCAACAGTGGGAATGCAGGGGTTGGGTCAATGCCATGCCCATGAGGGGTGGGGTAGTATTAGCCAAAGGGATGCTGATGCAAAATAACAGAAATTGGTTGGCTTTCATAAAAGGGTCTTTATTTGGGGTGGAAGCTTATAGTTACCAGGCCATAAAGCGTAAGTTACTTCCCTCACCAAAGTCTGTTGCCATTTATTGAAGCAAGATGGCTGCCGGTCTCAGCGAGGGTTCAGCCTTCCTCTTCCTCTTTAGACTTGATGGTCCCAGCTTCTTCCAGTATCAGCTGTAGGCTGTGGTAAGTCTCATCTCTCTCCCAGGTCTTGTTTCTTTCTGGGCTCAGCTGCTCTGTTCTCTCCACAAAGTCAGCTCTAGACTATCGGGCTTTCTCACTTCCCAGGGCCTCTTCTGTGTCTATGGAGCCATCTCTATTTCTCTGTGTTCTTCTCCTGTGTTCATCCCAGGCTTCTAGCATCCAAAACTCCAGCTAACTCCTCTGCCTTGTCATTTTCTCTGTGGGTCCCTGCCCACCAAGGGGGCGGGGATTCAATGTCCTACTGACTTAGCTCAGTCAAAGCCTTACTCATTACTTAATCAAGTAAAAGTGAAACCTCTGAATTTACCACAACCAAAGGGTATCACTAGCCCAGAGGAACAAACCAGTTTACAACGTAAGCAGTATTTCTTTTTGGAATTCATCAATAATATGAAACTGCCACAGTAAGGGTACTGGGAGCTTCTCCTATGTTTTTAGAGCTATGTTTTCTTGATGCACATTTGCCCACTTCCTGACACCCTTTAACTGTTTTCCAAAGTTAAGGAAAATGGCTCTGCCAGTTTATGCTAGTTGTTTAAAGATTCTTTAGGGAAACACCCCCCAGACTGTCTTATGCTTCCATCTTGGTCATCCGTAAGTCAAAAATAAGTTTTGGGTTTTTAAAAAATATATTAAAGTATTATGTATATAATATATATATTATATATATTATTTATTTATTAGAGAAGTGAATTTTCAAAACAATCATGCAAAATGTACAGAATTCCCATACAACACCCCTCCACCAACACATTACTTTGTGGAACATTTGTTACTGATTATGAGATAACATCAGACTTAAAATAAGTTTTTAATTGTCCTTTTTTTTTACTAATTATATTATCTGTGCCCTTTCTAAGTCAGCTTTAATTGCTTTTTCTCCTCATATTGCTCAGATTTCCTTCTTTTTGGTAGGATGTCAGAGATTTTGAATTTTACCTTTTGTACTGGATGTTTTTGTATTTCTATAAATATTCTTCAGCTTTGCTGTGGGACATAGTTAAGTAATTTGGAAACAGTTTGATCATTTTTTGTCTTCTTTTAAGCTGTGTTATCCAATACTAGAGTAATATTTTGTCTACTGTTAAGTTTGCCTAATACTAAGTTACAAACCCTCTGAGTAGTGCTCTACTCAATACCTGGTGAATTATGAGGTTTTCCACTCTGTCATGGGAACAGGAACTTTTCCTGTCTCTGTGTGAGCTTCAGGCACTGTGCCCCCTAATCCATTGGGTTTCAATCTTGGCACTCTTGACATTTGGGGCTAGGTAATTCTTTGTTTTGGGGGCCTTTTCTCTCTATTATAGGTTGTTTAGTAATATCTCTAACTTCTACCCACTAGATGTAAGTAGTATACCCCTAAATTGTGATGCTCAAACAATGTGTCCCCAAAACAACATGGATGAACCTTAAAGAGCTTATGTTGAGTGAAGTAAGCCAGTCACTAAAAGACAACTATTGCATGACCTCACTGATATGACCTAAAAATATTGAGCAAACTCACAGAGATAGTCTGAATGGTAAGTTACCAGGAGACAGAAAGGGAGTAGAGAGTGAGCCGATGCTTAATCTGGACAGAACCTATGATAAGGTGGAAGGGGGTGGTTTGATAGTGGATGGGAGTAATGGTGATGCAGGAGTGTGAGTGGGGTCAGTGGTGCTGGGATATGAGGGTGAGCAGGGCTGGAGGGGTGGGTTAGACTATCCATGGAACTGGGGGGAGGGCTGGAGGAAGGAACAGGTGAACTCTGGGGAGATAGAAGTCTGTGTTTGAAAATAAAATTGTGGAATGTTCTTTTGGCAAATATGGCAGGGCAGGGTCACAGGTGCAGGGTGTTGGTGGTGGGGCTGTGTGGAAAAGGGTGCATCTGAAATAGAGGGGCAAAAATCTCTCCAGTATGGCAGTGCCATATAAAAGAAAACAGACCAATATGTGCTCTCAATACTAATGCATGTAACTATGAACATTATTGTAAAATTGAAACTTAGCCTAATATTAACTATTGCATCAGCATTACCTTCTGAAAGCCTCATTACTCAAATGTGGCCTTTCTGTAAGCCAAACTCAGCAAATAAACGGCATGGGACATGATTTCTGGGGATAAACCTCCCTGGCACCAAGGGATTAATATCAAGCACTAACCAGGGATGCATTTGGAGAAAGACCTTGACCAAAGGGGGGAAAGATGAAATACAAAAGACTTTTTATGGCGAAGCTATTTCAAATGAGTCGAGCAGTCATTCCTGAGGTTACACTTATGTATGTTTCAGGCAGATCTCATTAACTGCCACTGTGAAAAAAACTTCAAATATGGGTGTTCCTGAGGGCTCTAGCACCATCTGGACAATATAGGCAAGGTATACAAACCCTTGAAATCATCACTCTGTCAGTGCACCTTACCTTGAAATATATGACAACCTATTTCCCTAGTGTAACAGAGTTAGACTCATTTATAATTTCCCTACACATGAGTCTTCTACCCATTTTTTTTTGAGCCTTTATTTAGCACTATACCTGTTAAATATATGTCTCAGCGACTTAAATCCTTAATCTGTTTATATGCCAGTTGAGCCCTGAATCTCAGAAGAGTTACAGCCAACACCTACTCTCCAGATCATTGGACTTGTCCAGAACAACTAACAAAATGATGATGATGGACAACCCCCATCCCAAAAAAACAGTATCTACAACTGCAAGCAAAAGAGTTCCTTCCATCTGCCTCATAAGATCTAAGCCACCTCTCAATCTGAGGCAGCGTGGGCATCACCATCCCAAAATCCTCAAGGTTGAGGAACGAACAAACATAAGGGAGGAATGCGACCGTGGACAAAGTAAACTTATTAATATTGTAGTAATGGAAGAACATGTACATTGTTGTATAGTAGTGGTCACCATAGGTTCTGAGGGAAGGGGGAGGGAATAATAGGTGGAACATAGGGCATTTTTAGGGCATTGGAATTAAGTGTAACCCACTGTGTAAACTATAGACCTTGGTTAGTAGCAGTGCTTCAGTATTTGTTCAATTGTAACAAATGTACCACACAATTATCAGATGTTATTAATTGGGGAAGATGTGGGAGGGAGAGGTGGTAGGTATATGGGATTCCCTTATACTTTATTTTTTTATTTATTTATTTTTTTTACCGGGAGGTCCTGGGGATCGAACCCGGGTCCCTCCATATGGGAGACGGACGCCCAACCAGTTGAGCCACATCCGACCCTCTGCCCTTATACTTTAGATGTAACTTTTCTGTAATCTAAAACCTCTTTAAAAATAAAGTTTATTATATATATATTTTAAAATGTGTCCACTAATTGCCAAATGTCACCTAGGAGCAAAATCATGCCTGCTTAAGTACTATTGCTCTAATCCTTTCAGGTAGTCCTTTCCCTGACCTTGGATTTTTTTTTCACATGCATATGAGGATCAGTACTCAACTGAAGACTCAAGGTGGATCCTCTTTAAGTTGCCAGATCATTCTCTCTCTCTGTGTATCTCTCTCTCCTCTCCTGTCCTGCAAACTCTAGTGCCTTTACTTCCTGACTTCTAGTTCCATATCCTTAACTCAGGATATCACCAGGCAGTAAGGTAGGATAATCATATTTATTACCTTGTTTGTTTCCCTTCTCTCAGGAATCACTGTCCTTTGTTTCCTGATGTCCAGAGTTGAAAAATGTGGTTTAATGTATTTGTTTTTATTGTATTTGTTTGTTAGAAGGGTAAATTCAGTACCTCTTATTCCATCTTGATCTAAAATAGAAATCCCAACAATTTGTCTTCTACTGTGGAAGGAATGCCCTGATCACTGAACCCCTAAAAACTTCATTTAAATGGCAGGTCTTTGGATCTTCATATAGTTTATCTTGTATCTTCTGGGGCACATGTGTGTTACCAATGACTCTAGCATTCCAGCTACCTCTTGCTCATTCTTTTTGCTCATTCTGGCCAAAAAGCTAGAAGCCATCTATGTAATGTATCAGGAGGTCTACTTTATACTATATTATGACAAAGAGTGGGAGAGTTAGAATAGTCTTAAGGCAAAACTGTCAGTTAATATTGTCCCAGGTGAATGCAAACTGTTTCTGATGCTTCTAATTGGAATGGAAAAGAATGCATTTGCCAAACTAGTACTTGAGGCTTAATTAATCTGCTCTGGCAACAGTGTTATGATAGGGACTGCAGGTGTGATCTGAGCTAGAATTTGATTGTCTTTGGTAGTCTCTGGTCATTTTTAGAGTCTACCTGTTTTCTGCAGGTCCCTCATGAATTAAATAGAGCTATGAAAGAGACCATCACCCCTGCATCCTTTTTATGTATTTACTGGTGGCACTAGTCATCATTGTTCTGGAACATAGAGCAGTTTCAGAGTCCACTTGACTTTTCCCACTATGACAGCTCTTACCACATAGGCCTTTACCTGTTGTGGGGTTTATTCTAACTGCCACATATGCAAATTCCAATTATATACTCAGGAAGTATGGAATGACCACTAGGAGGGTCTGCAGGCCCAGTGGGTGCACTTTGAGCAGGACTTTTGCCAGGACTTTATTTATTACGTCCATTTAGCAGGGTTTTTTATTTATTTATTTATTTTTAGTATATTTTTTATGGAAGTATATCATTCATGCATGAACATACATTAACAATAAGTGTATAGTAAAAGTTGTAAACTTACTAAATAAACATGCATAACATACAGGGGTCCCATATATATCACCCCTCCACCAACACCTTGCGTTGTTGTGATATATTTGTTACAACTATGCAAGAGCATCATCAGAATATTACTACTAACTATAGTCCACATCTTATATTTGGTGTAAAATACATTCAGCAGATTTTGACTGGGTGGTTGTTTCTTCTACCACCTAAAGCCTGAATTGGGATCATTCTCTTGGTTCAATCCACCTGGTCTAAGAAAGTTTCACTGACACTTCTGGTGCCTTGGTGCTGTTCCATGTAGAGTTTCTCATTCCATGGGGCTAGCTTGGGCTTCCTCACAACATTGATGTTGTCAGGGTTCTTGGATTTCAGAGGTTACAGTTCCTTCTGTCACATTCTTTTGGTCAGAACAAATCACAGGGCTAGCCCAGATCCAAGGGGAGGGCAGTTCGACTCCAATTCTTGAAGGGGGAGTAGCAGGGTCCCATTTTAAAAGAGCAGAGAAGACTATAGAGATCATTGTGGCCATCTTTGAAAATCCTTCCCTACTTCATCTACTTTTCTGTCTTCCAGAATTTTGGATACCTTTCTTGTTTGCTGTGTTTTCTATTCATCTTTTTTTATACTTTAAAATCCTTTTTGCTCTGATTATGTGAGGAGTTAATAGAGATATAAGAATGGTGGTTTAATCCATCATGGTAATTGGCAGTCTTGATTTTTGGAATCAAGGTTTATTCCTGTGCTTCATGTGTCTTATGACCAACTGGAAAGCAAATTATCTTTATTTTATTTTCTTTTTCTTCTCTACTGTCATCTGGTAATTCTCTTGGGTAGTTGCATATCAAGAGGGGAAGTTAGGTAATCAGATTGGTCTGCCCTGGGTGTAGGCAATAAGGAAGTGCCTTTTTATGTAGAATATTTCAAGTCTGCCTGCTTTTCATTATTACCATGCAGCAACAATTTTAAATAACAACAGTGATAAAATACTGCTTTCTGTCAGGGTGGATTGCTCCCACATTGTCCTTCTATGCTACTGCTCATAGCTGAGGTTATACTATGCTATCCTGAATTATTTTATATCTAGCTAGTTATCTGAGAGGCAGACCTATCCCATTCAAACAGTGAACAATAAGATTCTTCAATCAAAGGTCTTTTTCATTTACTGGTAGCTCATATCAGTTTGGGTATCTTTATAGAATTATATTTTAAGAATATTGACAATCTTTGTCATCCCAAGAGGAGGTCAGTAAGGATACTTAAAAATATGAAACATGCAAGTACTGTGACTATGTAATCTGGATAACAAAACAAAATGAGACTGAAAACCCGATTTGATAATTGTTTTCAAATATTTGGAGGCTACAGAGGAGGAAAAGGTTGGATCTGTTTAGAAATGAAATAGACGGGAAGCGGCTATGGCTCAATCAGTAGGGCTCCCGTTTACCATATGGGAGGCCCCGGGTTCAGTTCCCGGGGCCTCCTGGTGAAGGCAAGCCCGCCCGCGCGGCGTGGTTAGCTGACCCAGCGAGCACAAGCAGCAAGGGGGGGATAAATGAATAAATAAATAAAATCTTTAAAAAAAAAAAAAAAAAAAAAAAGAAATGAAATAGACTTCTATATGAAATAATGAGATTTTGTTTTCTGACATTGAGTAGAGGCCATCAGCCATGTTGAAGAGGGTTTCCTGTGTGGTTTGAGGGAGTTCTTTTCTACCTCTTGATCTCTTGTAATTCACAGGTTTTATTACTCTTCACTATATTCACAACTCTGTTATAAAAGGTGGTTTGCTTGAAATCAGAATTGTGGAATGTAGTTATTTTGAAATGTATATTTGAAAAATAATCTGAAAACTTTTCTGTTCTGTTCTACAGGACTTAAATACTATTTATTCTTACCTTCATGGAATGGAAATATTATCAAATCTCAGGGAACATCAGCTTAGGTAAGTGAACTGCATGTGCTCCGGAGTTATTCAGTCACCAGATATTTGTTGAGCATCTTTGATATTATTTATCTTACTGGTCTTAGAGCATATGATACATAATAAATTAGATCCCTAGTTTCCTGGAGTTTATATTCTGGTGGGGTGATCTCAGCGTTGGGGAAAAAAAAACACTTGCAATATAAATTGTAGATAATATCCAGTAATGATAAGTGCTATGAATACAATAAAGGATTTTGTGAATTAAGCTATCTGGGTAGCTACTTGAGTTTGGATGGTCAGCAAAGGCCTCTCAGAGGAGGTAACTTTTGAGCATATACCTGAATGACAGGAAGGAACCCAACTAAGGAAAGAAAGAGGGCTTTCAAGTCTGAACACAGTGAGAAGAGAGGTAGAAGACTGTGGAAGATGAATTCAGATCATTACTTTCAAGGGCCACATCACTTAGGACTTTTGTAAGATAGGCAAAGGAATTTGCATTTCTTACCCCAGTTTTTCTTACCCTCTTGATCAAGTCTTAACCATGTAAGCTTCAGTTTTGTCTTTAATAAAATAGGAATAATAATAGTATCTTCTTTACAGTGTTTTAAGGATTAAATGAGATTAGGTATCTAAAGCTAAGCACATTATTTACCACATGAATGCTCAGTGTGTGCTGGCAAGTTTTAGATACACATGAAACAAAACTCCTGTATTCTTTTGGTAGTTTCTATTGATATTTATTATGTCACCTGCTTAAGATAGTGTATTATTGTGGGTTTTAAAGTAGAAGGAATAGGAACTTGGATTTAGCACAAATGCCTGTGGACAAGACCCAAAACTTTTTGAGCCTCATTTTGTTATAAAATGGGTTATCTACCCTGTTTACCATATCATTGTAGTTATATTTGAAAAAAGATTTTAGAATTGTGTAAAGCACAAAGAGTTGTAACTTTGTTTCAATTAAAACATGTTTTCCTTCCATAACTAGCTTATCCATCATGTTTTGTATTTATTGGCTGTTTCTGGTTATGGACCAGATTGTTTAAAAAATATCATTTATTTTCTGTTTTCTTCTGTATAATGTAACATAAGTTAGAAGTTAATATATATCAAACAAGTATAGACAGGAGAAAACTAAAAAGTGGAGCATTTAATAATAATTTAAATATGTAAGAGAAGTTTTGTTTTTTACTGTAAGTATGTTTTAAATGCCGACAAATTTATGTAGTCAAAAGATTATTGTGTGTATGTGTGTGTGTACTTACCGTTGCCAGTAACTGTTCTTTGAACTGAGGATTCAGTAGTGAACTTGTGAATTGACAGGTTTTATAATATACGTAAGAATTTTGTAACTTTTGTCACCTAATATTACCTAATTGCTGTTTTGAAATGATTATTGTATTTTATGTACATGTTTCTAAACTCTTGTAGTTTAGTGAGAATTTAGATCACTTACTGTTGAGGCAATTATAACAACTGTTGAAACAAAATTAAGTTAAAATAATCAAATTTTTTTGCTTTTTAAAAATACGTTAGGTTAATGTCTGCAAGAGCACGCTATGAAAGATACAGTGGCAATCAAATTCTTTTTTGGTAAGTATTTCCGTAATTCACTTAAATTTATTACATGTTTCAATTTCAACTTCTAGTCTTGATATTCATATTCTGGAGCAATTTCTGTAGAACAGTTTGAAATGTATTTATGAATTGTGAAGGTATGACATAGAGTACAAAAATGTAAACATATCTGAAGTATGCAGTTTGATGAATTGTAATAAATATATACAGCTTTTAACTACTACCCTAATGAAAATATAGAACCTACCAGCTCTCCAGAAGCCTTCAGTTAACCCTCTTCTAGAAAGGTAATAACACAGTTCTGATTTTCATCATCATAGGTTAGTTTTGTCTCTTTTTGAATTTCATATAGATGGACTCTTTTGGTCAGCATTTTTTTTTCACTTAGCAAATGTCTGAGATTCTTCCGTGTTTTTGCATTTGTTCTTTTTCACTGCTATACAGTATATGATTTATGTGAAAAGAACACAAATCATTTATACATTCTACTTTTAATAAATATTTGGATCTTTTTCAATTTTTTACAATCATGAATAATAAAGTTTCTGTGAATGTATTTATTCATTCCTGGTGGCATATACTTAGAAATACAACTCTTGGAAGTGCTTATGTTCAAATTTAGGAGATACACTTTTTTAAAATAAAAGTACTGGTTTCAATAACCACCAGCAGTGTATGATAACTTCTAGTTGCTCCACATCTTTAAAAACCCTTGATAGCGTCAGTTTTTTGTTTTCAGTTTTAGCCATTCTGGTGATTATGTATTTCATTGTGTTTTCTCATTGTGATTTTATTTTGCATTTTCCTCTTTACTAATGATGATGAATGATCATTTTTTTCTGTTTTGTTGACTTTCTGGGTAACCCCTTTTATGAAATTCCTGTTTAAGTTTTTACAAATTTTTAATTGGGTAGTCTGCCTTGTTTCTTTTAATTTGTAGAAATTCTTTGAGTTCTGTGTCCAAGTCCTTTGTTGGGTATATGTATTGCAAATATCTTCTTCCACTGTGTGGCTTGCTTTTTCACTCTATTAATGGCATATTCTGACATCTTCCCTGCCTCCAATGAAGGGAAATTCCTAATTTCCTTGTGATTAGTGCTTTCTGTTCCCTGTTTTTTTGTTTTTGTTTTTATTTTTGCTTATTATTTTTATTTTTAAAGGAGCTTTAGATTACATAAATGTTACATTGAAAATATAGGGGATTCCCCTCTACCACAGCCTCTCCCTCTCCCATACTTCCCCCCCCCCTCTGTTAACATTTTTCATTAGTGTGGTATATTTGTTACAATTTGATGAATGCATATTGAAGCATTGCTACTAACCATGGTCTATAGTTTACATTATGTTTTACGTTTTGCCCTGTACAGTTTTATAGATTTTGACAAAATGTATAATGGCCTGTATCTGTCATTGTAATGCCAGGCAGAACAATTCCAGTGTCTAAAAATGCCCTGTGTTAGACCTATTGTTCCCTCTCGCTCACCTCAGAAGCTCTGGTGACCACTATCTTTATATCAATATTACACATTCTTCCATTACTAGAATAATAAGTCTACTTTAGTCCATAGTTGTATCCCCTCCTTATGTTTGTTTGTTCCTCTGTCTTGAGTAATTTTGGGATGATGGTGCCCACTCTGCTTCTGATTGAGAGTGGGCTTTATCCCATGGGGCTGGATGGAACTATCTTGCTTGCTGTAGAAGATACTCTCTGCTTTTTGGGTTGGGCGTTGTCCGTCACCATCTTTTTGTTAGTTGTCCTGGGCTCCAATGACTTCGAGAGTAGGTATTGGCTGCAACTCTGTTGAGATTCAAGGCCCACCCAGCACATGAACAGAGGAAGGTTTAAGTCTCTGGGATGTATATTTAATGGATATAATGTTAATTATAGGTTCAAATAAATGGGATAGAAGAACCATGTGTAGGAAAACTATAATGTGTCTAACTCTGATATACTGGGAGAGATGGGTTATCATATATTCCAAGGTAAGGCCCACTGACGAGGTGCCAATTTCCTGGGGTTGTCTGACTTGCCTACAGTGTCTGGATGTCTCTAGAGTCCCCAGGAGCACCCCTATTGGAGGCACTGTTTACTGTGGCAGACCATGAAATCCTCCTGAGACATGTATACGCATAACTTCTGGAATGACCTCCCAACTCCCTTTGAAATCTCTTAGCCATAAGAACTTATTTGCATTTAATGTTTACTCTTTTTGGTCTAGGTCTTTCTCCAAATGCATTGTTAGTTGGCACTTGGTATTAATCCCTCGTTGCCATTCGTGCCGTTTTTTAAAAAATCTTTACCTTCCTCAATATTATGAGGATATTGTTCTGTTTTTCCTTTAAAAGTTTTGATGCTTTGATTTTCAAATTTAGATCTATAATACATCTTGGAATTGGTTTATGTTTATGTTGTAAGGTAGGCTAAACGAGTCCTTTTTTAATTTTCAAAAATAAATATTTTTATTTAAAAATAACAAAAAATACATTACATGTTAACATAAGTAACACACCTTTTATAATAACCACATTTTCCGAAACAAAAAAATTTAATTATATTTTTGCAAATTTATTGTCTGATTGACATTAGTTTAAGGTTACTGTTTTTGTCTCCTTAAAGGCTGAGAAAAATGTCCAAATCAAGGCTTCAGACGAAGCTCTCTCTGTAAAGGTCAGCTGCTGGTGATCCTGGACTCTTGCCAAGTGGCAGGGAACAGTGGCGGCTCTGTCAGTCCCTGTTGTCTTCTCTAGGCTGTGCTGCTTTCAGCTTCTTGTTCTCATGGCATATCACAGGCGTATTATGGGGACATTTTCAGGACTTGAGAATTGTCCTGAATGACATTGCAATGACAGATACAAGCCATTATATAACTTGTCATAACTTACAAAATTGTGTGGGAGAGAATGTAAACTACAATGTAAACTATAATCCACACTTAGTGGCAGTGCTCCAAAATGTGTTCATCAATTATAACAAATGTGCCACACTAATGAAGGATGTTGTTAATGAGGAAAAATATGGGAGGGGTTGGGAGCAGGGCATATGGGAATCCCATATATTTTTTATATAACATTTATGTAATCTTAGTATCTTTTTTAAAAAGTTTTTATAAAAAACCAAACTGTGACCACATGACCAGTTACAGAAACAAGGCGGAGGGAAGATACCATCTATGCTTCTATATAGATTTTTCACAAACAGGAATGGATTAGGTTTAAAAACATGACCTTCTGGGTTTCACCCAGCTTCAAACTGTCACATTCCACCCACTGGACCCCAGAAAGACATGCTCTTTCCATATGCAAACTATATTTATTCCATCACAATATTCCATAAACGTTAAATCACTTCAGTAACAGTAGTAAGTACAGAATCTCATCAAAATCAGCTATAGGTATGTAGCCTGTTCTGGGCCAAAATTCCCCTCAGGCTGTGGAACTGTAAAACTTAAAAAACAATTTATCTCCTTCTAATATACAAAGGTGGGACAGTCATAGAATAAACATTTCCATTGCCATAGGGAAAAATTGTGAGGAAAACAGGTCTCACAGGTCCCAAACAGTTCCACAATCCTGCATGGTGTTTAGATTTAAAGTCTGGAAGTCATCTATAGAAACATGGTTTCTTGTCCTCCAGGCCGGACAGAGTCTCAGTCCACCCTTTCCAAGGGCTTGCTCAGAGGCCATGTTCTTGGCTATACCCTCATCAAGCATCTGGGTGGTGGCCAAATGCTAGGCCTCACTCTTTGAAAACACCTGGGTGATAGCCACACTCTCCAGTATCTGGTGTATAGGCTCTACCCACTTAACACAGTGAGGTGGTGGCCAGACTCTTCCCAATCTCCAGAGCACAGGCTCAATCCCCTTAGCACAGTGGGGTGGCAGATCTTGTTGGTTTCGCATGCAGGAAATGGGTATGAGCTGTTAGACAGTAAGACATTCCGCAGGTCCTTCCAGGATAACTGCATTTCTAATCCTGACTTAACATTGAAATGACTGGCTGGTTGCATGTTCATTTAAGTGCTCAGGTGGGGCACTATTCTCTGGGGACTTATTTTCCAGAAGCTAGGAATTTCCCAAACCATCAATTCCTAGTTTCTTTGTGCCCAGGAGTTCATGTCTCAGCTTTTCCTTTTCCTTTTGCATTTTGCTATAATCTGAAATGAGAAGCCAGGCCATGCTCACCACATTTAATTTGGAAATCTCCTCATGTAATTATACAAGCTTGTCACTTTCAAATTCTGCCTTCCATCTAACATCAGGAGTCAATTTTGCCAAACTCTCTGCCACTTTAAAACAGGGATCGCTTTTCTTCCAGTTTCCAATGACACATTCACCATTTCTTTCTAAGTGCTCATCTGAAGTAACTTTAGGGATCATATTGTTTCCAAGTCTCTTCTAAGCAACTTTAGGCCCTTTCTATCAAGCATCTCATAATTTTTCCAGAGTCTACCCTTTATTCCTTTATAAAACCATTCCAACATTTTTGGTATTTGCATAGTAACACACACTCCACTCTTGGTACCAGTTTTCTGTTTTAGTTTGCTAAAAGCTGCTGTGGGAGCAGTATACCAGAAATAGGTTGGCTTTTTTTTTTTTTTAAAGATTTTATTTATTTATTCATTTATCCCCCCCTTGCTGCTCGCGCTCGCCGGGTCAGGTAACCACTACGTGCGGGCGGGCTTGCCTTCACCAGGAGGCCCCGGGAACCGAACCCGGGGCCTCCCACATGGCAAACGGGAGCCCCACTGATTGAGCCACAGCCGCTTCCCTAGGTTGGCTTTTATAATGGGAACTTATTAAGTTAAAAACTTAGAGTTCCGAGGTTGAGAAAAATGTCCAAATGAAGGCATCAGGTGAAGCTCTCTTCCCAAGTGTTGCTGCTAGTGATCCTGGACTCCTGCCAAGTGGCAGGGCATAGTGGTAGCTCTGCTGATCCCTGTTGTCTTCTCTGGGCTGTGGTGCTTTCAGCTTCTTGTTCTCATGGTGTTCTCTCTGCTTAGTGGGTTCTTATCTGTCTCTGTGGCTTTTTTTCTGTCAGTGGCTCTTTATTCCTCCATTTATAAAGGACTCCAGTAAGATGATTAAGATCTACCCTGGGTCATGCCCTACTGAAGTGATCTAATCAGAAGGAAGGTCCCTTAACTGAATCTATTCTAAAGGTCCTGTCTGCTATAGGTTTTTCACCCACAGGAATGGATTAGGTTTAAGAACATGATCTTCTGGGGTTGAACCACCTTCATACTGTCTTGGTTACTGTATTAGTCAGCCAAAGGGGTGCTGATGCAAAGAACCAGAACTCTGTTGGCTTTTATAAAGGGTATTTATTTTGGGGTAGAAGTTTACAGTCACAGGTCCCTAAAGAGCCCAACTCAAGGTACCGTGAGAGGTACTTGCTCACCCAAAATCATTGGCCACATGTTGAAGCAAGATGGCGGGTGATGTCTGTGAGGGTTCGGCCTGCCTTCTTCCTCTTAAGGCTCCTTGGTCCCAGCTTATTCCTATCTCAGCTGTAGGCTGGCATAAGGCTCTTCTCTCTCCAAGGCTTCTTTCTTTCTAGGCTCAGCTGCTCTATTCACTTCATAAGATCAGCTGTAGACTGTCAGGCTCATCTCTCTTCCTGGGGCCTCTGCCATGTCTAATTCCTCACATATCTGCTTCTCTGTGTTCTCCTCCTCTGTGTATTTACTTCCCTGTCTTTGAGCATCCATTTATATAGCCCAGAAAGGGAGTGGGGGGCAGGGACTCAGACCGAGTCACCCTAATGACATGATCAAATAGAAGCCCTAATCTCCATTTAATAAAGTAACAGTGAAATCTCTGAAGCTAATACAATCTGATATGCCCAGAGGAAGAGACCGTTTTAAAAACACAATTCAATATCTATTTTTGGAATTCATAAACAATTCGAAACTGCCACGATTACCATATCTTTTTCTACATCCTTCAACATTTTTTTTTTTTACTTTATTTTGTACATTTAATAATTGAAAGTATAAACAATTAAAAACTAAAAAGTAAACACAGATGAATAAATACATACATTTCTCAATTAAATGTAATGGATACATGTAGTTTTTTTTTTTTTTTGAATCAAACAATATGTTACACAATATATTTGGTTCATAGTAACGCATTCATAAGTATTTGTCCTTTTGTGTCTGGCTTGCTTTGCTCAACATAATGTCCTCCAGGTGTATTCATGTTGTCATAGGCTTTTCAACTTCATTTCTTCTTACAGCTGCATAATGTTTCATTGTGTGAGTAGACCACAGTTTATCTATTCGTCTGTTGATGGACACCTGGATTGTTTCCAAATTTTGGCAATGGTGAATAATATTACTATGAACATCAGTGTGCAGATGTCTGTTCATGTCACTGTTCTCAGTTCTTCTGGGTATATACCCAGTAGTGGTATTCCAGGGTCACGTGGCAAGTCTATATTCAACTTCTTTAGGAACTGCCAAACAGTCCTCCATAGTGGCTGTACCATTCTGCATCCCCACCTCTCCAACGCTTGTAGCTCTGTCTTTTTAATAGTTGCTATTTTGATAGGTGTGAAATGATATCTCATTGTAGTTTTGATTTGCATTTCCCTAATCATGAGTGATGTTGAGCATTTCTTCATGTGTTTTTTTGCCGTTTGTATTTCTTCTTCGGAGAAATGTCTATTCAAGTCTTTGGCCGATTTTTTAATTGGGTCATTTGTCTTTTTATTGTTGAGTTGTAACATCTCTTTCTATATCCTGGATATTAAACCCTTATCAGATATGTGATTTCCAAATATTTTTTCCCATTGAGTTGGCTGCCTTTTCACCCTTCTGACAAACTCCTGTGAGGTACAAAAGTGTTTAATTTTGAGGAGGTCCCATTTATCTACTTTTTCTTTTGTTGCAAGTGCTTTGGGTGTGAGGTCCAAAAAACCACCACCTACTACAAGGTCTTGAAGATGTTTCCCTACATTTTCTTCTAGTAGTTTTATGGTCCTGGCTTTTATATTTAGATCTCTGATCCATTTTGAGTTGATTCTTGTATAGGGGGTGAGATAGGGGTCCTCTTTCATTCTTTTGGTTATAGATATCCAGTTCTCCCAACACCATTTGTTGAAGAGACTGTTTTTTCCCATCAGCATGGGCTTCGTAGGTTTGTTAAAAAACAGTTGACTGTATAGGTGAGGGTTTATTTCTGGATTCTCAATTCTATTCCACTGATCGATATGTCTATCTTTATGCCAGTACCATGCTGTTTTGACCACTGTAGCTTTCTAATATGTTTCAAGGTCAGGCAGCGAAATTCCTCCCACATTGCTCTTCTTCTTTAGAATCCTTTTGGCTATTCAAGTGCACTTACCCTTCCAGATGAATTTGGTAATTGCCTTCTCTAATTCTGTAAAGTAAGCAGTTGGGATTTTGATTGGTATTGCATTGAATCTACAAATCAGTTTGGGCAAGATTGACATCTTCACGATATTTATTCTTCCAATCCATGAACACGGAAGGTCTTTCCATTAGTTTAGGTCTTTTTAAATTTCTTTTAGCATTGTTTTGTAGTTTTCTGCATATAGGTCCTGTACTTCCTTGGTTAAATTAACTCCTAGGTATTTGAGTCATTTTGTTGCTATTGAAAATGGAATTTTTATTTTTCCCCTGATTTCCTCCTCAGGTTGTTCAGTACTAGTGTACAAAACATTACTGATTTTTGCGTGTTGATCTTATATCCTGCCACTTTGTTGAACTCATTTATTAGTTCAAGTAGCTTTGTTGTAGATACCTCAGGATTTTCTAAGTACAGGATCATCATCTGCAAACAGTGAGAGTTTTACTTCCTCTTTTCCTTTTTGGATGCCTTTAATTTTTTTGTCTTGTCTAATTGCCCTAGCTAGAACTTGTAGTACAATGTTGAATAACAATGGTGACAGTGGGCATCTTTGTCTTGTTCCCGATCTTAGAGGGAAAGCTTTCAACCTTTCCTACTGAGTATTGTGTTGGCCATGGGTTTTTCATATATCCCTTTTATCATATCGAGGAATTTTCCTTTTATTCCTATCTTTTGAAGTGTTTATCACAAAAGGATGATGGATTTTGTCGAATGCCTTTTCTGCATCTATTGAGATGATCAGGTGGTTTTGTTGTTGTTGTTGTTCAATTTGTTAATGTGGTGTATTACATTGATTGATTTTCTTATGTTTAACCAGCCTTGGAAAGCAGGACCGAATCCCACTTGGTCGTGATGTATAAGTCTTTTGATATGCTGTTGGATTCAATTTGCAAGTATTTTGTTGAGAATTTTTGCATCTGTTCATTAGAGAGATTGGTCTGTAATTTTCTTTTCTTGTTGTGTCTTTTTCTGGCTTTGGTATTAGGGTGATGCTGGCTTCATAAAATGTGTTGGGTAATTTTCCCTCCTCTTCAATTTTTTGGATAAGTTTAAACAGGATTGGTGTTAATTCTTTTTGAAATGCTTGGTAGAATTCACCTGTGAAGCCATCTGATCCTGGACTTTTCTTTGCTGGGAGACTTTTGATGATGGATTCAAACTCCTTAATTGTGATTGGTTTGTTAAGTTCTTGTATTTCTTGTTGTGTCAGTGTAGGTTGGTTGTGCGTTTCTAGAAATTTGTCCATTACATCTAGGTTTTCTAGTTTGTTGGCATATAGTTTCTCATAATATCCTCTTAGGATTTATTTTTTTCTTTGAGGTCATTTGTAACTTCCCCCCTTTCATTTCTGATTGTATTTATTTGCATCTTCTCTCTTTTTTTCTTTGTTATTCTAGCAAGGGGTTTGTCAGTTTTATTGATCTTTTCAAAGAACCAGCTTTTGGTTTTTTTGATCTTCTCTATTGTTTTTCTGTTCTCATTTTCATTTATTTCTGCTCTAATCTTTATAATTTCTTTCCTTCTTTTTGCTTTGGGATTGGTTTGCTGTTCTTTTACTAGTTTCTCTAGTTGTTCAGTTAATCTTTGAGTTTAGCTCTTGTTTTTTAATACAGGCATTTAGGGCTAACAATTTCCCTCTCAAGACTGCATTGGCTGTATCCCATCAGTTTTGATACGTTGTGTTCTCATTTTCATTTGTCTCAATATATTTACTGATTTCACTTGAAATTTCTTCTTTGACCCACTGATTATTTAGGAGTGCATTCTTCAGTCTCCACACATTTGCGAATTTTCTTTTTTCCTCTCTATTATTGATTTCTAGTTTCATTCCATTATGATCTGAGAAGGTGCTTTGTATAATTTCAATCTTTTTATATTTATTGGGAGCTGAATTGTGACCTAACATGTGGTCTATCCTGGAGCAAGATCCATGGGCACTTGAGAAGAATGTATAACCCGTTGAGTTTGGATGCAGTGTTATGTATATGTTTGTTAGGTCTAACTCGTTTATCATATTGTTCAGGTTCTCTGTTTCCCTGTTGATCTTCTGTCTAGTTGTTGTAGCTAATGATGTGAGTGGGGTGTTAAAGTCTCCAACTATTATTGTAGAAATGTCTATTTCTCCCTTCAGTTCTGCCACAGTTTGTCTCATATATTTTGGGGCACTCTGGTTAGGTGCATATATATTTATAAGACTGTTATATCTTCCTGGTGGATTGTCCCTTTTATTAATATATAATGGCCTTCTGTATCTCTTGTAACTTCTTTGCATTTAAAGTCTGTTTCGTGTGATATTAGCATAGCTCCCCTGCTTTTTTCTGGTTATTGTTCGCGTGGAATATCTTTTTCCAGCCTTTCACTTTCAGCTGGTTTGTATCCCTTGGTCTAAGGTGAGTTTCTTGTAAGCAGCATATGTATGGCTCATGTTTTTTTATCCATTCAATCAGCCTGTATCTTTTGATTGGGGAGTTTAATCCATTCACATTCAATGATATTACTGTAACTGCAGTATTTACTTCCTCCATTTCACAAACATGTGCACACATGGAATTCTGTGCATTGGCTCTCGGTTTTGGATTAGGATGGTGTTAAATCTATAAATCAGTTTGAAGAGAATTGATGTCTTGATCTTATGGAGTCTTTTAATCTGTAAATGTGTATATTCTTTCATATCTCTGCTCTTTAATTCTTTTCAATGATATTTTAGAAGGGTATTTTTGATATTTTAGAAGTCTAGGTTGGCAGTTTTTTCTTTAACACTTTATAGATATCATTTTATTGTATTATGACTTCTGTTTATGTTGAGGAGTCAGTGATCAATGTTACTGTTACTTCTTTGCACTTAATATAGTTTTCTTCTGGCTTTTCTCTTGTTTTCAGCAGTTATGACTAGTGTTCCTAAGGGTGGCTTTCTTTGTTTTTAATTCTGTTTGGAATTTGTAGACCTTCTTAATTCTGTTTTTACTATCTTTCATCAATTTTAGAAAATTCTCAGAGAGTATCTCTTCATTTCTTGCTTCCTTCCTATTTTCTCCCCTCCGTTTCTGAGATTCCAATTACAGTGTTATCCCTTTTTACCTTGTCGTATATCTTCTTTATATTGTTTTCCATTTTTCCTTCCTTTTCTCCCCTCTCTATTCTTCAATCTATATATATTCAATTGATTTATCTTCCACTTTGTGAACTCCTGTCTTCTGCTGTGCCGAATTGTATTAATTCCACCTTTGAATTCTTATTTTGTCACTGTATTTTTTCAGTTCTGGGTTTCTATTTCTTTTCCTTAGATCCCAGTTCTTAGATGGACTTCTCCATCTTTTTCTTTTCCCCTTTTTCTGTAAACATGTTAAGTATAGTAGGGTTTTTTGCTTTTGGTTTTAGGTTTTATGGGCCTATTTTCAGCAGTCTTAATAATTTTTGTATTCAATGTTAAACACTGTATGAGAAGTTGTAGAAACTCTAGTTAATATTGTCATCTTCTAGAGGGAATTTAGATGGTTTTTATTTGTTTCATTTTGGCAGGTAGAGTACAGGCATATATCTTGATGCCGTTTAGAATGCAAAGTGGGTTGACTTGGTAGTTGTTTGTGGAAGTTTTTTCCTGATTGCTTCTATTTTCTCAGTGAAATAAATATCAAGATCATCATTTGAGATTTTGGATGAGGGAAAAGTTATGTAAATGGAGGAGAAGAGAAGGACAGTGAATGTGGGCTATAGAAAAAGATTACTAAGCAGCTTTACAAGCCCAGTTGTAGTTGGTGATGGTTGTGTTGTTTTGTTGTTGTTGTTTTTAATCATCCGTATTCTGCTGTGGGGAAGCAGAATAGGCAAAAAATTGGATTTATTCAGTACGGTAAATATAACAAAATTAGACTAATGAGAATTGAGGAAGCGTTTGCAAAGGAGCCGCTACAGTAACTTAACATGGAATTTAAGCTGCTTAAGGAAGGGGGAGGGGTAGAAAGAAATTGGTACGTTCATTATGGGTTAAAAAGATTGTGGGAGTGGGAGCAGATGTGACTCAAGCAGTTGGGCACCCATCTCCCGCATAGGAGGAACCGGGTTCAGTTCCTGTTGCCTCCTAAAGAAGACAAGCTGATGCGGTGAGCAGGTGCACGGAGCAGACAGACGAGGGAGCCATCTCAGGGGTGGGGAGAAGATTATGGGAGTCTGGATAATAGAATGAGATAGAAAGGAGATGGTTATAAGAGAGTGGGATAGTTGGAATTCAGATCATGAAAGTCTTACAGTTATTTCTGATGGCAATTTCTCTGTTGATTGACCATGGAAGTGAGTATTTAAAATAAAATAGTGGGCAAGATCATTGAAGAAGAGATCAAGAAATTGAGAGGCCATTATGTTAGAAAGATCATTTACATAAATATTGATGCCATTACATGGCAGAAATAATGTTAGAAGAGTAGGTAAGCCAAGGGTTAAATCTTCACGACATCAGGGCATTGACCCTTGGGGTAGGTAATTGACCAAATCAGAGAAAGATAGTGGTAATCTGATGATATGATATTCAAAGCTAAGAATTGTTCTGGAGGAGAGGAAAGGTTGATTTGAAATTGATAGTGAGACCTAGTGGTAGGAGGAGGAGTATGTGACAGAAAACACCCACCATTTCAAGAGCACTACAAATGAAAACAGGGAATTCAGGGAGTATTGAGAGAACACATTGGAGACTGTAAGGTATTTTTTAGATGTTTGACTGAGTTCCAGAGACACAGTGGAAGGGTTTTAGGACTGGAGAGGGAGATGAGTGTGGTGAGAGGGAGATAGCCTAGAAACTAGGCTATATAAAGCTATGTGCAGATTAGAGAGTCAAGGATATAGAATGACCTGAGAGACCTGGGGTTTTTGTGGGGAATGTTGGAGACCCGGAATAGAATGTCTTCCTTTGAGTAGCTGATGTTACTTTATCTTAAGGGAGATAAGATCTACTCTAGAAATTACCGTGGCTGTAAGTTTCCCTTCATTAATTGTATACTAATATATCATATTCAGTCCCCTACCCCCTCACACACACACAATACGCATCATGATTTCCTGAAGTTTTATCTTATTTTTTTTTAATGTTCATTAAGCTTTTAGCTAGGAGCAGCATACAAAATACATAATGAAAGAAATTTTGAGGAACATTTTTCTTTATCAAAATGTATAATCTCTAAATTTATTCGGCACTGTTCTGGTTATCATAGACTTAGAAGGCTTAATGAGTATGAATTGGGGGGGTGGAGGGAGTCAGTATTGAGGATTTTACTGTCCACTGTAGCATTCTAGTGTTAAATTCTATCAAGTGAATGTTAAATAAGTGAAAAAATAGAGTATTTGGTAAAAGTAACTTAATTATGTAGAATGATTG
This sequence comes from Tolypeutes matacus, assembly GCA_026826555.1. Taxonomy (NCBI): domain Eukaryota; kingdom Metazoa; phylum Chordata; class Mammalia; order Cingulata; family Chlamyphoridae; genus Tolypeutes; species Tolypeutes matacus. Next base: position 3,704,826 of record JAKSZT010046586.1, read on the forward strand.
CAAAACAATAGACAAAAATTATGCTCAATGTTTTTAAGTGGCTTCAGATAAGGATTATTTCAATCAGGCCACTAAGGATTCAGACTACAGAGTTAAATGAAATTTTAAATCACCTACTAATATAAATATTTGTGAAGAAACCTTTGTCTATAAAGATAAAATTCTGTTCCCTGTGACTAAGGAGTGTCCTTTGCCAGAAGGCTCTCCTGGCATCTAACATCCATGGTCTTCCCTAGTCCTTCCTGAGAAGTGACATGTTTGTGAGAAAATAATTTCCAATTTGAAGTTAAATATTCCCAAAGAGACTGTATCACAATGGCATCAAATTGCCAAGTGTCCCCAGGAGTTAACATTCCTACCTTCACCCTTTCTCTTCCCCCCATCCTTGAGAATATCTGCCTAAAGACTTTTGAGTAATTCATCCCATCTGGGCAGAAAGTTAATGATAATAATTTACCACTAATCCCAATCCTGTCATGCTGTTAGTTTTTGTATCGTACCTTCCTTGTGCGCTCATGTTTTCCTTATTGTAAGACAGATGTTGTGCCTTGATGTGTACTTAACATACTCTTGTATCTTAGAACTATTACTTATAGTTGTATTTTTTGATGCTTGTATGATAGTCCATCATGTTGATTATATCTTGTTTGCTAAACCATTTCAATAATACTAGATATTTAGGTTGCATTTAATTCTGGTTATTTAAATTACTACACTAATTGTCTTTTGTACCTTTATATTTTTTTTGCATTGAGGTTTTTTTTACAATTTGTTTTCTATTATTATAGAGATAATTTTAGGAAAATTAGAAAATAGATCACGGGGGTCAGATGTGGCTCAACTGGTTGGGCGTCCGTCTCCCATATGGAGGGACCCGGGTTCGATCCCCAGGACCTCCCGGTAAAAAAAAAAAAAAAAAGAAAATAGATCTGAGCAATAAGAAAAAAATTAACTCCATAAGGAAAAATTAACTCACTTCAAATCCTATTGAGAAAGAAAAAAGAGGAAAAAAAAAAAAACAAAAAAATGAAAAAAAATCCTATTGGGCACAGAGATAAGAATTTCTTTAGGATAAATTCCTCAGGGTAAAATTATGCAGTTAAAGGATATAACATCTTTATGGCTTATGCTATATATCGTTATATTGATTTGTAAAAATGGAAATGGTTGTACTGATTTTTACGTTATCACTAAACCATGAATAAACATAATTTTAAATCACAGCCTCTGTGATATAAGCTAATTTTTTAGGATTTTTGTTAAAATATTTCACTGTTTTCATTTATGTTTTCTGTTTACTAGTGATGTGAAGATTTATCTTTATTCTCTTTTCTTTTTACCTGTTGAGAATTGTCTACTTTTATCTTTTGTTCATTACCTTTTGAAATGTCAGTGCATTTTTCTGTATATCAGTACATATTATAGATATTAAGCAATACAATATTGTGTGAGAATTTTATTTTTTATCATTCTCTTTATTATTAGTTATATTCAAGCTTTAACTTTTATGAGCTAACATGCTTCAGAATTAAATTTTTTTCCAAAATTATAATATGCTTTTATATTTTCGGCTTTTATTCTCCCTCTCCCCCAGGAAACATGTTTCTTAACTGTATCACCATAACTGTATTAATTAATTAAACCTTTAAATTAAACTGACATTTATTTCAAGGAACAGTATAGATTTTGTTGTTGCTGCTGCTGTTAACGTTGTTTGCTAAAATGGTTTTTACCAAAAGCAAGTTAATATATACATAATTGAGTCTATCTCGGGGCTCTTTGTGTTCTTCCAATAAGATATGTGTCTTTATTTCTGTCTTCTGTTTTTGTTTGTTTTTTTCTATTTTAAAGTACTTTAATCATTTACATATTGGTGCTTTATGCTAGTAAGTAGGACTAGACTTAATAAATGATATTAACTCTCTTTACAAAATGTTTGTGTATGTATTCGCTCTTGTGTTTTTTCTGTTTGCATTTTGAAATCTTTATGTCGAGTTCTGTTTGGTTATTGATCATATTAAATTTATAGAAAGTATTGGCTGGAAGGATTGCTGTAAAATATGTTGCATTATTATTAATATGAACTTTACATCTTTCAGTAAGATTTTATAATTTTCTTTGTGCACCAAACATTTCTTTACTAGTGTAGTCTCAAGTGTATTTTTACTATCCTATATTTTATTTACTCCTGTGACAGTGACCTCTTTTATTATATGTATATTCAAGTGACATATAGGAATAGTATTGACGTTTATATATTTCATTACCTGCCCATTGCATTTATCATTATTTCTAAAATATCTACTAGATTCATGTAGATTTTGATAGCTGTAAGCATTCATTTGTTGATTCTATCATTTATCAGAGGCAGGTGAAAGCCATGTTAAAAGTTTTTGGTCTTTATCTTAGGAACAGTGTTAATCCTCTTAAGCTGTAGGATCTGCTAAAATTGCATATGCTTCCCTTCTCTGGGCTAGATTATTTTTAGATTCATTTGTTTGCAAGAAAAAATAAAGATAGCATGGCCCATGTTAAAGGATCTCCCTTTCCTTTTGTTAACAGATTGATTGTCAGTACTCAGAGGCTGGAGTTCTTTCCAAGATCTAAACTGTTTCTGATTCCTGAGCTAGTATGGCTTTCTTGGTGGTGGAGTGAACTTAAGGATTTTTCTTTCATTTACAGTAGAATCTAAGGACAGCTTTGTGACTGCTTAAGCAAAGTGGCATAAAAATTGTAGGCCGGTGTTAGCATCCAGTCCTTTCTTCTATCTTATTTTTGGGCAAACATATCCTTTATTGATGGTATTCCTTATTGATTTTATTTGAAAGAAGAAATTTAGGTAGGGAATTTGTAGCCATTTGCATCTTCCTTCAGTGAATGTGGGAAAGGATAAAAATATCTGAAAGAAACATTAGATTATAAACTACTATTAACAAGATACTGGCTTTCTGTTTGAGATTAAACTGAACTAAAATATGCTGGTGGACTTGTCATCTTAAGGGTTCTTTTGTATATCCCTCAAACACATAAAATGAAAGATTGGGTAGTCATTTTTATGTCATAATAAAGCTAAAAAGAAATAAATAGGTCATATTATGAACCAAGTTACAGGTGAAATAACACAGCATTGATAAACTTGTTGAATCCTGAATATTCTTTAATACTATCTTTACATAATACATAAACAAAAATTGTCAGAAATAGAATTTTCTAATATGCAGATGGAGAACAACATTTAGTAACTTTCATCAGATGTGGTAGAGCCAGTACACCAAAATGAAGAATATGATGTTAATGATATAAACAATAAGGTAGAACTAATAAAGATAATACTTCTGAAGCTTATATCTTAAGATAATGGTTATACTTTTTCCCCATGTAAACATGATCTGTATAAAAATCTTAGGTAACGGGTAATATTTTCAAGTAGTGCTACATAATTTTAAAATGATCAGACTATTTTAAGTCCATAAACATGTGAACATGTGTATTTACTCATTATTTATTTATTTAAACAGTTCAGAAACTATTGCCAGATGTTGGTATATTCTGCTTTCTGGATCTGTGCTTATGAAAGACTCCATGGTCTTGCCTCCCTGCAGGTATGTTTGTTTGCTGTATATTTCATATAACTGACCAAATGAGCATTAAAGCTGTTTAGCTCTTACACTAAACTATTTTATGTAGCTTTTTTTCTTTTCTTCCTCCCAGTAGGTGATACATGATACATGATATAAATGTCATCGCTTCTTTCTTTCTTTTTTTTTTTTTTTTCTTTTGTCATTGCTTCCTGGTACCATGGGAAATACTTGGCAGGATGCAACTAACATTTCTTATTTCTGAAGGTATAATCTTCGTATTTATATCATGATGTACATATATACCTATTTGATATTTTTTTGAGAGATTTGATCTGAAATATCTGAAGGTTTTTGGATTCATCACTATTATTCTTCATCAGAACTCTTAGAATTATTAGGTACAAGAAGAAAAGGGTGGTTGAAAGATGGGCAGGTGTGGTATTCTTGGAGGATGTAGTCTTTTAGCAATATCTAAGATTCTTGAACCTCAAATAGTGCTTTGTTGACATAAACTGTAGCTTTTTCAGTGACTTTTTCTATAATGTTGAGATTTCTCATCTTTGCAAGTAAGATTTCCAGTTGCAGTGAAGTTACTTTAGTAGAATAACTATTAAATTAAATATAAGTGTCAGGGGACAGTCTACTCCACTCCATAGATGGTATATACATATCAGTATAATACCTTTTTTTTTTTAAGTGGGTACCGAGGATTGAACCCAGGACCTTGTATATGTAAAGCAGGCTATCAACCATTGACCTACACCTGCTCCCCTAATACCATCTTTTTAAAGTCATGTCTCGAGTCCCCAAACTTCACATCATTGGCCTTTGCTTAAATGAAATTCTTGACTAATTAAATAAATAATTATAGTAGTTCTTGCTTATTATAGTAGTTCTTGCTTATTAAGGCCTTTTAAAAATAATTTATTTACAAAAGAGCTTTATTGAGATATATTCACATACCATATGATCTATCTAAAGTGTATAATCAGTGGCTTTTAGTATAAACGCAATGTTGTGCATTCATCATCACATAAAATTTTAGAATTACTTTAATACTCCAAAAAGAAAATATCCACACTCCTTAGCATGCTTTCACTAGCCCTACCTAACCACTAATCAAATTTCGTCTTTATAAATTGATTTACATTTACATTTTATATAAATGGAATCGTACAATATATTACACAGTATATCTCGTTCATAGTAACACAATCATATACTATTTGTCCTTTTGTGTCTGGCTTGCTTCACTCAACATAATGTCCTCCAGGTTCATCATTGTTGTCATATACTTTACAACTTAATTTCTTAACAGCTGCATAATATTACATTGTGTAAATACACCACAGTTTGTTTGTCCATTCATTGGTTGATGGATACCTGGGTTGTTTTGAACTTTTGGCAATCATGAATAATACCACTCTGAACATTGATGTGCAGATGTCTATTCGTGTCACTGCTGCATTTGTTCTGGGTTTATACCCAGTAGTGGTATTGCAGGGTCACATGGCAAATCTATATTCAGCTTCTTTAGGAAGTGCCAAACAGTCCTCCACAGTGGTTGTACCAGTCTACAGTCCCACCAACAGTGAATAAGTGTTCCTATCTCTGATATCCTCTCCAACACTTGTAATTCTGTCTTTTTAATAGTGGCCATTCTGGTAGATATGAAATGATATCTCCCTAATTGCTAGTGATGGTGAACATTTTTTCGTGGGGTTTTTTTTTTTTTTTTTTTTTTTTTGCCATTTATATTCTTTGGACAAATGTCTATTCAAGTCTTTTGCTTATTTTTTAATCAGGTCGTTTGTCTTTTTATTGGTGAATTGTAACATCTTTTATATATCATGGATATTAAACCCTTATCAGATATGTGATTTCCAAATATTTTCTCCCATTGAGCTGGAGGCCTCTTCACTCTTTTGACAAAGTCCTGTGAGGTGCAAAATTGTTTAATTTTGAGGGGTTCCCATTTATCTATTTTTTTCTTTTGTTGCATGTGCTTTGGGTGTAAGGTCCAAGAAACCACCATCCACCACAAGGTCTTTAAGATGTTTCCATACATTTTCTTGTAGTAGTTTTATGGCCCTAGCATTTATATTTAGGTCTTTGATTTATTTTGAGTTGATTCTTGTGTAGGGAGAAAGACAGGGTCCTCTTTCATTTTGTTGGTTCTAGATATCCAGTTTTCCTAGCACCATTTGTTGAAGAGACTGTTTTGTCCTACTAACGCGGGCTTCATAGGTTTGTCAAAAAACCAGTTGACTGTATAGGTGAGGGTTTATTTCTGGGTTCTCAATTCTATTCCACTGATCAATGTGTCTATCTTTATGCCAGTACCATGCTGTTTTGACCACTGTAGCTTTGTATTATCTCTCAGGGTCAGGTAGTGAAATTCCTCCCATGCGCTCTTCTTTTTTAGAATGCTTTTACTATTCGCGTGCACTTCCCCATTGAAATGAATTTGATAATTGCCTTTTCTATTTCTGTTAAGTAGGCTCTTGGAATTTTGCTTGATACTGCATTGAATCTATAAATCAGTTTGTATAGGATTGAAATGTTCACAATATTTTTTCTTCCAATCCATGAACACGGAATATCTTACCATTTGTTTAAGTCTACATTGATTTCTTTTAGCATTGTTTTGTAGTTTTCTACATATAGGTCCTGAATTTCTTTGGTTAAATTGATTCCTAGGTATTTGAGTCTTTTTGTTGCTATTGTATATGGAATTTCCCCCCGATTTCCTCCTCAGATTGTTCAGTACTAGTGTACAAAAACATTCTGATTTTTGCATGTTGATCTTCTATCCTGCCACTTTGCTGAACTCACTTATTAGCTCAAGTAGCTTTTTCATAGTCATTTCAGAATTTTTTAAATATAGGATCGCATCTTCCTCAAATTGTTTTACCTCCTCTTTTCCAATTTGTCTTTATTTTTTTTTCTTGTCGGATTGCTCTAGCTAGAACTTCTAGTACAATGTTGAATAACATTGGTGATGGTGGACAGCCTTGTCTTGTTCCCGATCTCAGGGAAGGCTTTGACCCTTTGAGTATGATGTTGGCTGAGGGTTTTTCATGTATGCCTTTTATCATATTGAGGAATTTTCCTTCTATACCTATCTTTTGACGTGTTTTTTATCAAGAAAGGATACTGGATTTTGTTGAATGCCTTTTCTGCATTGGTTGAGATGATGATATGGGTTTTTTCCTTCAATTTACTAATGTTGTTGTATTATATTGATTCATTGTCTTATGTTGAACCAACCTTGCCTACCAGGAATAAATCCCACTTGATCTTGATGTGTAAGTCTTTTGATATGCTGTTGGATTCGATTTGTAAGTATTTCGTTGAGAATTTTTGCATCTATTGTCATTAGAAAGATTGGTCTGTAATTTTCGTGTAGTGTATTTATCTAGCTTTGGTATTAGGGTGATGTTGGTTTCATAAAAAGTGTTGGGTAATTTTCCGTCCTCTTCAATTTTTTGGAAGAGTTTAAACAGGATTGGTGTTAATTCTTTTTGAAATGCTTGGTAGAATTCACCTGTGAAGCCATCTGATCCTGGACTTTTCTTTGTTGGGAGTTTTTTGGTGACAGATTCAGTCTCTCTAAATGTGATTGGTTTGTTAAGTTCTCGTATTTCTTGTAGCATCAGTGTAGGTTGTTTGAGCATTTCTAGGAATTTGTTCATTTCATCTAGGTTGTCCAGTTTGTTGGCATACAGTATCTCATCATATCCTCTTATGATTCTTTTTATTTCTGTGGGGTCAGTTGTAACTTCCCCCCTTTCATTTTTGATTGTATCTATTTGCATCTTCTCTTTTTTTCTTTGTTAGTCTAGCTAGGGGTTTGTCAATTTTATTGATGTTCTCAAAGAACCAGGTTTTGGTTTTGTTGATTTTTCTCTATTGTTTTTGTTGTTGTTCTCAATTTCATTTATTTCTGTTCTAATCTTTTTTTTTTTTTTTCCCTTCTGTTTGCTTTGGAATTGGTTTGCTGTTCTATTTCAGTTTATCTAGTTTTTTTATTTAAATCTTAGAGTTTAGCTCTTTCTTCTTTTTAATATAGGCTTTTAGGGCTATAAATTTCCCTCTCAGGACTGCCTTCGCTCTATCCTATAAGTTTTGGTAAGTTGTGTCCTTTTTTTTCATTTGTCTCAATATATTTACTGGTTTTACTTGCAATTTCTTCTTTGGCACACTGATTATTTTGGCGTGTGTTGCTTAGCCTCCACACATTTTCAAATTTACTTTTTTCCTGTCTTTTATTGTTTTCCAATTTCATTCCATTATGATCTGAGAAGGTGCTTTGTATATTTCAGTCTTTTTATATTTCTTGAGAGCTGTGTTGTACCCTAACATGTGGTCTATCCTGGAGAAAGATCCTTGGGTACTTGAGAAAAACTTATAACCCACTGAGTTTAGATGCAACGTTCTGTATATGTCTCTTCAGTGTTGTTTATCATATTAAGTTCTCTGTTTCCTGTTGATCTTCTGTCTAGTTTTTCTAATGATGTAAATGGTTTGCTGAAGTCTCCAACGATTAGTGTAGAGATGTCTGATTCTCCCTTCAGTTATGCCAGAATTTGTCTCCTGGTTAGGTGCAAAGGTATTTATGACTGTTCTATCTTCCTAGTGGATTGTCCCTTTTATTAATATATAATGGCCTTCTCTATCTCTGGTAACATTTTTGCATTTAAAGTCTATTTTGTCCGATATTAGTATAGCTACCCCTGTTCTTTTTTGGTTACTATTTGCATAAAGTATCTTTTTCCAAGCTTTTACTATCAGCTGGTTTGGATCCCTGGGTCTAAGGTGAGTCTCTTGGTAGCAGCATATCTTTTGATTGGGGAGTTTAATCCATTCATATTCAATGATATTAATGTAAATGCATTTCTTCCACCATTTTCTGCTTTTGTTTTCATCTGTCATATCCTGTTTTCATCTGTCTGTTTACTCTTATTTATCCTTTCTGCTATTCTTTCGTCTGTATTGTCCTCTAAGCCTCTCTGTGCTGTCTTTTTCTTTCAGGCTCTAAGGTTTCCTTTAATATTTTCTGCAAAGGTAGATTCTTTTTTACAACCTCACTTAGTTTCTGTTTGGTTGTGTATATTTTATACCCACCTTCATATTTGAAGGACAGTTTTGCTGGTTATTTCTTGGCTGGCAGTTTTTCTCTTTCGGTATCTTAATTGTATCATACCACTGTCTTCTCACCTCCATGGTTTCTTAAGAGAAATCCATGATAAATCTTACTGGTTGTCCCTTCTATGTGGTGGTTTGCTTTTCCCTTGCTGCACTGAGAATTTTCTCTTTATCTATGATATTTGACATTTTGAGTAATATATGTCTTCGAGTAGGTCTATTCAGATTTATTCTGATTGGGTACGGAGTGCTAAGAAGCACATGTACATTTACTACTTTTCTGAGAGTTGGGGAAATTTTCAGCTGCCATTTCCTCAAATACTCTTTCTGCACCTTTTCCCTTCTTTTCTCCTTCTTAAAGTCCTGTAAAATGTATGTTATTGCATTTTATGTTTTCATTCAACTCCCAGAGCCCCTGCTCAATATTTTCCCTTCTTTTCTTTCTGTTCTTTTCTTCAGTTTCAGCTGTTCTGTATTTGGCATCACTTATTCTTTCTTCTGTCATTTCAAGTCTGCTGTTTTATGCCTTCAATGTGTTTTTTATCTCACCTATTGTGTCTTTCATTCCCATGAGCTCTGTTACTTTTCTATTCAGGATTTCAAATTCTTCTTTGTGCTGTTCAGTGTCTTCTTGATGTTCTTTATCTCTTTGGCCTTATTGTTTTTCTACTCATTAATTTGACTTTGGAGATTTGTGTGCATCTCATTAATTAGTTCTCTCAAATCCTGTGTCTCTTCTAGGGGTTTGGTATATTCCCTTCCTTGGGCCATGTCTTCCATCATCTAAGTATGTCTTGTAACTTCTTGCTGATGTCTAGGCATCTGATTAGGATGGTAGTTTACTCAGGTATTCAATTTCTTTCTCTTTTATAGGGATTTAGTGGCAGAAGGCTGTGTGTCACTGCTGCTCTCTGTTCCTTGGCTCGACTTTGATCATTGGGATTGTCCTTGTTAGTTGCTCAAAACTGGGCTCTGGACCCGATAATGGGTTGCAGACCTCCTTCCTAGGGCCTTGAGGAGGGAGGGTATAAAGGCCGGAAAAAGCCTCTCTCACTTTGTTTTTTCAAAAGACTTATTAATTTATTTCTCCCCTCTCCTCCCCCAGTTGTTTGTACTCGTGTCTGCTCTCTGTGTCTGTTCTTTGTGTGCTGTTTGTTTGTTGTCTTTTTTTTTTTTTTTATAGGAGGCACTGTGAACCGAACCCAGAACTGCCCATGTAGTAGTACACAAGTGCCTAACTGTTTGAGCCACATCTGCTTCCCACTTATTTTTTAATTTTCTTGTGTACTTCTTGGTCTACCAGTAGATGGCACTCTCTGGCAACCTTCTCAGTTCAGTGCCTGGTCAGAGTATGTTTGCTGCAACACAGACAGGATATATGTGATAGAGGTTCCTGCCTGGACCCCAAGAGCCTTGTAATTCAGTTTCTCAGAGTTTTCCAGCCTTCTCTGGCAGCCCCCTCCCTTTTCTTTGGTAGGAAATAATTCTACTCCCCTGTGTCCTCAGTAATCAGTCCTTGTTAGTAGAGAAAGAGATTGGGGGTGTGGGATCTCTTTACTCCCTTGTGGACACCAAGGGAAACAATGGCACAATCCCACTCAGCTTGGAAGGATTGGTGGGGCACAGCACACCAAATTTGTGTGTCAGAAGCTGAGTCATCCTTAGGCTGTGTCCCTTTCTCTCCCCTTTCCTGGGTTGATAGATCCTTGGAGCCCTCTTTGTCTGTAGCAGGCTCAGAGACTTGAGAATTCTAAAGTGTCTTTAGTGTGGGGGAGGGTGTCAGCAGCAGCTGCTGGTTTCAACTCACAGTTTTGCTGTTGGGATTCTTCTCCTTTTCCCCTCTCTGTTCTGGGCGATCCAGTCTTCACCTGGTGTCCCAAACCCTGGAAGATCTTTTTCCAGGCCATTTCAGCCTGTCCTCTCGCTATTTTTCTCTAGGTCTTTTGACTTACTATTTCTTTCCTGTCTTTGTAAAACTCAATTTGTAATGAGTTAGCCACTGAGACAGAATAAGTTGTGTTGACATTGATTGCCATTATGTTAAAGATTATTCACATTTTTCTTTTGAATATTTCTCTCTCCTGTTTTTTTGTTTCTTTTTTTTTTTCTTGTTTTGTTATTTCCTTCTCCTGTTGCTTTAATGGTCAAGAATTTGTAGTAATAACTCTCTGTAACCATTAATCATCTGCAATAAATCATCACTGATCTGTGATCAAGACAGTTAAGTATAACTTTAAATTGGTAGAAATGTATAAGATTTTAAAAAAATGTAACCATTATGAACTTCAGAACAAACCTGACTATATGTTAATTTAATCTTTCTTTAGAGAACAATTGGACATAGGGAATTTGTATATTTTGCCTGAAAGATATTTGTAATAGATTGTTTTAAAGTGATTATTAAGATTAAATAAGGGAAGAAGATGTGGCTCAAGCAATTGGGCTCCCTTCTACTATATAGGAGGTCCTGGGTTTGATTCCCGGGGCCTCCTGGTGAAGGTGAGCTGGCCTGTGCAGGAGTGCTGGCAGCAAGATGGTGCAACAAAAAAGAGACACAGAGGAGAGACAATAAGATTCGCAGCAGACCAGGGAGCTGAGATGGCACAAGAGATTGAGCACCGCTCTCCCACTCCAGAAGGTCCCAGGATCAGTTCCCAGTGCTGCCTAAAGAGAAGACAAGCGGACACAGAAAAACACACAGCAAATGGACACAGAGAGCAGACAGTGAGCACAAAAACAAGGGGGCAAGGGGAAATAAATAAATCTTTTTAAAAAAAAAAAAGATAAATAAGTCAATACAAATATCTAGAATAATGCTGAGCTTATATTAAGTGCCAAATTATTAGCTCCTGTTAATATTATTACAGCAAAATAATATCAGTGGGGTATGATCATTATGAGGCCAACAGATATGATTATTATCTAGTGTAGGAGAAGAGATTAATAGTACTCTTCCATTTTATAGAAATGTTGCCAATTTCTCTAGATTTGAAGATATTTATTTCCTGCTTCATTTAGGGACCAGTCAGGAGACAGAAACTTAACAGTAATTTGAACAAGGATAGTTTAATTTTAAAAAGTACTAACTATTTCAAGGGATTAGTTACTAAGAAGGGATAAAGGAGAACTCTAAAGAATATCCTTAGACTGAATAAAAATGCCCAAGGAAGGAACAGACTTGAAAGAGGGGCCCCATCTCCAAGACTGTAATTCATATCTTGTTGGAGATGTTTGCTGCAGTCCAGTAAATAATAACTTTCACTGGGTCACCCTGAGCCACATCTGGTCCTGACATCTTGTTGAGGCTGGCACGAAAGGGAACTACTGTCTAGGACTAGCTGAGGCTAGGGGATAGGGACAGGAAATCCCTGTCAGAGAGCAAAAAGACTTTGCTACTGCAATGTCCTTCTAGCACTCTCTACTGACAAAGCTTTACCTTGTGCCAGAATCCAGGCTCTTAATCACAAAGTAGGGCAGTGAAGGGTGGATTTGGAACTGAAAGTCAGTACATTTGGACCTGAGAGACAATAAATGGCAGTCTTCTTCCTTGGCTTACTGAGTTTCCCATATGCATGCTGCTAAATATGTTGGAACTTCCATCTAAACAATTAAACAACTCTTTTTCTTCTTAACAAGACATGACTGTCCTTCATACAAATGAAGTTCTTTTGCTGTCCCCAAAGTAGGGAGATGCACAGTTCCAAAGTCATTGTGTCTGTTGCTGGCTCTGTTAATTAATTATTCCTCAAATTCCCTTATACTGCCTGGCAATATTCTGTTAACTAAACTTGTATATAAAATGAAAAAGGGAAGGAAAGAGAAGAAAATGGTTTACATACCCAAATACATGCATAAGCATATATACATTAAGGCAGAGAAAATATTAAAGCTACTGTTGTCCTTGTTACTATAATTGGTTACAAGACCACAGGTGATATCTCTGGCTTCCTCTTTTTATTACCCATTCAGTACTACTACTGCCCACAGGCAGAACTTCTACTGTTATTCTGGGTTCTTTACCTCATAGTAAACCTTTGTTTCTGAAGGGTTTGAGTCATCAGTATTCCTACCTTTTTTGATTGCTTTAGTTTTCCATTAACCTTTACTAATAGGCACAGAAGTAAAACCCAAGAAAGTACTACCCAAGGAAATCCTCTGGGCTCTAGACATAGTCCTCATGGCTCCCATTGTGTATAGTAACCTAATTTCCCCTTGGGATCAGTCGCTCCAGCCAGTAGAGTAATTCTTTTATCTGGCTCTTGGTTCAGTGGTATAAGAGCCCAAAATGGCCAAGTGGGAGTTTCCAATTCAGTGGAGCCATTGTTGTGTCTCCTGTTAGCAGCACTCCTCTTCTGGGTACTAAGATCTTCAAGAGGTCAAAGTTGTTGGGAGGAAAGTAAAACTTCTTTGTATAGGTTATTAAATATAATACTGAGAAAGAGCTATTCTGACTTCCAAGTCTAGTATTTCATTTAGTTATATCAGTTCATTCTCATTGCTGTAGCATTTCGTTGTTTGCGTAGTTGAGAGCTAGTATAACTAGAACAGCTCTGATCATTCTTATACATTAGATGCATATGTACATGCACTTCTATTCGCTATACCTAGGAAGGAGTTGATGGCTCATAGGGTGTGCCTTTATTCAGGTTTTTGTTTTTTGAGGTACCAGGGATTGAACTCAGTACCCCCGTACATGGGAAACCACTGAGCTACATCTGCTCCCCAATGAGAGTTGGGTTTTTTATTTGTTTGTTTGTTTTTAGAAGGTATTGGGGATCAAACCCAGGACCTTGTACATGGGAAGCAGGTGCTCAACTGCTTGAGCTACATCCACTCCCCTTTATTCAGTTTTGATTGCTAATTGCAAGTCATATTCCAGAGTGGGTATACCAATGTACACTTCCAGCAATGTATTGGAGTTCCCATTCTTTCCATTGTTCCACATCTTCATGAACACTTAGTATTGTCGGTCTTTTCATTTTTAATTTTTTTGTCTAATTTCAATCATGCTAGTGACTCTGTAGTGATATCTCATGAGTTTTAATTTGCATTTTATTAATTCCTGATTGAATACATTTTCATTTGAATAACCTTTTTTTTTTAACTTTATTTTGTATATTTAATAATTGAAAACATAAACAATTAAAAACTAAAAAGTAAACACAGATGAATAAATATATACATTTCTCAATTAAATGTAATGGATACATGTAAATTTTTTTGTTGTTTTTTTGTTTGTTTTTTGTGAATTAAACAATATATTACACAATATATTTGGTTCATAGTAATGCATTCATACAGTATTTGTCCATTTTTGTCTGGCTTGCTTCACTCAACATAATGTCCTCCAGGTTCATCCATGTTGCCATATGCTTTATGACTTCATTTCTTCTTACAGCTGCCTAATATTTCATTGTGTGAATAGACCACAGTTTGTTTATCCATTCATCTTTTGATGGACACCTGGGTTGTTTCCAACTTTTGGCAATGGTGAATAAT
>JAKSZT010046586.1:3734053-3973287 GCA_026826555.1 Tolypeutes matacus
CCCTTCATTCTTTTAATGTTGTTTATTGCATTGATTGATTTTCTCTTTGGAACCACCCTTGCATTTTTAGGGTAAATCCAACTTGGTCATGGTATATAATCATTTCAATGTGCTGTTGGATTTGGTTTGCTAATATTTTGTTGAAGAATTTTGCATCTATATAAGGGATATTTGTCTTTAATTTTATTTTCTTGTGATATCTTTATCTGGCTTTGGTTTTTGGGTGATGTTGGCTTAATAGAATGAGTTAGGAAGTGTTTCCTCTTCAGTTTTTTTGGAAGACTTTGAATAGGATTGGTGGTAATTCTTTGAATGTTTGGTAAAATTTGCCATGAAGCCATCTGATCCTTTACTTTCCTTCATCGTGAGAGAATTCTGTGGGGGAATGGAACCCTGGATCTTCTCATTCTGCCATTTTGACACCATCATAAGGATTTTTTTATTTCTTAGTTAAAATTTTATGAATAGCTTTATTAGAGTATAATTCACATGCCATAATATTCACTCTATCAATTTAAAGTTAATATACATTTTCAGTAAAGGTATAGATTGGTGTACCTCATTCCAGTTTTAGTAGATTTCCATTACCCACAGAAGTTCCTTCATGACCTTTTTCACGTGATCTGATCTGATCTGCTTTCTGTCTTTATATCTGCTTCTGCAAATATATATATATGTTTTCCTTTGATATTGGCTTCTGTCACTTAGCATAATGGTTTTGAAGTTCATCTATGTTTTAGCACATATCAGTTCTAAAACATCCATGTTTTTCTATTGCTGAATTATCTTCTGTTGTATGGAGATACAACATTTTGTCTTTTCATCAGATGAAAATTCTAGTGTGTGTTTAAAGATCTATCATTGTGATTTTAATTTGCCATTTGGCAGTGACTAGCAATGTTGATCTTTTCATGTCCTAATTGCCTGTTCTTGTATCTTCTTTGGCAAAAGGCTTATTCTCATCTTTTCTCCAGTTTTTAATTGGGTTGCTTTTCTTATTGAGTTGTAAGAGTTCTTCCTATGTTTTCTGTTGAAGTTCTTTATTAGACATATGACTGCAAATATTTTGTTTCAGTCTGTGGCTTGTCTTTTTCTTTTCTTAATAATATCCTTTGCTTCTATTAGAATAGAGGAACAAAAGTTGTTAATTTTGGTGTAGTCCATGTTACTGGTTTTTTTCTTTAGAGGGTTGAGTTTTTGATGTCATAACTCAGAAATCTGTTTTTCCCAAGGTCATAATTTTTTTCTCTTGACATTTTTTTCTAGAAGTTTTATCATCTTACCTGTTAATTTTGGCCTATTTATCTATTGTGAGTTAATTTTTGTTTATGATGTGAGGTAAATGTTTAAGTTTGTTTTTGTTCATTTGCTTTTCTTTTTTTATATATATGGATATCTGATTAACCCCACACTGTTGAAAAGACTGTCCTTTGCTCCCCTTTGAATTGCCTTGGTATCTTTGTACCAAATTAAATAAACTATCTATATTTACATTTTTTTCTTGACCTCTGTTGTATTCCATTTATCTTTTTTTCTGCCTTGTTCCCAGTACCGCACTGTCTTGATTATTCTAACTATGTCATAAGTTTTCAAATCCAGTAATATTTATAATTGGTTTTTTCATTTTTAGAATGACTTTGTATATTTTAAATGTTTTTTTTGCATATCCATATAAATTCAAGGACCTCCTCAGTTTCTGCATTAAAACCTGTTGGGATTTTGATAAGGATTGCTTTGAACCTATAAATTAGCTTTGGGAGAATTGCAATCAAATTGTTTCTCCATATATTTACATCCTTTTTAATTTCTATCAATAATCTTTTGTATTTTTCAGTGTATGTATTAATATTTCATTTAAATTATTCCTGAATATTTTTTTTATTTTTGATGTTATTACAATAGAGTTGTTTTCTTTTTTTTTTTAAAGATTTTATTTATTTATTCATTTATCCCCCCCTTGCTGCTTGTGCTCGCTGGTCAGCTAACCATGCTGTACGGGCGGGCTTGCCTTCACCAGGAGGCCCCGGGAACCGAACCCGGGGCCTCCCATATGGTAAACGGGAGCCCTACTGATTGAGCCACAGCCACTTCCCCGAGTTGTTTTCTTAATTTCATTTTTATTTTATTCATAAAATACATAGTACATAAAAATAGAAAATCTTTAATGTCAGTCTTATACATAAGACCTAGTACATAAAAATACAAAATTTTTAATGTTGGTCTTATATCCTGTGACCTTGAGTCACTCTTTTAGTTCTAGTAGTGTTACCGGCTTTTGTCTAGGTTCTTGACTATGCTGCAGAAATGAATTTCAAGAGCATGTCACATTGATTAGGCCAGTAATTTATTAAGATAGGGAGGGAAGAGAAATGGGAGAAAATAACAGATCATAGGTCCCAGTGAGAGAGGAAGGAGCTGAAGAGTGATAAAGAGGACTGGTTTACAGACTACAATTTCCCATTATAGATTATAAATGCCCAGGTTTTACTTGTGTATTGGTCCATTCGAGAGCGAAGGCCAGAACAGGGATCCAAAGGCAAGAGCAATTCGACTTTAGCGCCTGCTTTTTGAACCATTAATTATTCCTCCCCTTTGCTAATGGCATGGGAGGCATCCCAGCTGTTTTGCTGTTTTTTGTTTTGTTTTGTTTTTTTTGTTTTTTGTTTTTTTTTTAAGATTTTATTCATCCATTCATTTATCTCCCCCCTTGCTGCCTGTGCTTGCCGGGTCAGCCAACCACGCCACGTGGGCGGACCTGCCCTCACCAGGAGGCCCCAGGAAACGAACCCGGGGCCTCCCACATGGCAAACGGGAGCCCCACTGATTGAGCCACAGCCGCTTCCCTGTTTTGCTGTTTTGATTGATTATGCCACCCATCAATCCCCCTAACGGCCCAATGATAATGTCCCTGGAGAATATCCCAGGCTTCTCCTGGCTTCCGGAGGAAACCTCATTTCAAATAGCAGAAATCTCATTTTGAATGGGATTCTCATGAGGGTCTTCTAGCAGCCATCTTGGGGATATCAATATCCACATGGACTTCTTGCCAGGTTCCACATCCATCTATTGATTCCCTATCTTACTACCTGCTTCAGTAGTCTGTAGATTCCTCAGAGTTTTCTATATAGAGGACCAGTGTCCTGTGAATAAAGATGGTTTAGTTCTTACTTTCTAATCTGTATACTTTCATTTTTTTTTTTTTTAACCTTATTGCACTGACCAGTCGCTTCAGCACACTGTTGGTTGGTAGTCGTGAGAGCAGACAACCTTGTCTTGTTTGATACATATCACAATCCCTAGGTCAACCACGTTAAAAAATATGTTTATATATATCACTTAAAAATGAACAAAGAAATTAACATGGTACACTAAAGTATATTTATTTAACAGAAAAGACTGCAGTAAAGGAAGAAAAGAAGAACAAAAACATGAGACATCTAAAAATAAATAGCAAAATGGCAGGTGCAATTCAGTTCTGTCAATAGTTGCATTAAATGTCCTCGGTCTAAACATTATAGTCAAAAGGCAGAGACTGTCAGACTCACTGACGATCCACATTCCATGTATGCTGTCTACAGGACACTCACTTTAGCTTCATAGCATTACTATGTTAAAAGTGTAAGAGTATGGAAGAAGTTATAACAGGCAAGCTATATTCATAAGAGAACTGGAGTGGCCATATCAATATCAGTTAAAATAGACTTTAATACTGGAAATATTACTAAGGACCAAGAGGGGAATTTCGCAGCTATAAAGGGTTAATACATTAGGAACACACAACAATTTTTATTGTATATGCACTTAACCGAGCCCCAAAATTCATGAGGTAAAAACTGATACAACTGATGAAAGGAGAAATAGAAATTCAACAATTATATTTGAAGATTTCTCAAAACCATACTCTCAATTGTCAGTAGAACCTCTAGACTGAAAATTAGTAAAAAAAATTATCAAATATAAAATATTAATTTAAAATATCAACTAAAAATATTAGCCAACTTGATCTAATACATATTTGTTTTTAAGATGTATGGGTCATTCTCTAGGATAGAGTGTATTTTTGAGCCATAAAACAAGTCTCAACAAATTTTTTTGGACTGAAATCAAAGTATGTCCTCTAACTAAAATGGAATTAAATTATAAATCAGTAACAGAAAGAAATGTGGGAATTTAAATGACACACTTCTAAATAGCCAGTAATAACCAGTATTAACCAAATAATAAAATGTGCATTTTCATTCAGTTCAAAATATATCAAAATTTATGGAATGCAACTAAAACAATACTTACAGAGAAAGTTATAGTATTATATTTATAGCACTTTTATGAGAATAGAATAATGATCTCAAGTCAGTCATGTATGTTTCCATCTTAAGAGTAAACCCAAAGAAAGCAGAAGAAAGCTCCAAGCAGAAATCAGTGAAATAGAAAACAGAAAAACAATAGAGAAAATCTTTGAAACAAAATGTGGTTCTTTGAAAACATCAACAAAATTGGTAAACTTTGAGTTAGACTGCCCATGGAAAAATAGAGAACTCTCAAATTACCAAAGTAATATAGGATAGAGGACCCATCACTGTCCTACAGAAAATAAAAGTATAATGGAGGGTAGTTAATTGCTTAATGGGGTGATGAAAACATTTTGGAAATGGATGGTGGTAATGGTGGAACAACGTTGTGAATGTGATTAATGCTACTGAACTGTACATGGTTAAAATGGATGGCTAATTTTATGTTAAATATGTCACCACAATTTTAAAAATATGTAAGTGTTAGCAGAATTTTATTAACAACTTTATACCACCAAATGGGTGAAACCTTATACATATTACCAAAATTATCACAAGAAATGAAAGTTCTGAATATACTTATGAAAAGTAATCAAATTAGTAGTTAAACATACTCCTACAAAGAAAAGAAAGCATTACTGCTGAGTGTGTTCAGATGTTTACAGAAGCTTTATTAGAGATCCTATACAGCTCTTTTGGGAAATATGGAAAGAAGGAACACTTTCCAACTAATTCCTATGAGGCCAGTATTACTCCCAATATCAAAGAAATATAAAGATATCACAAGAAAAGAAAAGTAGTGACTGTTATCCTACATAAATATACTTGCATAAATTGTTAACAAAATAATAGCAAACTAAATCCAGGAATATGTTAAAAGTATTATATAAAGATGGAGGATTAGAAAGACACGAGACTCTCTCTTCTACAAGTAAAATGGCTAGAAAAATAGAGGACAGGCAGAAATGGCCTGGAAAAAATGTTCTAGGGTTTAGGACACCAGGGGAAGGCTGGACAGTGGCCAGAACAGAGGGGCACAGGAAAAGAATCTTGATGGAAAGACTGAGTGGAAGCTGTAGTTGCAGCCACAGGCACCCTTCCCCCAGCCTAGGAGCAGAAAGTTTTTAATTCTCTGGCCTCGGGCCAGAGGCTGCAGACAAAGGGGGCTGCAGGGATCCACCTCTCCAAGTAAGGAGAGAAAGAAGAATGCAGCCTAAGGCTGATAAATCTTTTGGCCCACACATTTGTCCTGCTGTGTCCCACAGCACTTGTGGGCAGGTGGGGCCCTGCCATTCTTTGCCCTGGGAGCAGGCACCTGATTTAAGAGATCCGACCCTTTCAATCACCCTCCCTACTGACCAGGACTGGTTGTTGAAGATGCACATGGGAGTAGAATTATTTACTACCCAGGGGAAAGGGGACTGGCTGCCAGCAAAGGGTGGAGAACAGCCTCTGTGAAAGTTTGATTTCGGAGGCTCTTAGCCTCCGGGCAGGATCCTGTCACATTGTTGAGGTCCAAACACTCTCCAACCAAAGAGCACCATCTGCTGGCAGACCAAGGGAGTGCATCTGGGGAAGTAAAAGTAAATAAGGGAGGCTTTTTCCAGCCTTTACAAACTCCCTCCCCAAGCCCTTGGAAGCAGGACTGAAACCCATTACTGGGTCCAGGGCCCAAATTTGATAAACTAACAGGGACAGTCCTAAAGACCTAGAACAGGCTGAACCAAGAATAAAAAAATAAAACGGCATTAACACAGCCTTCTGCTTCAAAATTCCTAAAAAAGAGAGAGGACTTGAGCATCAGAGTAAGCTCTACATCCTAATAAGATGCCTAGACATGAGCAAAAAGTACAAGCCATACTAAGAAAACAGAAGAAATGACCCAAACAAAGGAATATATCAAAGCTCCAGATGATTCACAGGATTTGAGAGAACTAATCAATAGGATTCATGCAAATTTCCAAAACCAAATTAATGAGTTGAAAGACGATATGGCTGAAGAGATAAAGGACATTAAGAAAACACTTGAGTGAGCACAAAGAAGAATTTGAAAACCTGAATAGAATAGTAACACATCTCATGGGAATGAAAGACACGGTAGGTAAGATCAAAAACACATTAGAGGCATACAACAGCAGACTTGAAATGATGGAAGAAAGAGTAGTTGAAGTGAGAGAAGACAGAGAGAAAAGAATGGAAAACATTGAGCAGGGCTCAGGGGGTTGAATGATAACATGAAGCGCAACAATGTTTGTGTCATGGGAGTTCCAGAAGGAGAAGAGAAAGGAAAAGGGGAAAAAAGAATATTTGAGGAAGTAATGACTGAAAATTTACTAACTCTCATGAGTGAAATGAATGTACATGTCCAAGAAGCACAGCATACCCCAAACAAAATAATCTGAATAGACCTACTCGAAGACACATACTACTCAGAATATCAGATGTCAAAGATAAAGAGAAAATTCTGAGAGTAGTAAGGAAGAAGTAAATCAAGGACACCCAGTAAAACTTAGTATGGATTTCTCATCAGAAACCAGGGAAGGGAGAAGACAGTGGTATGATATAATTAGGATAGTGAAAGAGAAAAATTGCCAATTGAGAATTCTTTATCTGGCAATATTGTCCTTCAAATATGAAAATGAGTTTAAAATATTCACAAACAGAAACTAAGACAGACTGTAAAAAGAATCTGCCTTTGCAGTAAGTATAAAGGGAGGCTTACAGCCTGAAAGACAAAGACAGGAGAGAGAGACTTGGAGGAGAATGTAGAAGGCAAGAATAGCAGAAAGGATAACCAAAAGAGTAAAAAGACAAACATAAGATATGACATATGAAAACCAAAGAATAAAATGGTGGAAGTAAATAATGCATTTACAGAACTATCTTTGAATGTTAATGGATTAAACTCCCCAATCAAAAGATGCAAGCTGACAGAATGGATTAAAAACCATGAGCCGGGAAATGGCTGTGGCTCAAGCACTTGAGCTCCCATTTGCCATATGGAGGACCTGGGTTCAATCCCTGCGACCTCCTGGTAAGAAAAGAAAAAAGGCGTCCCAGACCTGCAAGGCACGGAGTGGCACAGGCCCCTACGCAGCCAAGTGACACACCAAAAAGATGATGATGCAACCAGATAGGAAAAAAAAACAAAACATGATCCATCCATATGCTGCCTACAAGACTCATCTTAGACCCAGAGATAGAAATCAGCTGAAAGTGAAAAGTTACAAAAAGATACTCTCTGCAAATAGTAACCAAAGAAGAGTAGGGGTAGCTATACTAATATCAGACAAAATAGACTTTTAAATGCAAAAAAGTTAGATACAGAATGAAATCATTTATAAATAAAAGAGACAATCCACCAGGAAAAAATAAGTTACAAATATCTATTCACCTAACCAGGGTGCCACCAAATATATGAGGCAAACTTTGGCAAAACTGAATAGAGAAATAGACACCTCTACAATAATAGTTGGAGACTTCAACACACCACTTACATCTTTAGATAGAACAACTAAACAGAAGAACAACAAGGAAACAGATGTTGAACAATATAATTAACAAGCAAGACCTAACAGACATATACAGAATGTTGTATCCCACATCAGTGGGTTATACATTCTTCTCAATTGCTCATGGATATTTTTCCAGAATAGACCACATGTTAGGTTACAAGGCAGGTGTCAAGAAATATACAATGACTGAAATTATACAAAGCACCTGCTTAGATCATAATGGAATGAAACTGGAAATCGATAATAGACGAGAAGCTAAACAACACACTCCTAAACAATTGGGGTCAAAGAAGTTGTAAGTGAAATTAATACATTGAGATGAATGAAAACGATAACACAACTTATGCAAACTTCTGGGATAAGCTGAAGGCAGTGCTAAGAGGGAAAGTTATAGCCTAAACTCCTATATTAAAAAAGAAGGAAGGGTAGCAGATATGGCTCAAATGACTTAGCGCCTGCTTCCCATATACAAAGTCCAGGGTTCTATCCCTTTGTATGAGTCAGCCAAAAGGGGTGCCTGATGCAAAGTACCAAAAATCTGTTGGCTTTTATAAATGGTATATTTATTTGGGGTAGAAGCTTACAGTCACAAGTCTAACTCAAGATACCATAAGAGGTACTTCTCACCCAAAGCCATTGGCCATGTGTGAAGCAAGATAGTGGACGATATCTGCAATGGTTCAGCCTGCTGCCTTACTCTTAAGGCTTCTTGTCCCAGCTTCTTCTGATCTCAGCTGTAGGCTGGCAGAAGGCTCCTCTCTCAGGGATTCTCAGCTACTCTGTTCTCCTCAGCTGCAAATGATCAGGCTTGTCTCTCTTCCCAGGGAGCCTCTGCTGTGTCTATGGAGCCATCTCTTCCTCTCTGCTGTTCTTTTCTGTGTATCCACTACTGTGTTCTTGATTGTGCATCCATTTATACAGCCCACCAAGGGAGCGGGGACTCAACCCTGCATGCCCTAATGATATGGTCAAATCAAAGCCCTAATCTTGATTTAATAAAGTAAAAGTGAAACCTCTGAATTTAATACAGTCAAAGGGGTATCATGCCCAGAGGAACAGACCAGTTTACTAACATAATCAATATCTCTTTTTGGAATTCATAATATCAAACTGCCATACCCCAGTACCTCAACAAAACAAAACAAAGTAACATATGAAAAAAATCCAGCTCTCATTAGGGAGAGGATGTAGCTAATTGTAGAGTGCCTGCTTCCCATGTACGAAGATCCTGGGTTAAATCCCCAGACTTCCTAAAAAAGAAGAGCTAAATAAAATAAAGATCTAACTGAACAACTGAGAAACTAGAAAAAGAACAACAAACCATTCCTAAAGCAAGCAGGAGGAAAGAAATAATAAATATTAGAGCAGAAATAAATGAAATTGAGAACCAAATAGAGAAAATCAACAAAACCAAAAGCTGGTTCTTTGAGAAAATCAATATAAATGGCAAATTCTTAGCTAAAATAACAAATAAAAAAAAAAAGAGAAGATACAAATAAATAAAATCAGAAATGGAAGGGGCTAGGTTACAACTGACCCCACAGAAGTAAAAAGGATCATAAGAGGATATAATGAGAAACTGTATATCAACAAACTAGACAGCCTAGATGAAATGGAAAAATTTGTAGGCACACAAAAACACCTACATTGACTCTATAAGAAATACAAGAATTTAACAAACCAATCACATTTAAAAAGATTGAATCAGTAATCTCCCAACAAAGAAAAGTCCGAGACAGATGGCTTCACAGGTGAATTCAACCAAGCATTTTGAGAAGAATTAACACCAATCCTGTTTAGACTCTTCTAAAACATTGAAGAGGAGGGAAAATTGAAGCCTATATCACCCTAATACCAAAGCCAGATAAAGATACTAAAAGAAAAGAAAATCACAGACTAATCTCTCTAATAAACATAGTTGTAGGGAAGCGGCTGTGGCTCAATCAGTAGGGCTCCCGTTTACCATATGGGAGGCCCCGGGTTCGGTTCCCAGGGCCTCCTGGTGAAGGCAGGCCCGCCTGCACGGCGTGGTTAGCTGACCCAGCGAGCACAAGCAGCAAGGGGGGGATAAATGAATAAATAAATAAAATCTTTAAAAAAAATAAAATAAAATAAACATAGATGTAAAAATTCTCCACAAAATCCTTGCAAATAGAATGGAAAGAAGTAAACACCACGACCAGGTGGCATTTATTCCTGGTATGTAAGGGTGGTTCAACATAAGAAAATCAATTAATGTAATACACCTCATTAACAAATTGAAGAGAAAAAAAACCCACACGATCATCTCAATTGATGCAGAAAGGGCATTTGACAAAATTCAGCATCCTTTCCTGATTTAAAAAAAAAAAAAAACACTTCAAAAGATAGAAATACGAGGAAAATTCCTCAATATCCTAAAGGGCATATATGAAAAACCCACAACCAGCATTGTACTCCATGGGAAAGTTTGAAAGCTTTCCCTCTAAGATCAGGAACAGGACAAGGATGCTTGCTGTCATCACTGTTATTCAATATTGTGCTAGAAGTTCTAGCTAGAGCAATTAGACAAGACAAAAAATAATAAAAGGCATCCAAATAGGAAAAAAAATAAAACTCTATATGCAGATGACATGATCGTATAATTTAGAAAATTCTGAACTATCTATGACTAAGCGACTTGAGCTAGTAAACGAGTCCAGCAAATTGGCAGGATACAGGATCAATATGCAGAAATTGTATGTGGCTCAAGCGATTGAGCTCCCACCTACCACATGGGAGGTCCCTCATTCAGTTCCCAGTGCCTCCTTAAGAAGACAGCGAGCTGGGATAACAAGCAGGTGCGGCAAGCTGACACAACAAGAGACATGAGAAAAAACATGAGCGACACAACAAAGGGAGCAGAGGTTCCCGGTGCCTCCTAAAGAGGACAAGCAAGATGACAGGCAGGCACGGCAAGCTGACACAACAAAACACAAGAAGAAAACCACAATGAGAGAGACGACAAAGCAGGGAATGGAGGTGGCTCAAACTTTAGGCACCTCCCTCCCAAATCAGAGGTCCCGAGTTCGGTTCCTGGTGCCTCCTAAAGAAAAAAAGGAAGATGAACAGACATAGCAAGTGCAAAACAACATGGGGGTGGGCAGAAATAAATATATAAAAAATCTTTTTAAAAGATCAATATTCAAAAATCAGTAATATTTTTGTACACTAGTATTGAATAATCTGAGGAGGAAATCAGGGAGAAAATTCCATTTACAATAACAACAAGACTCAAATACCTAGGAACCAATTTAACCAAGGAAGTACAGGACCTATATTAAGAAAAGTACAAAACAATGCTAAAAGAAATCAAAGAAGAGCTAAACAATGGAAAGACATTCTGTGTTCATGAATTGTAAGACTAAATGTTGTGAAAATATCATCTTAGCCAAACTGATTTATAGATTTAATGCAAAACCAATAAAAATTGTGACAGAACTAGAAAAGGCAATTACCAAATTTATTTGGAAGGGAAATTGCACTGGAATAGAATCTTAGGCTCAAAGCACAGTCAACAAAAGAAAACTGGATAAATGGGATCTCCTCAAAATTAAACACTTTTCACCTCATTGGGCTTCCTTAAAAGGGTGAAAAGGCAGCCAACTCAATGGGAGATAATATTTGAAAATCATATCTGATAAGGATTTAAGATCCATGATATATAAAGAGATGCTACAACTCAACAATAAAAAGATAAATGACCTGATTTTTTAAATGGACAAAAGACTTCAGTAGACATTTGTCTGAAGAAGAAATACAAATGGCGAAAAAAACACAAATAAAAACGTTCAACATCACTAGCAATTAGGGAAATGCAAATCAAAACTACAGTGGAAAAAAAAAAACTACAGTGAGATGTCATTTCACACCTATGAGAATGGCGACTATTAAAAAGACAATAAAACGTGTTGTAGAAGGTATGGAGAGATAGGAACACTTATTCACTGTTGGTGGGAATGTAGAATGGTAGACTGGCAGTTTCTAAAGAAGTTGAATATAGATTTGTCACGAGACCCAGCAAGCCCACTGCTAGGCACATACGCAGAACTGAGAACTGTGACAAGAACAGACATCTGCACACACATTTCAAAGCAGTGTTATTCACAATTGCCAAAAGATGGAAACAACCCAGGTGTCCATTAACTGATGAATGGATAACAAATTGCAGTGTATACCCACAATAGAATATTTTGCAGCTGTCAGAAGTAGTCTAGAAGCATATGACAACATGGATGAACCTGGAGGACATTATGTTGAGTGAATCAAACCAGACACAAAAGAACAAATACTGTATGATTGCTCTATTATGAACTAAATGTATTGTGTAAATTCTTGGTGTTAATAACTAGAATATAGGTCACCAGAAAATAGATTGAGGGTAGAGAATGTAAAGCTGAGGGTTAATCTGTGCAGAATTCGTAAAAAGGTTGTGTGTTAATCTTTGGATGTGAATAGAAAAGGTGAAAGTACATAATAATGTTTGTAACTAGCGGTTCTATTATATGGGTATGACAGTGGTTGAAAGGGAAAGTTTAAGGTCGTGTATTACTAGAAGGAAATCTAAAAATGTAACATGGGACTGTATAGAATAATAAAACCTCATTTGCAGTAGGAATAGAGGTAATATTACATATGACTTTTTCTTTGAATCTGAACAAATGTTACATGTGTTAATATTAAAAGTAATATGTTTAATATCAGGCAAAATATTTAAGTGAAAGACACTAGACACAGAGTACTACATATTGTACAATTCCATTCATACAAAAAATAAACATAAATCAATTTATGAAGATGGATTTAGATTAGTGGTAATGTAGGGCTGGGGAAGGATAGAGGGATTGAGAGTTAACTGCTAAGGGGTATGGAGTTTTTCTTTTTGTAGTAATGAAATTGTTCTATAAATTTGTGGCATTGAATGCACAACATTGTAATTATGCTAAAAGCCATCAATTGTACACATTGGATAGATTGTATGGTATGTGAATATATCTCAATAAAACTACTTTTTAAAGGAAAGTATTATACACCATGACCAATTTGGAATTATCACAGAAATGCAAGGTTGATTTAACATCTGTAAATCAGTTAATACAACATACTGTATTAATAAAATAAGGAATCCAAATATACTACTATTCTTTTAGTAAAGACATGCCAAAAAAAAAAAAAGAAACTTGACAAAATCCATGTATGAAAAAAATTGAACAAACTAGACATACATGTAGAACTGAACTTCCTAACCCTGGTATAAGACATGCCCCAAAATCCTATTACATGAAGAATTTTCATAGTTTTAATTCTTTTATTTTTATCTCTGACCCATTTCTAATTAATTTTTGTCTGTGGTGTTACATTATGATCAAAGTTCAGTTGTTGTTGTTGTTGTTTTTCTGTATGAATATTTTATTCATCCAGTAAAAAGATGATCTTTTCCCTGTTGAAATACCTTGGCACCTTTCTCAAATATCAGTTGAATATATTTGTATGACTCTTTTTTTGTTCTCTTTATCCTGTTCCATTGGTCTACAATTTGATCCTTTTCCTGATGACATCCTGAGTGTGATAGCTTTATATAGTATGTCTTGAAATCTGGTAGAATAACTACTCCAACTTTGTTCTTGTGTTTCAAAATTTTTCTAGCAATTTCAGGTTCTCTACATTTACAAGTAAATTTTAGAATCATGTCAATTTCTACAAGTCACCTTTCTGGGATGTTTATTGTGATTGCATTGAATATGGAGTACAATTTGGAGAGAAATGCCATCTTAGTCTTGAGTCTTTGATCCATGAACAGGATACATCTCTTTTTTTGTTTGGGTCTTTACTTTCTCTTAGCAATGTTTTGTAGTTTTCGGAGTCCGGGGTCTTTATAAGTGTGTCTCTTAAGCGTTCTGTATTTAATGGTTTTAATGGAATTTAAATATTTTTAATTTTCTGATTGTTGCTAATGTACAATAAAACTTGACTTTTGGATATTGAGCTTATATTTGCATTCTTGCTAAATCCACTTATATCTGTTAGCTTTTTTGCAGAATTTCTAGGATTTATATACAATCCTGTTATTTGCAGTAGAAGCACTTATTCTGCCTTTCGTGTATAAAATGTAGTTCTAGAATCTCAAATAATGGGTGAGGCGAAGTTTTTCTTTACATCAGTGTTCCAAGTGATAAATTCAGTGGAAATGCTAGAATTTTATAAAATGGCTATTTCAGTACTCCTAATGACACTTTACATCTAGGCTCTGATCAGAAATGGATACTAAAACCAATACATGAAAATTAAGAGTAAACTTTATAATCAGTAGATCAAGTTGACACTGCCTGAAGCTACTCATCAATTTTAACACTACAAACCAGCCTAACTGAAACCAGCATTATCTTTCTGCATGTGATGCATTTGAATATCCCATTAGGTATTTCTTATATCTTCTTTTGCTTTTTTTCATCTTCATATTTATCTGTACATTTTTTTAAACATATGGACCATATTTATTATTAGCTGTTTTCATGTCTTTTGTGTGTTGATTACATCACTCTGACAGTCCTAGATCTGTTTCTGTTGATGGGTTTTTTCTTGGTTATAGATCATATATTCCTGTTTAATTTGCCTTTTTTTTTTTTTTTTTTTAAACATATGTCTGACATTGTGAGTTTGTTAGATTACAGCTTATGTTGTATTTCTTTTGGTAGTATTGCACTTTGTTCTGACATGCATTTAGCTAACTGGAATCCATTTGATCATTTTGAGTCTTGGTTTTATATTTGTTTGAACAAGCCTAGGACTATTGTTAGTGTAGGATTAATTTACACATTACTAAGGAGAAATGCATTTCTGAGGACATTTCCAAATGTTCCCTGTATTATGTGGTCTAGGAACTAATCCCATCCCTGTGTGAGGTCATGGAATTCTTAGCCTTACTGCTTTCCACTGGTTCTTTTTCTGAGTTCAGATTGGTTTGCTATCATGTATTCATCTATCAGGACCATCCAAAAACTCAAGGGGACCTTTCTGAAGATCTGCAGAGCCTGGTACATGTTCTCTGCCTCTTCTTCTCTTCTTTCCCTCCCTTTCTTACTCTGTCTTTGTTTGCTGCTTCCTCTTTTCGATGCTCTGTTCTGTACACTCTATAAACATGCTTTCCCACATCACCCTCAGCCCCAAACTCTGTCCCTTCAACTCTATGAGATTACCATGCTGTTTTAGGCTCCTGTCATCCTAAATTGCTTCCTAAAAATTGCATGCAGATCATAAAGTGGGATATTGGGGGTTATGTTGGGGTTTTTTCAAGATGGAATAGTAAACCCAGGCCATATTAATCTATCTTCAATGGAAGCCAGTGTTTCAAGATTTGCTGTTAATTATTTTTCTGTTAGGTGATGTGTTTTTTAGAGAAATACAAACAAAAAAAATATAATTCTGCTTAAGAAAAACAAATGGTTTTTCATGCTCAAAAATGTTATTTCATTTGGATTTTGATTAGTAATTGTTATCAACTAATAATTGTATTCTGCCCTTTCACTTTGTGAAAATTTGACACTTTTATAATGTCAATGAACCTCCCCCTAAAGGTGCATACTTTATTGATTTCTTTATTCAGCCCCTGTTTCTTTTCCATCAATAAAATTGCTTAATTTTCTTTATAAATGACTTCTGTATTATTTTTTCATATTTTATATTATGCTTGCATTACCAGTGTTTTTTTTTTACAATTTGATTATTTTTAAAATAATTTTATTATTTATATCTTTATTTTGTAATTGGCCATTGTTTTAAATTCTTATCGATTGTAATATTTTAGGTTTGCTTTATAACTGTTTTGAAGGGTACTCTGCATAAGTCGAGTAATTTTCTGTTTCTCATTTTAATTTTTTTTTTATTCAGTTGATTTTTTTTTCTTAAACTTTTTATTTTGAAATAAGTTCGAACTTGGTTGATTTTTTTAAAATGAAATTTTATCAAGCTTTTCCTTTATGATTGCTCTTTTTTCATTTGCTTAGAAATCTTTTTCCCAGACAAAGAACATAAGAATGCTCACATTTTCTTTTAGTACTGACCCAGCTTTAGCTCTTTCCAAATGAGCTAGCCAGTGGCTCCACCACTTTTTTTTTTTTTTAAGTAAGTTTCTTTATATATTTTCTGTTATATACTTGAATGTGATTTTTTTTTTTTTTAAAGTTTTTGATATCTGTCACTTAATAACTCCCAAAAGATTATAATCACTTAAGTAAAACATTGTATAATTGTGGTGCCACTCTGCATAGGTAAGTTTTTCCTTTAATTCATTACATTTTGACAAATGTTCAAATTTGGAATTAGGTAGATATGTTTTATAAACAATTTTAGTGCTGTTAAAAAGACCAAAAATTTCTAAGAAGTTTTACACAGGACTGTATTAAGATCAGTTACATCTGGGAAACTAGGACCTTTTTTTAGTAAACTTTATTTTATTAATATGAGTGACTGGATGAGGCTTTCTTGGTTAGCAAGTTGGGTGTTTTTCAGGTTTTTTCCTACATTGTATTTTATTTATAATCTTTGCTAAAGAAATTGTTTTTCTGTTTTTATAGTTTTGGTAAGCAGTTTGGAGGAAAAAGAGGATGTGATTGTCTTGTATTAGAGCCTTCAGAAATGATTGTGGTAAGAACTTTAAAGAATGCTGAATTGTTTTTTTTTATATGCTTCAAATTATAAATTTAAATGTTGCAGATTTTCAACACTCAAGGAGGTTCTATTACTCTGACCTTTTAGAAGTTTTAAGTAATATCAGAACCATATGCCACAATAAAATATGTGTTTTCCTCTACTCAAAATTTCTCTGATTTCTTGAAAGATTTTGAAAAATGAAATATGACCCAGGTATACATAACATGTTCCAAATTGGCAATGTATTTTATTACTCCTCCATCAAAAAATTAAAGTCTTCAAGTGTTTTTTCATTTGCCATTCAGTTTGGTTAATAGTCTTTGGACATCTGTACCATGACAAAAAGGGAAATAGGTGGCAAAAAATAGATACAAAATTGGATCCTTATATAAATAAGAAGTGGCCTAGATCTTAATATTCTTACTTTTTTAATATTTAGTATGAATGTTCTTCTAAGGATATATTTAAGGATTAATTCTTTACCCTTTCTTAAGAAAGCTAGGTAGTTAGTATAATTTTAGAAAATCTTTTTTTTTTTTTTTAAACATTGAAAAGACTCAAGAACACAGCTCATTTTTACCTTGTTCTGAAATTAATTACCAGAAAATAGTTTATACTGAATGGACTGATTGTTCTGTTGGCATCTCATGTAGATCATCATGTCAACTGATTTGATTTAAACTATTGAGAAAATATGGTTGTATTTATAATGAAAGACTTTAATGTCAGGCCCCAAAACTTAAGAATTTTTCCATTTCATGGTGCTGTAGTCAAATTAACATCTTCAGGTGGCTTCTGTTTTTCCTTCCCCAAACTGGATCATCTACAGTACCATGAAAAATTTCATATAAACAACTGGATTTTACATTTCTAAATGGCAAAGACTGTCTTATTCAGTTTATTTCTCCCACAGTTTTCAGAGTGGTGCCCGAATAGTAAGTATTCAGTGAATGTTAATTGAATTCAAGTCTGTTCAAGGGCTACACTATGTATTGTATTTTTTGTTTTGTTTTGTTTTGTTTTGTTTTGTTTTTGTTTTTGTTTTTGTTTTTTTAAAGAGTTTTTATTTATTTATTCATTTATCCCCCCCCTGCTGCCCGTGCCCTCTGGGTCAGCCAACCACGCGGTGCGGGCGGGCTCTGCCTTCACCAGGAGGCCCCGAACCCGGGGCCTCCCATATGGTAAACGGGAGCCCCACTGATTGAGCCACAGCCGCCTCCATATGTATTGTTTTACATTTATTTTCTTCAGTGGTTGGGCTGTATGTGATACATATTAAGGTCCCAGAATTCTTTCTTTTAAATAAGGTTCTTGAGGGACACAACAAAGAACTGCCTTCGGCAGTTCAGGTTATCTCATTTGTCAATTGATTTGTTTCATATTTTCTTATACTTTTGAGGTAAAGAATAGTGCTTTTACTTTAGTATTCTCATATAAATTATGTTTTAATAATTGTACATTATTACTTTATTCATTATATTCATATAAGGAGAAAGAAAAGGAAAAATCATAAAGTCACTTTGAATACAAGAAATTTCAGGCTCATCTTACACTTTCCCTGCACCAGACCAGGAATCAGTGTTTCTTTAAAGAAACCTACTATCTTTTAGTGGAGAATAATGTTTAGAAACTAAGATCTGGATAACCAATTGTGTTCATTACTATAGGTGACTAATTAGTTTGGGGTCCTCCCTGTACCGAACTAGAAAATATGTCTGTGTGTATGCTTACATATACATATCTCTGTTTCTTTATATAATATGTTAAAAGCCCAGAGTTTATGTATGCTAGCTTTTTCCCTTATTTGTAACTCCTTTCTCTAATAATGAGAAACTTGGTTTTCATGATTATCAGTATATTAACTTACACATAGAATTGGTTAAGAATTCTTTATACATAACATTGTAAAAAATAAAACATACTGCTTGGGAGCAGATTTAGCTCAAGTGGCTGAGTGCCTGCTTCCAATGTATGAGGTCCTGAGTTCAATCCCCGGTACCTTCTAAAAACAAACCAAATGAAAAAATCACCTCTCATTGGAGAGCGGATATAGCTCAGTGGTTAAGTGCCTTCTTCCCATGTACAGGGTCCTGGATTCAATCCCCAGTATCTCCTTTAAAAAATAAAACAATACAAAAAACCCTGCTAAGCAGAATTCAAAATTTTCCCAGTTTTTCTTTTTAAATAAAATTTACATATGCATTAACATACACGTTTTACCCTTGTAATTTTTTGAGATTTTACAAATGCATGCCCCTGGTAACCCACTCCCCTGTTATGATTTAAAAAAAAAAAAAGTATTTCTATCACTTACCCCATAAAGTAAGGAAGTATTCAGAGAATTATAGCAACCTGTCAAAAGGACACAGGAACCACATATTAAAGAGACTCCTGTAGATCTGGACAATTTGAGGATAAAATTTAAAATCATGATATAGGAATTCATAAGTCCTACCGATAGGAAGGAATGGGTGAATGAGGTATGAGGAAAAGCTCTTCCTGATAAGTAGAATGCCAGCTAATAAATAGAGAAGTAATGATTAAATAAACAGGTTATTTACATAGTCTCAGAATACCTTCTTATAAATCATTTAAAAAGGGAAAACTGCTAAATATTTCTTAGGGAAAAAAAATGGTAGGTAACCACCATAACTTAGCTGGCAATGCAACCAACACCAATATGGGTCCAAACTGATGACATACTCCTGATATGATACACTGAGAAGTAGAATACATCATCTGTGTCAGAAATGTATAACCTGAATCTAATCTTTAGAAAATATCAGACAAATCAAATTGAAGGATGTTGTACAAATTGACTGTCCTACATTCTTTAAATATTCCGAGAATATTTCTGTCAAGAAACAAACAAAAGTCCAAAGGGTTACTCTAGATTAAGGGAGAAAAAGGAGAATAAATTCAGTGGTCGATCTTTTATTAAATCTTGGATTGGTGGAGGGACAGCTATAAATGATTTTTCACAGTTGATGAAAATTTGAATATGGAACTGTGGATTAGATAATTATTGAATTTCCTGATTTTGATAACTGTACTGTGGTCAAGTAGAATCTTTGTTCCTAGAAATTAAAAGGAAGAAAAAGGAAAAAAAAATATCTTAGAAACAAATAATTTCCAGGTACTAAGGGAGATATATAGGCACAAATAAAAATATAATAAGGTGCACTGAAGAAAGAGAAGAAAACAGAGAATGAAAATGAGACAAAGAATGAAGTAAAAAGGTCAGAGAACATTGCAATGACAGGTGCAGGCCATTATATATCTTGTCATAACTTACGAAATAGCGTGGGAGAGAGTTTAAACTATAATGTAACCTATAATCCACACTTAGTGGCAGTGCTCCAATATGTGTCCATCAATTGTAACAAATGTACCACACTAATGAAGGATGTTGTTAATGTGGGAAAGTGGGGAGGGGGAGGAAGAGGGGAATATGGGAATCCCCTACATTTTTTATGTAACAGTTATGTAATCTAAGTATCTCTAAAAATTAAAAAAAAAAAAAAAAAAAAAAAAAAGTAGTCTCTGGCATTTCACAGGCCAAAAAAAGAGGGGAGAGGGTGTCAGAGAAAATATAACAGAAATGGAAGACAGGCAGTGAAGGAATACATTCATATTAAATCCAAGGAGTAGAAAAATAAGTGGAAAAAAAACTAATATTTAAAACTATATTCAAAGAAAATTCTCTAGCAATTGAAAAGCACCTGATTGTACGCATTGAAAAGGCCCACAGGATAATAGGAAAATTGCCTAGAATGATTATCTCCAAGACATTTTTTAGTAAAATGATTAGATTTGAAAGACAAAGAAAATATCTTTAAGACTTTCAGGCAAAAATGTTACATAAAATACAAAGTAATTTAGATTTTTTTAAAAACCCACTGAGGGGAGCAGATGTGGCTCAAGCCTCCCAGGACATAGGAGGTCCTGAGTTTGGCTTCCGGTGCCTCCTAAAGAAGAGCTAATACATTGTGAATGGACACAATGAGCAGATGCAACATGCATACCGACGAGGGAGCCCTCTCGGAGTGGGGTGGGGACCTAACTGAGTCATCCAAAGCAAGACGATAATAGAGTAGTATTTTTTAAAACTCAGTGGAAAAAAGCATGAACTGAGGATTTTATATTCAGTGAAACTCTTTCAGGTATCAGGTTATATAGCAAAACAGTTTTCAACATAAAAGGACATAGCGAATTAGAAACACATGAACAATTATTGAGGAATCTATTAGAGTATGGATTTATTTGAGCGATAACTGGAAAAACACAGCAGCAGTGAAGTTGAGCATTTAAAATATAAAGTATTGGGGTCGGATGTGGCTCAACTGGTTGGGCGTCCGTCTCCCATATGGAGGGACCCAGGTTCGATCCCCGGGACCTCCCGGTAAAAAAAAAATATATATATATATATATAAAGTATTACTACGACTAAAACAAAAGTAGGGATGAGGCAGGGAAGACTACTGTACTTATGTTATATATTGTGACAGGTAGAAATCATACAACTAAAAAGGAGAAAGGAAAGTGAGAGGAAAAAAGAATAAGCTTACTGGTTGTTGTTTACCAATTACATAGGTGGGAATAAAATACAATAAAAATTGCTAAACTAGAAAATATCAAGTCTGGTTTTTTATTTTACTCTGTTTACAAGATAATGAATTATTCTGTTATTTCATGGATTACAGCAGTAAGCATGAGACTCTTGAGTCAGAAACAGAACTTTATTTTCATGGTACACTAAGCAGCATAAGCATTATAATACTTGTATAGATTTAAGTCCTCCCCACACCCCATGGGCAATGCTGTATGGCACAGTTGGATGCCTCACATGCAGTGGGTTTGCATTGCAGCTAGGAAACACTGAGTTTGGGGATTCCATTGCTTTTATAGTGAGCAATAAGCAATCCTGCTTTTTTTTTTTCCTCGAGGGAGATGTTATGTCATCCCTTAAGGTTGCTCCTTACAAATACAACTCTTGGAAATGGACCAGTTGATGAATAGTCAGGGCCTTGTGTTCTTGGCAAACTCAGCAAACTGTATAGTAGGTACACAAGAGAGCCAAGGAAGACTCTTTCCCAACAGATGGTAAAAGGTTAAATAAGAAAACACGTGGATCATAACAAGTGTTGGCAAGGATGTGGAAAAATTAGAACCCACACATTGCTAGTGGGAATGGAAAATAATGAAGCTTTAGAAAACAGTGTGGCAGTTCCTCCAAAAGATTAACATAGAATTACCATATGTATTCTATGAACTAGATGTCTAAGGACTCCCTCTGGACTGTGGGTTCTTAAGCAATTTATTATCGGCTGCTAAATTTTTTCCAATTGAAAATAGACTCAGGAAGATTGCAGCTCAAAACATCGTGTTTCCTGAGGTTTTTTCCTTCTTTCCCCACCCCCACCCCCAAAAAAAATTCAGCTTAAAACTTATTTCCAGGCAGTATTTTGGAGGAGAAGGGGTGTATGATGTACTTACTTCTAAATTTTCATCTTCTAATGAAATGTATGTGGACTGCAGTAGCATATAAACCCATTTTCAGCTACTCTTTGAATTGCTCTTGAACATCATCATTGAAGAGTTCCTTATTATTGTATATTCATCTCTAGTACAATGCATATAAATTTGGTTTCCTGTAGTCATGATCAAGATGGTAATTCTTATTACACAAGAAATTTGGTCTGCAGTTGGAAAGCTGGTCTATTCTATAAAAATGAAAATGCAGTGTGGGTGTTGACATTGTGGAAATGGGAATAATTGAATGTTAGAGATCTGAATGTACTATCATTTATACACAGTTGCAGTTTTATTGTAATTGGTTGTCACTGTGATGTGACATCTAGAATTAAAGTAAATACATACAAACTTTCAAAAAAAAAATTTACCATATGATGCAGCAGTGACAATCAATTCAAGAGAATTGAAAATATATGTCCACATAAAATCTTAAAAACTAATGTTCAAAAGCATGATTCATAATAGCCAAAAAGTGAAAACAACCCAAATGTCCAACAGCTCATGAAAGGATAAGCAAAATATGGCATATCCAGACAAACACACATAAACAATGTGGTATATCCATACAATAGAATACTTTTCAGACATAAAAAAGTAATGAAGTATTGCTATGTTGCAACATGAATGAACCTTGAAAATATTTTGTTAAGTGAAAGAAGCCACAAAAGGGCACATATTGTATGGTTCCATTTATATGAAACATCAAGAACAGACAAATCCATAGAGACAGAAAATTGATTAGTGGTTGCCAGGGTCTTGGGAGGGTAGGGATGGGCGAGTAACTGCTTATAGGTTTTCTTTATAGGGTGGTGGAAATGTTCTGGAATTAGGTAGTGGTGATAGTTTGACAACTTTGTGAATATTCTAAAAACCACTGAATTGTACACTTGAAATGTGTAAATTGTATGTGAATTAGATCTCAAATTATGTGAGGGGAAAAAAACGGGACTAAGGATATTTTAAAAGGCTTAAGCACAAAGGTAACTAATAGGGCAAAAATACACATTTTCATAAGTTTATGAAAATGTTTTTAATTAAAGAGGAAAGAATACAGAGCTCATAGAAAAATAATATTGCATAATACACATAATTATAAAATGTCATGGAGTTGAAACCAAAAATTAGTTATATCAATAAATGGGAATGTGCTTCATTCACTTATTTTTTAAAAATTCAGTTGGGGTCACAAATTAAGACCCAATTATATACTGTTTAAAAGAGAAATTCCTATAGTGAAATGATTTGGGAATGCTAAAACAATGTATATTAGATAAATGAAAAAAAGGGGGTGGAGGAGGTGTAGTAAGCCTCTGATGGTTAGGCTAATGTGTAAATTTGGCCAAGTAATAGTGCCCAGTTTGGTTAAGCAAGCACTGGGCTTAATTGTAATACAAGAGCATTTCATGGACTTTAATCATCACTGAATTGATTGCATATATGACTGATTACATCTACAATTTGCTGAGGAAATTGCCGTCAGCAATGAGTGATGTCTCATCCAGTTGGTTGAACACCTTAAAAGGAGAAGTGATTTCAGCGTTCAAAGAATTCCCATGTCTACTTCATAAACCCAGCATCTCCTGGGGAACTTATCGAGGACCTTCATCGGAGTCCCTGGCTTGCAGCTTGCCATACAGAATTTAGACTTGTGCATCCCCATGGTCACATGAGACAATTTTATAAAATCTCATACTACTTACAGATATCTCCTATTGGTACACCTTGGTACTGGAAGCGTTTCTTGTGAAATAGAATCTTAAAAATGGGATTCTGAATTGGTTCTGGTATATTTTACAATAGGCTCTCTACTCTGATTAGATTCATTGTCACTAATGACTCTGTTTCCAATAATCAAGGCCACTGACAGTCCAAGGCATGAGTTGGCAATAGAGATATGCAAAATATCACCACTGGCTATGACTACTTCCATGCAAGGCTCTGGGTGAGAATGTTTTTAACACCTTAAAAGAGTTTTGTGGAGTTAAAAGATACAGTGATATTGGCTGACTGTTCCTAAAAACATTAGATACAGTTATAAAAGAAAGGAATGAGCTGGTCTTCAAATTTGCAGCTTAAGCACCACATAAATGATGTGAAAGTTTCTGTATGTGCCCTGAAAGAAAATCTTGTTTCGTGCAGCTGCAGATTTGAGATTTCTGAAAACCAGACTCACAGTCCCATTGTGCAAGCAGCAGAGTTACAAAGGAAACTAAAATCTCAACCTTGTACAATGTCTTCTGTTGAAAGTCAGAGCATTGATTGGAAAGGAGTGGAATCCTGTGGATTGAGATAGACCATATGGGTTAATGATGATGGTAGTGGGTACATTGAAACCCTGTATTCTGCTGAGACTTTGCCAGATAAACTTGTAATGGTCTGCCCTGAAGAAACCCCATTTCAAGCCTACATCACCCAACCTCCAGCCTGAGCCAAGGAGTCCCAACCTCTTGCCCGCCTTGAGGAGAGGACCACCTGCTCAAAGACCTCTGACATCCAAACCCCTACCTGAAGAGATTAATCCTGTCCTACCAGATGAAACCACAATGAAATGCCATCAGGTGATTGGCTTGCGTATCAGTTCTAATGCTTCTCCTTATATACCAGACCTATAATTAAAGTCACAAGCTCCCAGAGGTGAAGTACAAAGTGTGATTCATGAGGAAGTATGCTATACTCCAAAAGAACTGCATAAGTTTTCCAATTTATATAGACAGAAATCAGGAGGATATGTTTGAAAATGGATATTAAGGATATGGGATAATGGTGGAAGGATTATAAAGTTGGATCAGGCTAAATTTATTGATAAGGGCCCACTAAGCAGAGATTCTGAATTCAATATTGTAGCTCAAAGGGTTAGGGCTCTAACAGTTTGTTTGGGTGGCTGGATTAAACATGGACCAAAAGATGGGCAACACTGTTTGAGGTTGAGATGCCAGAAGTGCCCTGGTATATTGTAGATGAGGGGATCCAAAGGCTTAGAGAGATTGGTATGTTAGAATGGATTTACTGTCTAAGACCTGCCCACCCTCCCCAGGAATGTCCAGAAGGCACGCTTTTGACCAGGATTGTGAGGAATAAATTTGTGAGACTAACTCTATTTTCCCTGAAGAACTCTGTGGTTGCTTTTCTCTGTAGTTACAGGTGTTACTGTAGGAACTGCTACAATGGAACTAGAATCCTTAAACATTATGGGGTGATTGAATCTCAGTCTGGTAAAATTCAAGTATCAGCAGTTAATCGCCAAAGACAAGGTAGGCGTGGCTACCACAGTGAATGGCAGACTCAAACCAGCAATCAAAATAGTCTGAGTCACATAGACCTATGGTGTTGGCTAGTAGTACATGGATTACCTAGAAGTGAAATAGATGGGCAGTCTGCTAAATTCCTTCTTGATCTGTATAAGCGGAAGAGTTCTAAGTCGAGTAAACAAAAGGCTAACTTGAATTAAAGAAACAGAGTCACAGCCCCTTATTCAATTTCCAGACTTGAGACAGTTTCAGACCCAGAGCCCCTTGAAAGCAGGGAAGGCAGGGTCCTCTTGGGCAAGGACTCTGTTACACTTCCTGAAATTTATACTGTTTCTCTTCTTCCCAGCCTTCTGTAAAGAGACTTATGGCTTTTTACCAAGGTAACTATACATTGGGGAAAAGGAAATGATCAGACATTTCAGGATTATTAGACACTGGCTCAGAAGTGACATTTGTTTCAGGAGACCCACAACATCACTTTGGTTTACAAGTCAGTAGGGGCTTTTGGAGGTCAGGTAATCAATGGAGTTTTAGCTCAAGTCTGTCTCACAGTGTGTCTAGTGGCTCCCTGGACTCATGCTGTGGTTATTTCCCCAGTTCCAGAATGGATAATTGGAATAGACATACTCAGCAACTGGCAGAATCCCCACATTGGTTCCCTGACTTATGGAATGAGGGCTATTATGGCAGAAAAGATGAAGTGGAAGTTCCTAGAGCTTCCCCTACCTAGCAAAATAGTAAATCAAAAGTAATACCAGATTCCTGAAGGGATTGCCGAGATCAATGCCATCATCAAGGAGTTGAAGGATGTAGGGGTGATGATTCCGACCACATCCCATTTAACTCTCCCATTTGGCCTGTGCAAAAAAAGATGGATCTTGGAGGATGACAATGGATTATCATAAACTTAACCAGGTGGTGACTCAAATCACAGCTCCTATTCAAGGTGTGGAATCATTGCTTGAGCAAATCAATACATCTGCTGGTACCTGGTGTGGCAGTTTGATATAGTTATTAATTCCAAAAATAGATGTTGAATTATGCTTATAAACTGGTCTGTTCCTCCGGGTGTGATTAAGTTACGATTAGGGCTTTGGGCCGCATCAGTAGGATGTTGAGTCCCTGCCCCTTTGTGGGCAGGGACTCAGAGCTAAAACTACATGGTAGAGCAGAGGAGTTAGTTGGAGTTCTGATGCTGAGTTTTAATGCTGGAGCCCAGGGAAGTAAGCACACAGAGGAGCTTGGTCATGAGAAAGGAAAGAAGGCCCCAGGAAAAGAGATGAACTGTTGACCTGATAGTCTACAGCTGACCTTGTGGAGATAGCAGAGGAGCTGAGCCTGGAGAGAAACAGAGCCCCAGGAAGAGAGGAACCCAAGAAGCCTGAACTCTCGACAGACATTGGCAGCCATCTTGTCCCAACACATGGCAATGGACTTCGGTGAGGGAAGAAACTTACGCTTTATGGCCTGGTAACTGTAAGATTCTACCCCAAATAAATACCCTTTATGAAAAAACTGATTTCTGGTATTTTGCACCAGCACCCCTTTGGCTGAGTAATATACCTGGTATGCAGCTATTGATCTGGCAAATGCTTTTTTTCTCAATTGCTGTTAGTAAAGACCACCAGAAAGTTTGCTTTCATCTGGCAAGGCCAGCAATATACCTTTACTGTCCTAACTCAGA
Organism: Tolypeutes matacus; assembly: GCA_026826555.1. Lineage (NCBI taxonomy): Eukaryota > Metazoa > Chordata > Mammalia > Cingulata > Chlamyphoridae > Tolypeutes > Tolypeutes matacus. The sequence continues at coordinate 3,760,992 of JAKSZT010046586.1, forward strand.
GGTAAATCAGTTCTCTGACCCTCTTTCATTATGTTGTCTGCAGAACCTTGATCAATCTCTCCCTCTCAAAAGATATAACACTGGCTCTTTTATATTAATGATATCATGCTGATTGGACAAAGTGAACAAGAAGTAGCAACTACTCTAGATTTATTGATAAGGCATTTGACTGAGAGAGGATGGGAGATAAATCCAGTAAGAATACAGAGGCCTTAAAAATAATAATACAGGGGCCTTCCACCTTAGTGAAATTTCTAGGTGTCCAGTGATATGGGGCATATCAAGATAACTCTTCTAAAGTGAAGGATAAGCAGTAGGATCGTGCCCCTTCTACAACCAAAAAAGAGGCACAACTCTTAGTAGACCTCTTTGGATTTTGGAGACAACATATTACTCATTTTAGTGTGCTACACTGGCCATTTACTGAGTGACCAGAAAAGCTGCTAGTTTTGAGTAGAGACTAGAACAAGAGGACGCTCTGTGACAGATCCAGGCTGCTGTGCAAGCTGCACTGCCACTTGGGTCAAATGATCCAGCATATGCAGTGATGCTGGAAGTGTCAGTGGCAAATAGAGATGGTGTCTGGAGCCTCTGGCGGGCCCCTGTAGGAGAATTACAATGCAGACACTTGGGATTTTGGAGCAAAGCCCTCTCTCCTCTGCAGATAACTACTCTTCTCTTGAGAAACAGCTTTTGGCCTGCTACTGGGACTTAGTACATACTGAATGCTTAACCATGGGCTACCAAGTTACCATGAGACCCGAGTTGCCTGTCATGAGCTGGGTATTGTCTGACCTGCCAAACCATAAATTTGGGTTTACATAGCAGCACTCCATTATAAATGGTATATACAAGGTAGGGCTCGAGCAGGTCCTGAAGGCACAAGTAAGTTACATCAGGAAATGGCCCATATGCCCATGGCCACCACTCCTGCCACATTACCTTCTTTCCCAGCCCATAGCTATGGGCTCTTGTGGAGTTCCTTACAATCAGTTAGCTAAGGAAGAAAAAAACCCCTGAAAGTGGACAGCAGCACACTGCAGCCCCTTTCTAGGACATTTCTGAAAAACAGTGGAGAGAGAGCGCAAAACTACAAGCAGTGCACCTGGTGGTTCAGTTTGCTTGGAAGGAGAAATGACTGGGGGTGTGTTTATACACTGATTCATGGGCCTGTTGCCAATGATTTGGCTGGATGGTCAGGAACTTGGAAGGAACATGATTGGTAACTTGGTGACAAAGAGATCTGGGGAAGAGGTATGTGGAAAGACCTTTCTGAGTGGGCAAAAAACATGAAAATAGTTGTGTCCTATGTGAATGTTCAACAGAGGGTGACTTCAGCAGAGGAAGATTTTAATAATCAATTGGAGAACATAACCTGTTCTGTGGATGACGGTAAGCCTCTTTCCGCAGTCACTCCTGTTATTGTCCATTGGGCTCATGAGCACGGTGGCCATGGTGGTAGAGATGGAAGTTATTCATGAGCTTAGCAACATGGACTTCCCCTCATCAAGGCTGACTTGGCTACAGCCACTGCTGAGTGCCCAATCTGCCAGCAATCTCCAAGTGTAAAAATGAAGATTATTAGGAAGGGTAAATTAAAGGGTAAAAAGACAAACAGTAGCAACATACGACAACAGAAAGCCAAAGGTCAAAATGGATGAACTAAGTAATGCCTTTACAGTAATAGCATTGAATTTTAACAGCTTGAACTCCCCAATCAAAAGACATAGACTGATAGAATGGATAAAAATATGAGCCATCTTTATGCTCTCTACAAGAGACTCACCTCAAATACAAGGACACAATTAGGCTAAAAAAGTGAAAACTTTGGAAAAAGATAGTCCATGCAAATAGTAACCAAAAAACAGCTGGAATTTAAGTGGAATACTGTTAAAGGGGATGAAGAAAGTCATTATATATTAATAAAAGTATAAATTCATCAAGAAGAAATAACTATAGTAGATATTTATGCACCTAATCTGGGTGCCCCAAGATACATGAGGCACACACTGGCAAAAATTATTGTAGATGTCTCTATAATAATTGTTGGAGACTTCAATACATCACTTGGTATTGCATAGAACATCTGGACAGAGGATAAATAAACAGCTTGAATAATATAAATGTACTAGACCTAACTGACATGTATAGAGCATTGCACCCCAAAATGCAGGGTACACATTATTTTCAAGCACTCATGAATCCTTCTCCAGGATAGACCATACGTTGGGTCACAAGACAAGACTCAAGATATTTAAAAAGACTGAAATTATGCAAAACACTTTCTGTGATCATAAAGAAGGAAGCTGGAAATCAATAATGGATGGAAAAAGGGAAAATTCATAAATGGAGATTAAACAACACATTCTTAATTAGTGGGTCAAAGAAGAAACTGCAAGAGAATTCAAATATCTTGAGACAAATGAAAGTGAGATCACAACATATCAAAATCTATGGGACACTGCAAAGGCAATGCTGAGAGTGAAATTAACAAAAAGAAGAGCAAAATTGAAGACTGAACTGCACACCTGGAGGAACTAGAAAAGGAACTTCAAACTATTCCCAAGGCAAGTACAAAGAATGAAATAACAAAGATCAGGGCAGAAATAAATGAACTTGAGAACAAAAAACAAACAAACAAAAAAAAAAGAATTAACAAAGCCAGAAGTTAGTTCTTGGAGAAGATTAACAAAATCGACAAACCCTTAGCTAGACTGACAAAAAAAAAAGAGTATGCAAATAAATAAAAGATGAAAATGGGGACATTAGTACTGACCCCACAGAAATAAGAGCGTGAGAGGATACTATGAACAACTCTACACCAACAAACTAGACAACATAGATGAAATGGAAAAATTCCTAGGAGTGTTTGAACAACCTATACTGACTTTAGAAGAAATAGAAGATCTCGACACACCAATCACAAGTAAAGAGATTGAAACAGTCACCAAACAACTTCCCAAAGTGAAAAGCACAGGACCAGATGGTTTCACAGGTGAGTTCTACCAAGCATTCAAAGAAGGTTTAATTCCAATCTTAATTAAGCTCTTCCAAAAAAATTGAACAGGAAGGAACAGTCCCAAAATCATTTTATGAAGCCAATACACCCTAATACCAAAGCCAGGTAAAGATATTATGAAAAGAGAAAATTACAGACCCATTTCTGTAATGAACATGGAAAAATCCTCAACAAAATACTTCATAATTGAATCCAACAACATATTAAGTGAATTATTCATCATGATCAACTGGGTTTTATACCAAGCCAAGTGTGGTTTAATACAAGAAAATCAATTAGCATAATACACCATATTAATAAATCCAAGAAGAAAAATTACACGATCCTATCAATTGATGCAGAAAAGGCACTTGACAAAATACAGCATCCTTTCTTGATAAAAATTCTACAGAAGATAGGAATTGAAGGAAACTTTCTCAACATGATAAAGACCATATATGAAAAAGTCCCAGCTAATAATGTCCTCAATGGTAAAAGACCAAAAGCTTCCCCTTTGGGATCAGGGACAAGAAAAGGATGCCCACTGTCACCACTGTTGTTCAATATAGTGCTACAGGTTCTTGTTCACAGATGATATGATCCTATACCTAGAAAGTCCCAAAAAATCTACAACAAAACTGCTAGAACTAATAAAGGTGTCAGGATACAAGATCAGTATGCAAAAATCATTGGTGTTTCTACACTAGTAATGCATAATCTGAGGAGGAAGTCAGGGGGAATATCCCATTTATAATAGCGATTAAAAGAATCAGATATTTAGGAATAAACTTAACCAAGGATATAAAGCACTTATATTGGGCACGGACGTGGCTCAAATGGTTGGGTGTCCGTCTCCCATATGGAGGGACCAGGGTTCGATCCCCGGGACCTCCTGGTAAAAAAAAAAAAAAAAAAAAAAAAAAAATCACTTATATTTAGAAAACTACAGTGTGTTGCTAAAAGAAATTTAAATTGGAAGAGCATTCTATGCCAATGGATTGGAAGAATAAATATCATTAATATGTCACTTCTACCCAAATTGATATACAGATTCAATGCACTGTCAATAAAAATTCCACCAGCATTTTTTAAACAAATGAAAACACAATTTTCAAATTTATTTGGAATGGTAAAGGGCCCCGAATAGCCAGAAACCTCTTAGAAAGGAAAAGCAAAGGTGGAGGACTTTCACTTCCAGACTTTAAATCCTGTTATCCAGCTACAGTGGTAAAAACATCATGGTAGTGGCATAAAGATAGAACAGACATCATTGGTATCTTTATAACAGTTATAACAATGCTACCATCCACATACAAAAAAGTTTTAATATGGGGGGAGGAGGTTGGGTATATGAGAGTCTCTAGTATTCTGTGTATGACTTTGCTGTGACCTAAAACTCCTTTGAAAATTAAATGAAAATTTGGGAGACACTGGGGAGTGAGAGGAGGAAGGTGCCATGGTACAGACTGGACACCCGATAATGCAGTGATAAAAGGAAAAAATGTCCAAAAAAAAAAAAATTTTTTTTTTTAAATTTTTTTGTTTTTTTCCCATTTTTTGAATATCCCAATCCTTCAATTTTATTTTATTTTTAGTGTTTTTTCCCCAAGTTTCTGTGTATTTCATCTCTTACATTTAAACTTATCATTATTCATTTTCCTATTAATTGTATTTGGCTATTATATGGACTTCTTCTTTAAGGAAGGTTTGGATCACAAAAGGGTTACATGGGGGCAGGAGAGGATTATTGGTTGGGGGTGTCAGGGATGGGGGTTTCATCGGAGGAAGTTCACCTGAATATACATAAAAGATATATCAAATTGTTCAAATGATCAAGGGGTGGGACATGGTTACAGTGGGTGGAGAATCACTCAATAAATGAGAGAATACTGAATTTCCAGTCTGGAAAGCTCTGCCACATTCTCTAAGGGAGCAGCAACAGTCCCCCTAGTGCAGGAGCAGTATCTGACTAAGGAGGGTGGTCCACTGATGGGTTCTTGTTATTGATGACTAGCCTTATAAGTCTTTGCTCTTGTAATTGAAACTTAGCCTACTGTTATGGGGTGCCTAAGGGTTGCTGCCTGAGAGCCTCCTTGTTGCTCAAATGTGGCCTCTCTCTAAGCCAAACTCAGCATATGAATGCATTACCTTCCCCCAAGCATGGGACATAACTCCTGGGGATGAGCCTTCCTGGCAATGAGGGATTACTGCCAAGTGCCAACTGGCAATACGACTGGAAAAAGACCTTGAATAAAAGTGGGAAAAGGTAAAGAAAAATGAGTTCATTTGGCTAAAAGACTTCAAAGAGAGTCAGGAAGTCATCCCAGATGTAACGCTTATGCATACCTCAGTAGAACTCCAAAGTGGATATCACACCAAACAGAGGGGCTCCTGAGGGCTCTGGAGACACCCAGGTCCTGTATAAGGGGGGATAGCTCCAGAGATTTGATGCCTTATCAGTGGGCTCTACTTTAGAATCTATGCTCCTGAGAGTGACAGAGTTGGAATCAAATAAGTCATTCCTGCACATGGTCCATCAGTCCCTTTTATTCAAACCTATATGTGGTGCTGGAGTTTGTAGGTACTTCTAGAGACTGGAGCCTTTGGCCTGCCCATGTGCCAGCTGTGCCTGGAATCTCGGTGGAGCTGCAACTCCTAATCTACAGCTCAATTGACTCACCCAAGACATCTGGCGGGGAGATGATGATGGACAACGGCCATCCCAGGATATGGAGAGTGTCTGCAGCTGCAGGCAGGATAATCCCATCCATCTTATCCATGGGCTATAAGCCCCCTCTCACTTGGAGGTGGAGGAGTAGACATCACCATCCCAAACTCCTCAGGATTGGGGGAAGAGCTATGGACTACAGTGGACTTACTGGTATTCTGTTGTAGACATATTGTGATTCAAGCAATGGAAGAAATTACAACATTGATGTGGAGCCAGTAGCCACTGGATGCTTTCAGGGCAGGGAGAGGGAAAAGCAATTGTAATACAGTGGCTTTTTCGGGACTTGGAAATTCTCCTGAGTGACGTTATGACGACAGATATAGGCCATTTTACATCAGCATATAACATGCAGAATTGTGTGGGGGAGAGTGTGGTCTACAATGTGAACTATGGTCTATGCTTAGTGGCAAAGCCCCAGAATGTGTATATCCATTGCAGGTGATGTGCCACACTAATGAAAGATGTTTATGTGGGAGATTGTAGGAGGTGTGGGAGGTGGGAAACATGGGAGTCCCTGTAATTTTTGTGTAACATTTATGTAATCTAAGCATCTTTTAAAATATTAAAGAAAAAGGAAAAAAAAAAAAAAAAACATTGGGACCGAATTGATGGTTCAGAAACAGACCTCACATCTATGGTCAAGTGATTTTTTTGACAAGCCTGTCAAACCTACCCAGCTGGGTAAGAACAATCCATTCAGACAAATGGTTCTGAGAGAACTGGATATCCATTACCAAAAGAAGGAAAGAGGTCCCCTATATCACACCTTATACAAACATTAACTCAAAATGAATCAAAGGCCCAGATATAAAAACAAGAACTATAAAGCTTCTAGAAGAAAATATAGGAAAATATCTTCAAGACCTGGTGGTAGGTGGTGGATTCTTAAAGGAGATAAGAGGAGGACTGAGATGGACTACTGATGTTTAATGTATATAGAAATTTTAATTAATTTTATTGTAAAAGTGTGGAAATGTATAGAGTTGATGGCACACATTATAGTGAATAACAGCTGGTTTTTAAATGGGAATGTGGCTGAAGAGGGTAGTCTAGGCATGTAAATGCCAGTTGACAGAAAGCTTAGAGAATAATCTAGGGACTGAATAACACAAACCCAGAGGTGGATGAGAATTGTGGTTGATGGTACAGATTCAAGAGTGTCCTTTGTGAGCTAGAGCAGATGTACATCACTATTGCAGGGTGATGGGGATGTGGAAAAGCATGTGAAAAATACAACTGGAATGACCTATGGACCATAGTTAACAGTAATAATGCAGTATTTATGCATCTATGCCAAAGATGTACTGTGTTGATAATGGAGGAGTTTGGAAAATGTGTGCCAAAAGTACGCTATGGACCTGGTAATAGTCTAATGGTATTATCTCATAATCTGTAGAAATGTTCCACCACAGGGTGCTGTTTGATAGAGGGGTGTTGTATGGGAATTCTGCACATGTGCATGATTGTTTTGTAAGTTTACAACTTCTATCATAAAAAATATATTTAAAAAATAATAGGGAGGCTCCGGCCAGGCCTGGGGAGCGTCGCCCAGGCCCTCGGGCCCGTGGGGAAAGGGGCCCGCGTCGCTCCGCCTGAGGCGGCGGCGGCGGCGGGAGCGGCTGCACCGCCCCAGCCTGCCCGGGGACGGCCCGGGCTCCCTGGGAACGGCGTTCCCCGGGCGACGCCCAGGTTGCTCCTGACTGCGCCGGGCTGCTCAGGTACCTGCCCGCCTTGCACCCCAGACACCCTCAGATCCCTAAGCTGCTTTGCTGGAGAGCCAAGACCTGGAAGGCAGAGGTCTAGTCCTACGTCTGCCTGTGTATGAAAGTATTGGCTGCAATGATTTGCAATAGTAACAGTAGCAACGTCATCTAATAGTATGTGCCAGGAAGCACCATGGCCTGTGCTGCCGTCGTGACTCCTGGGCTGCTGCGAGGCTGTGTGGGAGGCTTCCGTACTGGGGCCGCCTCGATGAGATCGACGCCTGGGGCTTCGCGCCGCCTCTCCCTCACCAGCATAATGAAATCCCAAAGGAAAACTGATCATTTGGAGAGAACTGCGAATTCATTCGACGGGAGGTTGGGTCCGCAGCTAAGGTGTGCGGAGCTGCCGACGAGTCGCCCTCCGTGAAGAGGCTCCGCTTGCTTGTTGCAGATCAAGACTTTTCCTTCAAGGCTGGCCAGTGGGTTGATTTCTTTATCCCAGGAGTCTCTGTAGTTGGTGGGTTCTCAATATGTTCCAGCCCCAGACTTCTAGAACAAGAGAGAATAATAGAATTGGCAGTGAAGTACACAAACCACCCTCCTGCTCTCTGGATTCACAATCAGTGTGCACTTGACTCTGAAGTGGCCCTGAGAGTGGGTGGAGAATTCTTCTTTGACCCTCAGCCGGAAGATGCCTCTAGAAACCTCGTGTTGATTGCAGGAGGTGTTGGAATTAACCCCCTGCTTTCCATCCTGCGACACTCGGCAGATCTCCTCAGAGAACGGGCAAACAAAGGAAGTGGATATGAGATAGGGAAAATAAAACTATTCTACAGTGCAAAAAACACCAGTGAGCTCCTCTTTAAGAAAAATATCATCCATTTAGTAAATGAATTTCCTGAGAAGATTACATGCAGTTTGCATGTTACAAAACAGACTACACAAATCAGTGCAGAACTCAAGCCATACATCACCGAAGGTAGAATAACGGAGAAGGAGTTAAGCGATCATATTTCAGAAGAGACGTTGTTCTATATCTGTGGCCCACCTCCGATGACGGACTTTTTCTCCAAGCAACTGGAAAACAGCCATGTTCCCAGAGAACACATTTGCTTTGAGAAGTGGTGGTGAGGAACAGGCAAAGGCAGTAAAGAGAAAGATGTGGGAGCCACTCAGGACAGTAACAGATGTTAGAGTAGATCATATATGACTTCAGGCACGAAGAATTTACTTCTGTCTTATTTTTTAAGGCTGTGAACTAAGTGACCTGCAGGAGATTAAAAGAAAACGCCAGCTAACAAACTTAAAAGATGAACTTTTTGCAAAGACTTCCTTGATTAAGCTATTTTTTTTTTTTTTTTTTTTACTATATTGACTTTTTAAAAAAATCAATAACTGTTTAATGTACCATTAATTGGTTAATATAGACTTTTCCTTTGTCCTTAGGGGGGGAACTACATATGCTCATGTTTAATCATATGACAATGTGGGTTTGTGTGTGAAATATAGGTTCTCTTTAGATTACCTGACAGCGGCCCATATAGCTTATGTCCAATAAACTTATGTTTTAAACACAGTAAAAAAAAATAATAATAATAATAATAATAATAATAATAATAGGGTAGGTTAGGTGAAAATACACCAAATGTAAGATAAGGGCTATAGTTAATAGTAAGAGTTTTGACAATATTATTTCATAATTTGTAACAACTGTCTCACAACAATGCAAGGTATTGGTGGGGGGTTGATGTATGATGTTATGCGTGCTTGCTTTGTAAGTTCACAACTTTTACTATACACTTATTGTTTATATATGTTCATGTATAAATGACATAAAATAATAATAGGGTGGGTTGGGGGAAAAATACAGCAAATGTAAGATACTTTGGTTAGTAGTAATCTTTTGAGGCTCCTCTTTCATCATTAGTTAAAAATGTTTCATAACAATTGGTGGTAGGGTGAGGTGTGAGAACCCTGGATGATGTTATATATGTTTGTTGTGTAAGTTCACAACTATTACTATATACTTATTGCTTATGTATGTTTATGTATGAGTGGATATACTTCAATACATTTAAAAAAAAAAAAAAAAGCTATAACCATAAAGCTTCTAAAAGAAAATGTAGGAAAGCATCTCCAAGACCTGGTGGTAGATGATGCATTCTTAAACCTTAGACTGAAAGCATTAGCAATGAAAAGAAAACATCAGTAAATGTACCTTCTCAAACTTAAACACTTTTATGATTCAAAGGACTTCTTTCAAAAGGTGAAAAGGCAGCCCACTCAATGGGAGATAATATTTGGAAGTCACCTATCCAAACAGGGTTTGATTTCCATTCTACATAAAGAGATCATACAACTGAAGAATAAAGAGCAAGCAAGCCAATTTAAAAATTAGCAAAAGACTTAAATAGACATTTCTCCAAAGAGGAAATACAAATAGCCACGAAGCATGTGAAAAAATGTTCAGTATCACTAGCAATTAGGGAAGTGCAAATCAAAATGATAATGAGATATATTCTCATCCCACATAGAGTAGCCATTATTTTTTTTTTTTTAAATGCTTGAGAGGATGTGGAGAAATAGGAGCATTCCTTCACTGTCAGTGGGACTGTAAAATGGTGTAGCCTCTAATACTTTGGCAGTTCCTCAGGAAGCTAAATATAAAAGTGCCATATGATCCAGCAATTCCTCTACTGGGAATATATCCAGAAGAACTGAAAACTGTGACTTAAATTGTCATCTGCACTTTGATGTTCATAGCCGTGTTACTCACAATTGCCAAAAGATGGAAACAACCTAAGTGTCCATTAACCAATGAATGGATAAACAAAATGTGGTATATACATAAGATGGAATACTATGCTGCAGTAAGAAGAAATTAAATTGGGACACATAACAGGGATGAATCTTGAAGACATTATAACTAAGTAATATAAGCAGACACAAAAGGACAAATATTGCATGGTCTCACTAATATGGACTAAATACAAAGAATAAACTCAAGTTAAAACCTAGAGCATAGGTTATTAGGAGATAAGAGGAGGGCTGCAAAGGAGTAATGATGCTTAATGTATGCAGAAGTTTTAATTAACATGATTGTAAATGTGTGGAAATAGAGTTGACAGTAACCCATTATACTGAATAGCTGCTGGTTTGTAAATGGGATTGTGGCTGAAAAGGGTAGTCTAGGGATGTAAATGTCAATTGAAAGAAAGAGAATAATCTAGGGACTGAATAACACAGTGAACCTAGAGGTGGATTAGAATTGTGATTAAGAGTACAAACGCAAACATGTCTTCCGTAAACTAGAATGGATGTCTGTCATTATTGCAGGGTGATAGAAATGTGGAGAAGCATGGGAAAAATCAGTTAATTTAACCTATGGACTATAGTTAACAACAATACTCTAATAATCTTGCATCAATACCAAAGGTGTACTATGTTAATAATGAAGTTTGGAAAAAAATATGCCAAATGTACCCTATGGACCATAGTTAGTAGTAATAGTCTGATGATACTATCTCATAATCTGTAACAAATGTTCCACAACGGTGTGGTATGTTGGTGAAGGGTTGTTGTGTGGGAATTCTACACATGTGCATGATTGTTTCATAAGCTCACAACTATTGTAATAAAAATATACATATAGGAGGTCCAGGGTTCGATCGCTGGGGCCTCCTGTTGCAAAAGCAAGCTGGCCCGAGCAGGAGAGCTGGCCTACGCAGGGTGCTGGCCTGAGCGGAGAGCTGGCGCAGCAAGATGACACAGAAGAGAGACAATAAGAGACGCAGCAGACCAGGGAGTTGAGGTGGCACAAGAGATTGAGCGCCTCTCTCCACTCCGGAAGGTCGCACAATCAGTTCCTGGTGCTGCCTAAAGAGAAGATGAGCAGACACAGAAGAACACACAGAGAGCAGACAGCACAAAACAATGGCAGTGGGGTTGGTGGGGAATAAATCTTAAAAAAAAAAAGAGAGATTATATACTGGGAATCAAGAGCAAATGACTAAAACCCAAGAGCAAAACCCAATCACAGGAAATCCAGATATCAGAGATATGCAAATAAATAAAAGGCATACTAGAGGGTCCGAGAGACAATACGCTAAGGTCTTAGCTCAATGTACTTGGAGTTATAGAAGAAGAGGAAGGAGAGAATGGGACACAAGTAGTATTTAAAGAGATAATGGATGAGAATTTTCCAAATCCATTGAAAGACATCAACTCACAGATTTTAGAGTTCTACACAAAGAGTAAACAGAAACTCATGCATAAGAACAAACTTGAAAAATTGTGGAAAACCAAAACTCAAAAGAACATCATAAAAGTAGTCAGAGGAAAAGACTACCTTTTAAAGAGCAACAATAAAACTGATAGCAATAATTTCACCTTACTTGTTTAAGGATTCAACTTATTTTCATATAAAGTTGAGAAGATTATTCGGCAATAAACAAAGATTTAATTTAAAGGGAATTTTTCAGATAGAAGAGGATCCCATATGGAAGCAATGATATATGTTGAAAAAAATAAAGATAACATGATAAATAGGTTGATACATCTAAATTTATATTGGATATAATTCAGTAAAAATATCTTTCAAATGTAGAATGAAAACAAATGACTGTCACAAAATGAAGAAAGAAAGAAATGGGGTGAAAATTGCATTTTCTAGGAAGGTAGTGAGTGTACTCATTAACAATGAATTTTAGTAAGTCAAGGATGTATGTCATAGTCTGAGGGATTGTGTATAATTTGTCATCTGATAGAGGCAAATGTAGTAATAGAAAATCACAATGAAGGCCCAAAAGAGAGAAAAAGCAACAGAACAGAAGGGAAAAAGAAAACATGATAAATTTTATCCAAATATATCAATAATTTCAATATATAAATGGAATAAATTATTAAAAAGACAGATTGTCAAATTCAATTTTTAGAAACCGTGCCACTTCCAAAAAGTCAATGTAAGTATGCAGTTTCAGAAAGATTAAAAGTAAAAGTGTGGAGAGCGGAAATAGCTCAGGTGTATGAGAGCTTGCTTCCCACGTACATGGTCCCAGGTTCGATTCCCAGTACCTCCTAAAAACAAACATGAAAAAAAAACAACTCTTAACTGGGGAATGGATGTAGCTCACGGTCAAACGGCTGTTTCCCATGTATGAGGTCCTAGAGTCAATCCCCACTATCTCCTTAAAAAAAAAAAAAAAAAAAAAATTAAGTGGAAAATGATATACCATACAAGCAATAACCAAAAGAAACCGTGTGTATCTCCATTATCAAACTATATTTTAAAACAAGATTTTTATTTAAGAATTATAATTTAACATGATAAAAAGAGACAATGTGGGAGGCGGCTGTGGCTCAGTCAGTGGGGCTCCCGTTTGCCATGTGGGGGGCCCCGGGTTCGGTTCCCGGGGCCTCCTGGTGGGGGCGGGCCCGCCCGCACGGCGTGGTTGGCTGACCCGGCGAGCACAGGCAGCAGGGGGGGGATAAATGAATAAATAAATTTTTTTAAAAATCTTTAAAAAAAAAAAAATGGGACAATGTATCAAGGTTAAATTCTGAATATTTACATAGCTAATATATACAGGTCAAAATAGATAAAGCAAATATTGTCATTAGTGAAAGGATATCTAGACAAATTCTCAGTCATAGTGTGAGATTTTTAAAATATCTCTAAAAATAACTGAGAAAACAGCATAAAAAATTTGTAAGGATATAGAGTATTTGAACATCATTTATACAATTGACCTAACAGATGTGTAGAGAACACTATACCCATAAGCAACAGAATACACATACTTTTCAGTCGCACATAGAATTTTTCTTTTTTATTGATCTTATGCTAGAACATAAAGCAAGTCTCCAAATGTTTCAAGATTTGGAATTTTGCAGTTTATATTCTCTGGCCACTGTGGGATAAATTTCAAAACCCATTACAAAAATATAACGAACAAAATTCAGATTTTTGAAATTCAGTAACAAACTTTAACTTGTCAAAGAATCATTTTGAAATTAGAAAATATTTTGAACTGAAGGAAGATGACAAAACTAATGGAATTTAACTGAAGTCTTTCTTGCTGTGCATTTTAAACCTTTAATTCCACATGAGGACTGAATCAGTGAGTTAACTATGTTAGTAAATTTAAAAACCATCATATTATCCCTATAGAAATTAGAAGCCAAGTATAATAAAAATATAAAAATTAATGACATAAAAACAAATTTATAATAGAGACAATCAACAAAGGCAAAACTGGTTATCAGAAAAGACTAATTCACAAACCTGTCTCAAGAATAATCAAGAACAAAGCAGATGTCACATAATCAGTATCAGGAATGAGTAAGGATACATTAGTATGGATCCAACAAACATTTTTAAAAGCATAAAGGGAAGGATATTGTGAACATTAAGCAAATAAGTGTAAATATTTAGTCAATTTCTTTGAAAAACACAACTTACCAAAACAAAAAAATAGAAAATATGCATAATTTAGTATTTAGTAAAGAAATTTAATGTATCATTACAACACCTTTCATTTAGAAATTCAGACCTATGTAACATTATTGGTTGATTTTTCCATTCATTTAAATAAACATCTATCTCACGCAAAGTCTCCAGAAAATAGAAAAAGATTGAATATTTCCCTTCTTTGTAAAAGCCCAGCTTAATTTTTTTTTTTTTTTTTTTTTTTTTGGTAAAAAAAAACAAATTTACTGTTTAACCATTTTTAACTGTGCAGTGCAGTGGCATTAATTACGTTTACAGTGTTGTGCTACCAACATCACCATCCATTACCAAGACGTTCTCTCACCCTAGAGACAAACTTTCTACCCATTAAGCAATCATTCTCCAGACCCTCATCTCCTAGACCCTGGTAACCTCTAATCTATTTTTTGTCTATGTTCTCTCACCCTAGAGACAAACTTTCTACCCATTAAGCAATCATTCTCCAGACCCTCATCTCCTAGACCCTGGTAACCTCTAATCTATTTTCTGTCTATAGCAATTATTTGCCTATTCTGGGTATTTCATATAAGAAAGTTAATACAATATTCTTTTGTGTCTTGCTAATTTCACTTAACATTTTCAAGGTTCATCCATCTTATAACATATATTAGAACGTCATTCCTTTTTATGACTGAATAATAGTCCATTGTGTGTGTATACCACATATTTATCCTTTCATCTGTTGATGGAAACTTGGGTTACTTCCACCTCTTGGCTATTGTGCATAATGCTGCTTTTAACATTTTTGTTTGCGTATCTGAGTCTTTTTCAAGGAGTGAAATTGCTGGGTCAGTGTTTAATTTTTTTTCATTCCTTAAGGACATTGACTTTTTCTTTTTTTAAAATACTTCCAAACTTACAGGACAGAAAAATAATACGAACCCCATACATAGAATCCCGACATACTTCTCTTCGTCAGATACTCTGATCCAACATTTTTAACATTTTGCCACATTTGTCTTATCATTCTTTCCATCTGTCTGTCTCTATCTCTCAGTTCATTTCTTGAACCTGAGTGTAGGTTGTATAAATCATGCTCCTTGGACACTTAATACTGCCATGTACATTTTCTAAGAACAAGGATATTTGCTTATATAACCACATTAAGTGCAATTACCATTCAAGAAATTAAACTTTGATATAAAGCTTATACTCTGTGTTCCAGTTTTTCATATGTCTCCATAATGTCCTTTTGAGCCTTTCTTCCTCGTTGTTACATCTTGTCCAGGATCACATATTATATTTGTCATTGTCTCTTTTTTTTTTCCCTAGTTTTGGGTTGGAAGAGATAAATACAACATAAAGTTTCCTATCTCAGTCTCTCTCAAGCATACCATTCAGTGTGATTAATCACATTTGCTCATTGTTTGCAGGACCCTCACCAATTTCCATTACTAAAACATTCCCATCTCCCCAAACAGGAAACCTGCACCCAATATACATTAACTCTCCATTCCCCCTGAGCCCTACTACTGACGAGTTCTACTCTAATTCTTCTCTCTGTGAGCTTGTGTCGATAATTTCTTTGTAGTTATCATGGGCTTAAATTTAATATCCTAAACCTGTAACAGTTTCATTTGCTTTGATACCAACTTCAATAGTATTCATAAACTGTTTCTATACCCCTTTGTTTCCCCACCTATATGTAGTTCTTGTCACACATTACATGGTTATACGCTGAGTCTAAAACCACTGGCTTAACATCACATTTTATGTTTTTCTTTTTAAATCCTATAGGAAATAAAAAGTGGAGATAAAACGAAAAATTCATGGCATTTACATTTACCCATGCCCTTACCGTTACCAGTGGTCTTTATTTGATGAATTGTCTGTTGTCCTTTCCTTTCAACCTCCAGATCTCTCTTTAACATATCTAGTAGTGACAATCTGCTGTTGAATCTCTCTAGGGAATCTTTAATTTCTGCTCCTGTGGTCTTCAGTTCTGTTTGGTTCCTTTTCATAACTTGTATCTCTTTGTTCATCTATCATTTTCCTAATTTCCTTTAATTCTTTGTCTATTTTTTTCCTTTAGCTCTTTGAGTATATTTAGTATCCTTTTTTTTTTTTTTTTTTTTTTTTTTAAGTCTTTGGTATGTTCCAGGTCTGGTCTTCCCCAGTGATGGATTCTAATGCTTTAATCTCTTTCTATGCCAGGGCTGTCGCTTCCTCTTTCTATGTACATTTTGTATTTGTTGCTGAATCCTGGAAGTTTTGATATTTTAATGTTCTGTCGCAGGAATTTTACCTAAAGACATCTGCTCCTTAATGACAAGGTTTTCCTTGAATGCCAGGTGCTAACAACAAGAAAATAGGATAAAAGAAAACAGCTTTCCCAGTCTTTATAGATTGACCTGTGCAAATGCTCTCCTTCAAGGCTTATCCATAGTATGGGTTTGGAGAATAGCTTCAGGCCAGAGTATAGGGGCCTCTCTGTTTTGGGCAGACACTTATAGCCCTGGGAATTCTTCTGTTTACACAGATATGAATGTCCCTTCTTTTGCCCCATTCTTTTTCTTCATCTTCTGAGATCCAATCACTCATGTGTTAGACCACTTTATATTGGCTCTGTTCCTTTTTTTTTTTTTTTTTTTTTTCCCTTCCCTTTAAGCAGTGTTTTTTCCTATTCTTTAGATTGGGTATTTCTGTTGATCTCACTAAATTAGTCTTCAGTAGTCTCTAGGCTGATTAACCCATCCAGTGAATTCTTCATATTAGATATGCTGCTTTCATTTCTATTATATCCATTTGGTTATTTTTTATGGCTTCCATTTCTTTATAAAGATTCCCATCTGTTCACTAACTTAGCTCCTTCTTCTTCCTCCTTTTTTTAGGAGGTACCGGGAATTGAATCCGGGACCTTGTACATAGGAAGCAGGCACTCCCTCTTTCATCCTTTAATCCCTTAAATTGATTGTCTTCCAATTCTAGCTGAGGTAAGCTCGTGGTCTCTTTCTACCAAGTCCTTTTTAATCTTGTATGTAGGTCATATTTTCATGCTTCTTCACACATCTAATACTTTTTAAAAAATATACTTTATTTTTAAAGATTACAGAAAAGTTACATTGACAGTATGAGGGATTCCCATGTATCCCCTAAACTCTTCCACATCATCCCCTATATTTTTCCCCAGCCCCCTGTACATCAAAACAAACAAAATATTAAAAGAAAAAAGAAAAAACTTTAAGAAAAAAAAATGTAGCAGTACAATTTATTATGATGTATCTGTAAAATCCACTCATTAAAAAATGCACATTTAAAAAATGACTCACTTGTGGTAAGGACTAGCTTACCTACAGTAATAATCTAAAAAATAAAACTGTCATTGTGATATTGATCAGTACTTCACACATCTGACAGATACTGAAGGAGGCAACTACCATTGTTATAACTTCTTTAAAGCCAAAAACTTAAGCATGAATCAGAATTAAGAGAAACTTCAGAATGTTCACATTTGCATACATTTTTGACTGAACTTTCAAGGATTCCACATATAACAAAACCACAACTTTGAATCAAAATGAATATTAAAAACATTTAAAACTTGTGATAAACTTATTCTACAGAAGCAAGGAAAACAGTGAATAGTAACAGCAGTATATTTCTAGGAAAGAAAGCAATCACTTATTTCCTTTATCATAAAACAAAAATCAATGAGTCAATATTTTAATAGCACTGACCTATTATTTACTATTCAAGAATTTGCTTTGCAATTTATGCCTTTAAAAGGCATCCATCCATATATTTGGATTAAATTAAATTTATACATCAAAAACATTTTGCTCAGAATTCTAATCTTAAGTATAAACCATAACTTATCAAAGCATAGTCCAAATACTATAATGTTACCATTTAGATTGATATATGCTTCATCTGAAAAACTTATCTTACAAACTTTTTCTCCAGAATAAAACTTTTTCTCCCTATGTCTAAAACTTTAGATGATAATCAAAAAAGATACAAATAACTCATGCTGTGCATTTTCCTTCATCCGGGTTTGATAAAAACACAGCCATCTGGTGTTGGAGCACCATCTTTCTCCTCAGTTATAGTCTCTACAGTCCCAGAAGCAGACACAATAACCATGGTTTTATTTGTTGAAGCTGTCTTCTGTTTCTCCGTAATAGCTGCACAACCAGCAACAGTCTTATCACTTTCAAACATAGGAATTGGTGACATTGGTGAGAAATCCATTACTTCTGCTAATGATTCACTCTTTTTATCCTCTGTGCCATTTTCTGGCTCTTTCTTGTCATATTATTCTCTTGTCTGTCTTCTTATCCTTTGGTTTACCCTTCCTAATAATGTTCATTTCTTTTTTTTTTTTTTTTTTTAAGATTTTATTTATTTATTCATTTCTCCCCCCCCCCTGCTGCTTGTGCTCGCTGGGTCAGCCAACCACGCCCTGCGGGCAGGCCTGCCTTCACCAGGAGGCCCGGGGAACCGAACCCGAGGCCTCCCATATGGTAAACGGGAGCCCCAATGATTGAGCCACAGCCGCTTCCCAATAATGTTCATTTCTAAACTCTTCTCCAAATCTCTCACCCTTGTTTTTTCCTTTCAGGCTGCAGCACCCCCTTTAGGATCTCTTGCAAATCTGGTCTTTTGGAACATATTCTGTCAGTTTTTGTTTGTCTATGAAGACTTTGAACTCATCATCATTTTTAAAGGATGGCTTTGCTGGATACAGAATTCTTGGCTGGCAGTTTTTCTCTTTCAGTACCTTAAATACATCATACCACTTTCTTCTCTCCTCGGTTTCTGATAAGAGCTCTGTACTTAATCTTATCGAAGTTCCCTTGTAGGTGATGCTTTGCTTTTCTCTTGCTGCTTTCAGAATCCTCTCTTTATCTCTGATATTTGTCATTCTGAATAGTATGTGTCTTGGGGTAGGTCTGAGGGTCGGGAAGTTCTCATTTCCTTAAATATTCTTTCTGCCCATTTTCCATTTTCTTCTCCTTCCGGGGCACAAATAATGCGAATATTTATGCGTTTCACATTGTCAATCAATTCCTTAAGACTCTGTTCCATTTTTTTTTTTCCATTTTCCTGTCTTTTCCAGTTCAGATGTTTTGTCTTTGAAATCACTGATTTTTTCTTCAAGCAATTCGGATCTGCTCTTAGGTGCCTCTAATGTATTTTTTTTTTTTTTTTTAAGATTTTTTTAATTTATTTATTCATTTATCCCCCCCTTGCTGCTTGTGCTCACTGGGTCAGCTAACCACGCTGCGCGGGCGGGCTTGCCTTCACCAGGAGGCCCCGGGAACCGAACCCGGGGCCTCCCATATGGTAAACGGGAGCCCTACTGATTGAGCCACAGCCGCTTCCCTCTAATGTATTTTTAATCTCATCCATCGTGTCTTTCATTCCCATGAGGTCTGTTACTTTTCTTTGCAGGCTTTAAAATTGTTCTTCATGCTCTCCCAGTGTCGTCTTAATATCCTTTATTTCTTTAGTCATATTTTCTTTAAATTCTTTGAAGTGATTTAGGAGAGTTGTGTGATTATCTCTGATTAATTGTATTAACCTGTATCTCTTTAGGATATTTGGTTTGTTCTTTTAGCTGGGCCATCTCTTCCTGTTTCCTAGTATGGCTTATCATTTTTTGCTGATGTCTAGGCATCTGAATGTGTTGATGTATTTACTCTGATGGCTTATTTCTCTCTCTTACCTATTTTTCCACCCACAGCTCTTCTTTCTCTTCTTTGATATTTGGTTCAACTTTTTCTCAATCTTTAAAATTGCCCAGCTTAAGTTTTCAAAATCAGGCCAGGGACTCACTAGTAAGGTGCAGAGTTTCTCCCAGGGGTTGGATACAGAGAGCGCGAGCAGTTTTTGTCCATGCCGTTTCCAGATAGGCCAGCGGATGGCGCTAGTCAGCGCCCCTTTCCACGAGGTGTTTCAGTCTGGTTTTTCCTGTGTTCCTGTGTTGAATCTCCAGATTGGAGATTCCAAGCAGGTTCTGCTGGCCAAATTCACTGAAGAAAAGCCCCAGACCTCCTCTCCCTTTTCCCTTGAAACAGTTGACAGGGAAGGTATCTGCTCCCCACTCGGTCTGCTACAGTGAGCCAGGGGTTTTACTCCAGCTTAATATCTTGGGGTGGGGGAGGGGATCCCTTCCCAGCTGCTGCTGGGGCTTGGTAACTCGTGTTTGTCTTTTCAGCTTCTTTGTCTTTCTGTCCCTTGCCCTCCTGGGAGTTGTGTAGCACTGTCCTGGTCTGCTGACTCCCAAAGCAGGTCCCTTGGACTGCTTTTTCTCAGTTGTTTTGTTTGTTTGTTTGTTTTTGAGAGCATTCAGCACTGCCTGTCAGTCTGTCGCTATCTTCCTGCAATCCTCTAATACTTTTTTATTGTGTGCAGGATGATACATTGCTGGGAGACCTGGTTTATATTATCTTCGTTTACAGATTGTTTAGCTTTGTTCTGGCAGGCAGTTAAATTATTGGTACATCCTTCGGTACTGTCTTTGTTGGGGTAGTTCTATTACAAGATTGAACCTAGTTTTAGGGGTTGACCTTTAGTCTAAGTTCTGATCCATACTACTTAATAGCCTTTCTTTGTCTCAGCCAAATGCTTAAGTAGCTGTACTCTTGGCTGGGCTGGAGTGCCAACGTCTCTCCTGCTCTGCAAGACTTCTGGAATCACCATTTACCTGTCAGCCTCTCAGGAGAGAATTTCTGCTAAGCCTTGTAAGTTTGCCCTGAGTTTATCCAGCTCAGTCCTTGGCCAAACATACATGGAAAATCCCCACACAGATTTCTGCAACATCCTCCCCACATCCCCCAAACATATGGCTTCCTCTTCCCCAGTAGCCTGCCCTACAAATTCCAGGAATTGTAAGAGTTCATAACTCCTTCAAATACATTCCTCCTTCTCTCAGAAAGATCTATTCCTTCTTTTGTGGTCCACTTCCATGCACTGTGGCAGAAAAGTGACAGTAGCCAGAAAACCAAGGCTATTATGGGGCTCATCTTAGATGTTTCACTTTTTTCAAGGAAAACATGTTCAGTGCCTAAAAACAGTTGACTCATAAAATATTAGGTCTATTTTTTGGTAGTTGATTTCAGTGGTATTGCAAATCTATTAGCAAATTTACTTTGCTATGGCCAGTAAAACTTACCCATTGATATTTTTCTTTTAAATATTTTTAGAAGATCTATTTCATAGCTTTTCATACCTGCTTGTTTGCTATTTATAATGTCTTGTTCATTATCAAGTTTGTTAGAATGTTTTTTATTATAGCTTTATATTATTCTCGAATATTTCTAATACATGAAGTTTTTGCAAGTGTGATTCTGCTGTCCTTTATTTTTTTAATCCATTATTATTCATTGTGTCTTATTTGCTCACATTATTGGTTTTTGTTGTCATTATCGTTATATATTTATCTATTTGTTTATATATCTTGAACCTTTAGGTGTGGGAATTCTTTCAAGTTTGGGTTAAAGTTGCATTTTTGCAGAGAAGTTTTTCATTTGTTTCTGCTCATTGCTTATGTACATTATCAGTTTAGAGTTCTTTAAATTTACTTACATTCTTGGGTATTAAAAACTCAAACTACAGATTTGTGTGAGAGATGTCTTGTGGTTTTGAATTCTTGGGGAAAGAGTTTTTTTATTTGGTTACTTTTCCACTCTCCTTTTTTCTCCCAGTGCCAGGCAAGTTTTCTTTCTGTCCCTTTCTCCTAGGTAGGCTTATACTTTGCTCACCCCTTACACTGAGGATTTAGCCATTTGGGTGAGCAATATAGGCAGGCCTCCTGTTGGATTCCCCACCTTTGATGGATTCTCTGTTTATCTCCTGTCTTTCTCACTCCCTGCACCCATCAAAGTGGAAGGTCTGCTCTCTAGGGTTTGGCAGAAACTCTCTGGTAGGTCAGGGGTTTTGTTGGAAGTTTACCTTCAAGTAGTCTTACTTTCACTTCATTCTTGGCCTTTGCAGATTCCTTACTTTTGTGCCATTTCAAATAAAGTGTGCCATTGTAGCATTTTATTTTGTTTTAATCTCACATTGCAGTTTTAGAGTTTTATTTTCAGTTGTTACCAGGGCCGGGGATTGAACACCGGACTTCGTATGTGGGAAGCTGGCGCTCAACCACTGAGCCACATCCATTCCCCTAGTTGGTTTTTTCATTTGTTTGCTTGTTTGTTTGTTTGTTTTTTAGGAGGCACTGGGAACCAACCCCAGGACCTCCGCATGTGCAGGTGCTCAACCGCTTGAATCACATCCATTCCCCTTTTTCCCAATATTTTAAAACCTTTTCTCAATTTATATTGCTTCCATTTCTACTTTGAAAAGCCTTTATTGTTAAAATTTCTGTTTTTGCTTAATACATGCCAGATATTAAAATGTGTAAGAATCATATAATACTGGACTTTACCTAAAGTAGGTAAATAGTCTAGTTTATCCATTGGGATTGAGCAGTGTGAGGGAGAATCTTAGTCAGACTTAAGTTTTGAGTCCTGACTCACCCACTGGGGTGAATTACATAAAAGTTATGAGAATCTGTACCATCTGCTAAATCGGGAAGGGTAGCTGTATAAAAGGGCTGTTGTGAACCTTAAATGAGATAAGTTGTAGAATGTTAGTCCGGAATATGGCCTAGTGTAGTGACTCAATAAATATTATGGTTCTGTCATTTTCCAGAAGAGGAAATTGAATCTTAAGGAGGTAGCATTTATTTGCTTAAGATCAAAAATTCTTTAGTTGTCAGCTGAGAATCAATCCCCTATCTTTTCTAGATTTTCCCTTTCAGAAGACTAATATTCAGTAACTTATCCTGCCTGCCTGTATATTTCTTGTGTAATTTACACATAGTTCCAAGAACCTAACGTATTGGGAGAGAAGGGGAGAATTTAATTTAACATCTATTTTAGCAAACCTTTTTGAGCATTAAATGAACAAAGATATATAATATTATATAATAATATAGTATAAATGTTATTCTTGCCTTCAGGAGCTTCTTCTCTTGTTAGGCAGGTTTATTTATAATCATAGCAGGTACAGTTAGTATGATAGAAGTTAGCACCTTCTATCAGAGGAAAGTTGAAGTATGTGTAGGAGGCTAATATGTTACAACGGAGCAGTGTTTAAGGGCAGAAGTAACAGCAAAATATGCAAAGACCTGGAGGCAAAAGGGAGCATATCCCATTAATGAGATATCTAGGTTGTATATACACAAGTCAGTTGAAGTCTGAGGAGAGAAATGTCCCTTGTGGTTATGGAAGAGATGACAATTGAGATGTGTCATAAATTATGGGTAGTGTTTCCACCTTTGAAGATAGAATACATATTATAACACAGATCGAGGAATAATCTAGGTCAAGCTACTAAAGTTACTGAAATGGCAGAGTATAAATTATTTATATATAGGGGTCCATGAATAGTCACACTGGCTTGGTTGCTCCTTACACTTGAACTCTTATTTTTGACTTGAAACACAAGAGCTTAGACATCAACTCTTTCTGAGAAATCATCAGGACATTTTGCAAATCTCATTGGAGGTTTTATCTGAGGATATTGTGTGTGTGTGTGTGCAGCTTTTCGAGGGTTAACCATAAAAATGATGAGGGTATTTTAGAAATGGAGTATACATGATTTTGAATATCAAATATAAGTGTTTAAACTTCAGTTGGTAAAGATTAGGGTCCATTGTAGTGTTTTTCTGACTGTACAGGATGGAATTGGAGAGGGACATGTCTGAAGTAACAGGATTACCTATTATCTGTTACCCTTTTAGGAATGATGTGGTTAAGACTTCAGTTGGGGGGGACGGATGTGGCTCAAATGGTTGGGCGTCCATCTCCCATATGGAGGGACCTGGGTTCGATCCCTGGGACCTCCCGGTAAAAAAAAAAAAAAAAAGACTTCAGTTGGTGGTAATAGAAATGAAAGAAAGTGCATTGTGAGAGGGGATTATTGGGGGGAAAAATCCACAAATTCTGAGAATTAATTGGACATGGAATTTGGAAGACAAGCAGAGGAGTTGGGAATAGTAATGAGATTTCATGCTTGGGTAGCTAGGGAACTTTGGATATTAGCAAGAGGTACAACATTAACAAGAAAAGTAGTTGTTTTCATCATTTGGCATTTATTGGATGTAAGCTCAGTTACAAGGTATAATTTAAAACATATCTGTATGCCTTTGTAAAAATAATTTTTTTAAATTATGATTTAGCCTGTAGTTAGAGAAGCAGTGTGTTCTTTTGTCAACAGCATACGCTTTGGAGATAGATAGGTCTGTATTCCAACCTTTAATAAGCATCTCTGTTGAGGGCTGTTGTGTGGACTAAATATAGTATAATGTGCATACATCCTGGCCCATTTTAAGCCCTCTATAAATGTTAGTTTGCACTTCTTCCTTAAAAAATGCCAGCTTTACTAGTGGTATTTATCATGCATTAAGATGGAAACCAAAGAATAAAAGATATGGTGTTGGGAAGCAGCTGTGGCTCAATTGGTTGGGCTCCTGTTTACCATATGGGAGGCCCTGGGTTCGTTTCCCGGGGCCTCCTGGTAAAGGCAAGCCGGCCTGCACAGTGCAGTGAGCCGATGCAGCAAGATGACTCAACAAAGGGAGACAAGCAGACCCAGAAAAATGCCAAAAACAAATGGACACAGCAAGCACAAGCAGCAAGGGGGCAATAAATAAATAAATAAAAATAAAATCTGTAAAAAAAAAAAAAAATAAGGTGTTTTTGTTTTACTGTTTAGCAGTTCACTGAAAATATAACCATGACTGCTTGCTAAATAAAATATGTATATAATTAGGCAGTTTGTAATTAGACTAACGTAGAAGTTATTATTGAACATGTAAGTGTAGTTAAACTGTCTTCATTTCTGGCTTTACTTAGAAAATATATGTTTATGTGAGCGAGAGAGCCTATTTCCTGGAAGGAAACTGTGGTCTCCAGATCTTTATAATAATGACAACTTTATCTTTTTGAACTCATGAACACTTTCCTATACAGACTGTTTTCTTGAGGTATTTTCTTGCAAGAAGTGAATGAAGCCTCCTTATGAGACTGTTGAGACTTCATAGACTGCCAGTAATATAGAAAAACTGGATATTTAATCAGGAATGTAAACATGTGTTTCAGGTAGAAAATTCCAAAGGTAATGAAGAAAGTATTCTACAAAGAGAAATTCCTGCCAGACAGTCTCGGCGAAGATTTCGGAAAATTAACTGTAAAGGAGAACGCCAAACCATCACTGATGATGTGGACTTTAATAGCTATCTTTCTGTGAGTATCTTTAGGAACATTTCATGGATCTGCCTTAATTTTTATATATGGTATCTTTAATTTACATATATTTTTGGTATTATCAATACTTGAGTTCTTTTCTTAAATGAGGCAGGTAAGTATGCCTATATAATCTTTTAAAGTACCTTTGCTTTGCTGAATTGGTTAGAAATACTCTTACTAATGGGAGTTTTGTTTTGCTTTGGTTTTTGTTTAAATAATGTTAAAAAAAAAAAAAAAAAAAAAAAAAAAAGGTTCTTACCAAATCTTTAAAAATGTATTTGTGGATTTTCTTATTTTATTGCCTGAATGGGTGTATATTGGAGTTCCATTTGAGAACTCAGATAATAGGCTCTTTGGAAGCCTGTTATTATAATATATTGCCTGGGTACAAAAGAAATAAAAACATGGCATTTCTGCCCTTGATGTGTAGGAGAAATATACATACTTTGTGTTAGTGACCTATGCAAGTGCTATAGTTATGTTCTTACATGCAAATATTGAAAAAGAAGCAGATGAAATACTAACTTATGTAGTACCAGAGGAAACACAGGCTGTTTCTTCAGAAATCTTTAATTTTGTAATTATAGATAAATTCTTTTTAGGCTGAAAAGCAGTCAGATCAGAAAATAAGGATAATCTAAGAAAGAATAAGTATATGTGTTTTTTTTCTGGGGAGAGGTTCCATAGTTAATCATATGTTTCCAAACGAATCCTGATCTCTCAGAATATAAGAATAATTAGTCTAGAACAATTTCCTCTTGTTTACATGTGTTTAATAAAAATCTCTTTTGTTTAAAGCAACAGCATCAGGTTGGAAAAATTTGAACAAGAAGAGTAAAAGTCAGTACTAAAATAAGTTGAAGATGAGCGGTGGAGGAATAATTGCAGCAATTTTTAGATGTTTTGGTTATTAGAAACAAATTCACTTCTTCCATGTTAGGAAAAAGGGAAATTATTTAGGAAGTCGTTTATGCTGGAATAAGTATTAGATTTAATGGTGCTCTAGGGATTTAGATGCATTTATCTATTTCATTGATTCAGCACATTCTGTTTCTAACAACAAACAGTAACATGAAATGGTTCCAAATTTATAGCTATTTATTTATTTATAGCTATGTTCAGAGCCATACATGGCTTTCGAAGTTGATTATTCGCACCAACTAGTTGTATAAATATTGATGATATTTTGTATATTCCTGAATAAAACTTTTTAAAACATGGAGATAAGTATGTGATTTTTTTTTTTACTAAAATGAATACATATACTACTTAGTTTTGCAATTCTTTAAAACTTAAATATATAATCTGAACATCTTTGAATGCTGTTAAATGTCCCTTTACATTATTTTTAATAGCTGCATAGTACTCCTTTATAATAATATACCATGGTTTGTTTTTTTTTTTACTCATTTCCCAATATTTGATCATTTAGATTGTAGGTAAACATTATTATGTTTTAAAAGATGTGCTGAGTGTCATAGTGGCTTTATATGCCCACTTCTTGATTTTTTTAGAAAAAAAGTGCAAGGGGGACGGATGTGGCTGAAATGGTTGGGCGTCCGTCTCCCATATGGAGGGACCCGGGTTCAATACCCAGGACCTCCCGGTAAAAAAAAAAAAAAAGTCCAAGAAAATGAATTGCTAAATAAAAGTATCTTTAATAGTGCTACTTGGT
The DNA here is from genome assembly GCA_026826555.1 of Tolypeutes matacus. Taxonomy (NCBI): domain Eukaryota; kingdom Metazoa; phylum Chordata; class Mammalia; order Cingulata; family Chlamyphoridae; genus Tolypeutes; species Tolypeutes matacus. Next base: position 3,787,850 of record JAKSZT010046586.1, read on the forward strand.
TCTACTTAAATAAGCTAAAGATTAGTTCATATTTTGTGTGTTTTGATTGTTTGCTTATTCTAGTCTTAACGAGTGTGTTCCTTTCCCTGTATGTGTGTGTGTGTATGTGTGTGTGTGTCTTGGCATGAAGCCTAGACAGAATCCATATAACTATGGATTGCCCTTTTTAGCCCTCCTGTGTACTAAGAGTTGTCTTCTTTGAGGTGCGGGTTTCTTGAATGGACCAGAAATAGCAAAAGGCATACTGTTTGGGATTCTATTTTGTTTGATGACTATTGACATTTTTACATGTAAAATACAGCTAGTTTTTAGTTGGTTATTCTAACTTTCAAGAGTTTGGAAAATCATGGGAAGGGAAACTAAGTTGAACTTTGACAAAACTGACTTACTAACTTTAAGAATGGGTTAGAGAAATATTTTTGGTCTTATTACTTGCTTTTGATATTTCTTGAAGTAATTGTTTTTATTTTTTTCTAAAAGGAATATATTTCAGACAACATAGAAAATGCAATAGTGAAGAGGTTTCACGTATTTGTAATTTGTTTGTTATTATGTAAAAAGCTGTGCTTCTGGCTAAATTCTTACATATTGGCAATTCACCTGGGTTAAATTTTGCTGTGTAGCAAAAATCTTAATAATATTTGTGAAAGCATCTTGTACAGAGCTGGTTTCATGGCCATGACAGGTCCTTTATTTCTTCTACTTCACTGTCAACAATTCAGAAAAAGTTTATCAGGGAAAATTGTACTTTCTTTTACAAAGCAGTAGAAACTTAAGTTTCTTTTTCAATTTGTAACCGATCATTACCTTTTTCTTACTGTAGTGCTGAAGGTTAAAAAGAAAATTTAAAGATATACAGAATATTTTAACTATAAGACTGTTATTTTCTTTATTTTCTTTTACTTAATATACCATGCATTAAGGTTTCTGTGAATATTGAAGGAGCTTTTGTGTATTTTAAAGTAATTTTCTAACTGAATACTAAGAATGGTTTATTCTTAATAAAGATGTTTAAAGATGAGAACCAAAATCTTAATGTGAAAGTTTTTTTTTTTCCTTAACTAAAAAGACCTCTTCTATAATAGTAATAACATTTTTCAAATTTCTCAGGGTATTGCTCTCAAAATTGCCATAAATTTAAATGTCTTCAAATATTCTCAGTAGTTTCAGAGCTTTGACCTTTGAGGTGAGTGCATCTGATATTTAGATGAGTACAAAGGTGACTGAAGCAATATTTAGGAAGAGGGGTGGTTAATTAAGCCACATAGAGTCTGACATTTAGATGAGCCACTGGTGAAGGAATCCTTCCTTCACCAATATATGTTTGGGCCAGTTCATCATTGTTTCACTTCTAAAATTGAGGATGGCAATACCAGGTTTGTCTCTTTCTTAGGGTGGTTGCTCATGTACTGGAAACTTGGGTGCACACTCACAGACTAATCAGTTCAGTAATATCTGTAGATTCACCTCTCAAATGTTTCATAATTTGAATCCTCTTAATTTCCCCTGTCTTTGCCTTAATGTTCACCACCTTTCTAAGACTATTGTATACAGTATTCCTCCCTTCTCCACCTCCAGCTCTCATTCTAACAGCAGTGTTTCTCATTCTAGGAAATTTGGCAGATGTTAAACACTGAAAAATATTACATAATCTCTTCATTAAAAGATACCTACTCATTTTGTTTATTTGATTTTAAGATTTTTCTCTTTCCTAGTTTCCCTACTGCTAGTCCTATTCCCTGTATCTTCTCCCATCCTCTTAACACCATCCAGTCCATTCATTTTACTTTTGTCTGTCTGATCTTCATAAAATGAAGATCTAACAATACCACTTCTTTTAAATTCATATCTTTTCATAGCCTGTCACGATCAGAGAATTTCCAATTATCTGGCATATAAGGACCTTTTTAGTCTAAACCAGTCCTGTCTAATAAACTTTTGGTGATTTTGGAAATGTTTCTTATTTGTGAAGCTGTTCAGATTGATAGCAACTGTCCAGATATGCCTCTTTTTTTTTTTTTTTTTTTTAAGATTTATTTTATTTATTTCTACCCCCCCACCCCACCCCCTATTGTTTTTGTGCTCGCTGTCTGCTCTCTGTGTCCGATCCTGGGACCTTCCAGAGTTGAAGAGAGACTCTCAGTCTTTTGTGCCACCTCAGCTCCCTGGTCTGCTGCGTTTCTTATTGTCTCTCCTCTGTGTCTCTTTTTGTTGCATCATTTTGCTGTGCCAGCTCTCCACTCGGGCCAGCACTCGTGCGTGGGCCAGCACTCCGGGCCAGCTTGCCTTCACCAGGAAGCCCCAGGAATCGAACCCTGGACCACCTATATAGTAGGTGGGAGCCCAGTCACTTGAGCTACATCTGTTTCCCTGGATGTGCCTCTTGAACACTTGAAACGTGGCTAGGATGACTGAGAATCTAACATTTTAATTTAATTGTAAATAATCTACTTATAAGTAACCTCATGTAGCTAGTAGCTACCCTATTGAACAGCACAGGTCTGGACTTTGACCACCTCTCCAGCTTAATCTTTTTATGTTTTTCTACAAATTCCCTACCTTTCAGCCATGCTGAACAAATTTCCTGATCCTTGAAGAAACCATGTTTTTATATGTACCTATTGTATACACTGCTTCCTTTATTCAGGATGCCCTTTTATTCTTTGTCTTCCTGGAAAAATCCTTCTTATCTTCAAGACTCAGTTCCACACCATCTGATATGAGGACTAAATGATTTTCCTTTGCGAAGAGTTAGATATACATCTCTACATTCCTGTAATATCCCATGTATATATTCACAATCACTCAATTTCAGATTTCTGTCTCTCCCATGAGAATGTGCGCCCCTTCAAAACGTGAACCATCATCATTGTATGCTCAGAGTATATTGCCTTTCAAAGAGGATAAAAATGCCTCTGTAACTATGCAAATTGTTTAATCTTTTTACATCTGTTTTGGTTATATAACCTATAGGTTTGTGAGAGGAATTTAAATGAGTGGTTATATATAAAGTACTTTGCCTAGTGCCTGCTGCCCTGAAAGACATTCAGTAATGTTAGCATCTTCTGTTACTACTGTTATTGTAAATACTCAAGAATATCTTGTTTCCTATTGCTTACAAAATAATTTTATTACATATTTATTCCATATCTGGATATAAAAATCGATTTACAAAAATACGTAAATATATCAAAATAAATGAAAACTAAGAAATAACAGCAGAGGGTGAATAAGGGTAGGAAAAATAAAACCATGTACATGAAGTTAGTACAAACAACTACCAACAACTACCACCCTTCCCCCAAATATGTGGAATAGCCTCAGAATAGCTCACTTTGAGCAAAGTAATTTCTCCTTAAAAGATAAGTGGTTATAAAATATATATGAAGGTAACAGAATGCATTGCTCTTCTATATAGGATGAGTGGCTAGAAGCCAATTACTTGATCACGGGATATTTGCCAATGGTGACTGGGTTTGGAATTGTTTATTTGAAGGAGTTCTTTCTGATAGTAATTAGCAAGGCCCATTGTTTAACCTAAATGTCTTAAAATCTAGATTGCAGAATAATCTCCATAGGGCACAGGAAGATGATGCAACAAAAAGAGACCCAGAAGAGAGATAATGAGAGACAAAGCAAAGCAGGGAACTGAGGTGGCACAAGAGTTTGAGCAGCCTCTCTCCACTCCGGAAGGTCCCAGGATTGGTTCCCAGTGCCACCTAAAGAGAAGACTGGCAGACACAGAAAATACACACAGAGAGCAGTGAGCGCAAAACAACGAGGGGGGTGGGGGTGGGGAAATAAATCTTTAAAAAAATAAAATAAAAATGGGTTCACACCCACAGGAATAGATTAAGATGAAGAACATGTTTTTTTTTCTGGGGTACATAACTCATTCTCCTGCACTACCTTTTCAACCTTCTGGTCACATTTTTTCTGTTTGGAGTTCCCTTCCTTTGGTCCTGCTCTTTTCCTCTGCCGGGAAGGCTCTTAATTGACTTCTTTACCTAATGCAATTCTGTCTGTTGATGAGTCTATTTGAATCTTATCTTGCCACTTGCTCTTTTTATCCTGAATGGCCTCCAATCTTGTTGTCCTGACAAATTCCTACTCAGCTACCAAGACTCAGTTCAGGAATGACCCTTCTGGAGAGGCCTTCCTAGACATTTTCTATTCAAAGTCTACATTTCTCTTCATTGTTCCCATAGGATGTCACACATATTTAAATGCAGTGTGCTTATATAACTCTGCTTTATTCTAAAGATAACAGAAATAACAACAGTTTGTTTAAGAATATTTTTAATGTCTTTATTTTTGGTAAAAAGTTTATTTTATTTAAATAACATACTGTTCAAGTCTTTTGCCCATTTTTTGATTGGATTGTCTTTGTTGAGTTGTAGAATTTCTATATTTTGGATATTAAACCACTGTTGAATATGTGATTTCCAAATATTTTCTCCCATTCTGTAGATTGTCTTTGTACTTTCATGATGAACCTTTGCACAAAGTTTTAAATTTGATGTCTCATTTATCTCTTCTATATCTCTTTTTGCTCCTGCTTTTGATGTAAAGTCTAGGAAATCATTGCCAAACACAAGAACCTGAAGATCCTCTGTTGTCTTCTAGGTGTCTTACGGTTTTGATTCTTATATTGGGGTCTTTGATCCAGTTTGAGTTAATTTTTGTGTATGGTGTGAGGAAGTCATCTACTTCCATTCTTTCGCATATAGACCTCTGGTTTTCCCAGCACCATTTGTGGAAGAGACTATTTTTTCCTCATTGAGTGGACTTGGCACATTTGTCAAAAAATCGATTGGTCATAGATTTTAGGGTTTATTTCTCAATTTAATCCCAGTAGTCTATATGTCTGTCCTTGTACCAGTACCATGCTATTTTGATTAGAGTAGCTTTGTAATAAGCTTTAAAATTGGGAGGTGTGAGTTCTCCAAGTTCATTCTTTTTCAAGAAGGGTTTGGCTATTTGGTGTCCCTTGCCCGTCCATATAAATTTAATGATTGGCTTTTCCATTTCTGCAAAGAAGACTGTTGGAATTTTTGTTGGGATTATATTGAATCTGTAAATCACTTTGGGTAGAATTGACATTTTAACAATATTTAGACTTCCAATCCAGTCAACAAATGCCTTTCCATTTATTTTGGTCTTCTTTGGTTTCTTTTACCAATGTTTTGTAGTTTCCCATTTACAAGTGCTTTACATACTTGGTTATATTTATGCCTAGTTAACTGATTCTTAAAATTGCTATTGTAAATGGAATTTTTTCTTGATTTTTTTCTTCAGAGTGTTCATTATTAGTATACAGAAACACTAGTGATTTTGGGGTGTTGATTTTGTTACCCACCACTTTGCTGAATTTGTTTATTAGCTCTAAAAGCTCTGTTCTGGATTTTTCAGGATTTTCTACATATAAGATCATGTCATCTGCAGACTGGGAAGTTTTACTTTCTAATTTGGATGCCTTTTATTTCTTTTTCTTTTTTTTTTTTTTTTTTTTTTTTGCCTTGTTACTTTAGCTAGAACTTCCAGGACAGTGTTAAATAACAGTGGTGACAGTGGGCATACTTGTCTAGTTCCTTATGTTAGAGGAAAGCATTCAGTTTTTCACCATTGAGTAGAATATTAGCTGTGAGCTTTTCATACGTGCCCTTTCTTATGTTGAGGAAATTTCCTTTTATTCCTGGGTTTTTTTGTTTTTTTTTTACATAATTAAAAGGTGGTACTGGATTTTGTTTTTCCTTTTCCTTTTTCAAATGAGATGATCGTGTACTTTTTTTTTTTCCTTTGTTCTATTAATGTGATGTATTATTTAATTTTCTTAGTTGAGCCACCCTTGTATACATGGGATAAATCCTACTTGTTCATGGTGTGTAATTCTTTTACTGTGGTGTTAGATTTGGTTTGCTCATTTTGTTGAGAATTTTTAACCTGTAAGGGATATTGGGTGATCATTTTCTTTCTTGTGGTATCTTTATCTGGCTTTGGTATGAGAGCGATGTTGGGCCCATGGAATGAGTTAGGAAGTGTTCCCTCCTCTTCAAATTTTCGGAAAAGTTTGAGAAAGATTCATGTTAATTCTCTTGGAATGTTTGGTGAAATTCAAACAGTTGTTGATAACTGATAACTGTTACTGGGCTTTTCTTTGTTGGGATGTTGTTGATAACTGATTCAATCTCATTTCTTGTTTTTGTTCTGTTGCAATCTTCTATTTCTCTTGAGTCAGGATAGGTCAGTTGCTGAGTTTCTAGGGATATGTCCATCTCATCTGGGTTATCTATTTTCTTGTCATACCATTGTTCATAGTAAGCTTTTTAAATTGCTTTTTATTTTTGTGGGGTCAGATGTTCCTTCATCATTTCTGATTTTAGTTAATGGAGTTCTCTCTTTTTTTCTTTGTCATTCTCGCTAAAGTTTTGTCATTTTTGTTGATCTTGTCTAAGAGACAACTTTTAATTTCATCAATTCTCTCTATTGGTCTTTTTATTCTCTATTACATTTATCTCTGCTCTAATCTTTATTTCCTTCTACCCACTTTGGGCCTAGTTTACTCTTTTTCTATGTCCTCCATTTGTGAGATGAGGGCTCTGATTTGAGAGCTTTCTTTTTTAATGTAAGCATTTGCAGCTACAAGTTTCTCTTAGCACTGGCTTTGCTGTGTTCCATAAGTTTTGGTATTTTTGTGTTTTCATTTTACTTGCCTCATAATATTTCCTCATTTCCCCTGTGACTTCTTCTTTGACCCATTGGTTGTTGAAGAATGTGTTGTTTAATTTCCACATATTTGTGAAATTTTCATTTCTACCTCTATTACTGATTTCTAGCTTCATTGCATTGTCATCAGAGGAGATACATTGTATGATTTCAATATTTTTAAATTATTGAAACTTATTTTATGACCTAACATGGTCTAACCTGGAAAACAATGCATGTGCTCTAGAGAAGAATGTGTATTCTGTTGCTTTGGGGAGAACTATTGTATATATGTCTGTTAGGTCTAGTTGGTTTATACTATCATTGAAGTCTTCTATTTCCTTATCAATCTTCTACTTAGATTTGCTATCCATTACTGAAATTATTGAAGTCTCTTACTATTACTGTAGAGCCATCTATTTCTTCTTTCAAATCTGTCAATATTTGCTTCATATGTATTGGGGCTATGCTATTAGATGCATATATTTTTGTAATTGTTATGGTTTCATTTTGAATTGCCCTCTTAATCAGCATACAGAGACCTTCTTTGTCTCTTGTTACAGATTTTTACTTAATGTCTCCTAATTTGATATTAATGTAGCGACCCCCAAATCTCTTTTGGTTATTATTTGCATGGTACATTCTTTCCATCCTTTCACTTTCAATTTACTTGTGTCTGAATTTAAGGTTAGTCTCTTTGTAAACTGCATATAGTTTGCCCATTCTTTATTTTCCTTTCTCCCAATTTCTGCCTTTTGACCGGAGTCTTTAATCCATTTACATGCAAAGAAATTACTGATAATGCTGGACTTTATTCTCCCATTTTGCTATTTGGTCTTTGCAAGTCTTACAGCTTTTTTCAGTTCTTCTGTTAATGCCTACTTTCATATTTATTTTCTTTTTTTGTAGTGTACGATTTTGAGTCCCTTCTTATTTCATTCTATGGATATTTTTCATGTTTTCTTTGAGATTATTATGGGACTTAACATCCTAGGATACTGGTGATGGTAGCACAACATTGTGAACATAATTAACAGCACAGGAGTATATATCTGAATGTAATTAAAAGGAGAAATATTAGGTTATATCTATGGTAACAGGATTAAGGAATTTATTTAAAAATCCATGGAACTACAGTACACAGTGAACCCAAAGTTAAATCATAGATAATAGTTAATCATACAATTATAAAAACATGCTATCGTCAATTGTGACAAATGTTCCATACCAATGCAGGGTGTTAATAATAGGGTGGTGATTTTCCCGTTTTCCCCTTGCCTTGTATTAGCCCTGTTGTTGCCTTTTTTTCCCCTGCCTGGATCAGCACGCAAGTAAACCTGGAGATTTGTAATCTGTAATGGGGACTTGTAGTCTATAAATCAACCCTTTTAATCTCTTTTTAGCCCCTTTCTTCTCTACCTGGGACTCATAATCTGTTATTTTCTCCCATTTCTCTTCTCTCAATTCCTTAATAAATTACTGGCCTAACTAATAATAATAATAGGGTGATATATGGGAATAATATTTTATGCATGATCTGTAAACCCACAGTTTCTCTAATAAAGAAAAAAATTAACACCCTTAATCTATAACAATTGTATTTAATTTGGTACCAATTTAACTTCAGTAGCATACAGATAACACTGCTCCAATGCCTCTCCAACTCCGCACCTTATTTTGTAGTAGTTGTTACAGATTATATCTGTATACACTGTATGTCAAAAACCACAGATTTCTTATTACTTTTTATGCATTTGTGTTTTAGAACCTGTAGGAAGTAGAGTTACATACCAAAAAATATAATAGTATTGTCATCTATAATTATCCATATGGTTATCTTTACCAGAGGTCTTTATTTCTTTCTTTTTTTTTTTTGAATCAAACAATATATTCCACAATATATTTGGTTCATAGTAATGCATTCATACAGTATTTGTCCTTTTGTGTCTGCTTGCTTCACTCAACATAATGTCCTCCAGGTTCATCCATGTTGTCATATGCTTTATGACTTCATTTCTTCTTATAGCTGCATAATATTCCATCGTGTGAATAGACCACAGTTTGTTTATCCATTCATCCGTGGATGGACACCTGGGTTGTTTCCAGCTTTTGGCAATGGTGAATAATGTGGCTATGAACATCGGTGTGCAGATGTCTGTTCGTGTCACTGCTCTCAGTTCTTCTGGGTATATACCCAGTAGTGGTATTGCAGGGTCATGTGGCAAGTCTATATTCAACTTCTTTAGAAACTGCCAAACAGTCCTCCATAGTGGTTGTACCATCCTGCATTCCCACCAACAGTGAAGAAGTGTTCCTATCTCTCCACATCCTCTCCAACACTTGTAGTTCTCTGTCTTTTTAATAGTGGCCATTCTGATAGGTGTGAAATGATATCTCATTGTAGTTTTGATTTGCATTTCCCTAATCATGAGTTAAGTTGAGCATTTCTTCATGTGTTTTTTTGCCATTTGTATTTCTTCTTTGGAGAAATGTCTATTCAAGTCTTTGGCCCATTTTTTAATTGGGTCATTTGTCTTTTTATTGTTGAGTTGTAACATCTCTTTCTATATCCTGGATGTTAAACCCTTATCAGATATGTGATTTCCAAATATTTTTTCGCATTGAGTCGGCTGCCTTTTCACCATTCTGACAAAGTCCTGTGAGGTACAAAAGTGTTTAATTTTGAGGAGGTCCCATTTATCTACTTTTTCTTTTGTTGCACGTGCTTTTGGTGTAAGGTCCAAGAAACCACCACCTACTACAAGGTCTTGAAGATGTTTCCCTACATTTTCTTCTAGTAGTTTTATGGTCCTGGCTTTTATATTTAGATCTTTGATCCATTTTGAGTTGATTCTTGTATAGAGGGTGAGAGAGGGGTCCTCTTTTGTTCTTTTGGTTATAGATTTCCAGTTCTCCCAACACCATTCGTTGAAGAGACTGTTTTTTCCCATTAGCGTGGGCTTGGTAGGTTTGTCAAAAACCAGTTGACTGTATAGGTGAGGGTGTATTTTTGGATTCTCAGTTCTATTCCACTGATCGATGTGTCTCTCTTTATGCCAGTACCATGCTGTTTTGACCACTGTAGCTTTGTAATATGTTTCAAGGTCAGGCAGTGAAATTCCTCCCACATTGCTCTTCTTTTTTAGAATACTTTTGGCTATTCCGGTGCACTTACCCTTCCAAATGAATTTGGTAATTGCCTTCTCTAATTCTGTAAAGTAAGCTGTTGGGATTTTGATTGGTATTGCATTGAATCTATAAATCAGTTTGGGCAAGATTGACATCTTCATGATATTTATTCTTCCAATCCATGAACACGGAATGTCTTTCCATTTGTTTAGGTCTTTTTAAATTTCTTTTAGCATTGTTTTGTAGTTTTCTGCATATAGTTCCTGTACTACTTTGGTTAAATTAACTCCTAGGTATTTGAGTCTTTTTGTTGCTATTGAAAATGGAATTTTCCTTCTGATTTCCTCCTCAGATTGTTCTGTACTGGTGTACACAAATATTACTGATTTTTGCTTGTTGATCTTGAATCCTGCCACTTTGCTGAACTCATTTATTAGTTCAAGTAGCTTTGTTGTGGATACTTCAGGATTTTCTAAATATAGGATCATGTCATCTGCAAACAGTGAGAGTTTTACTTCCTCTTTTCCTATTTGGACGCCTTTAATTTTTTTGTCTTGTCTAATTGCCCTCGCTAGAACTTCTAGTACAATGTTGAATAACAGTGGTGACAGTGGGCATCCTTTTCTTGTTCCTGATCTTAGGGGGAAAGCTTTCAACCTTTCCCCATTGAGTATGATGTTGGCTGTGGGTTTTTCATATATGCCTTTTATCATATTGAGGAATTTTCCTTTTGTTCCTATCTTTTGAAGTATTTTTATCAAAAAAGGGTGTTGGATTTTGTCGAATGCCTTTTCTGCATCTATTGAGATGATATGGTTTTTTTCCTTCAATTTGTTTATGTGGTGTATTACATTGATTGATTTTCTCATGTTGAACCAGCCTTGCATACCAGGAATAAATCCCACTTGGTCGTGATGTATAAGTCTTTGGATATGCTGTTGAATTTGATTTGCAAGTATTTTGTTGAGAATTTTTGCATCTACGTTCATGAGAGAGATTGGTCTGTAATTTTCTTTTCTTGTGGAATCTTTATCTGGCTTTGGTATTAGGGAAATGTTTACTTCATAAAATGTGTTGGGTAATTTTCCTTCCTCTTCAGTTTTTGGGAAGAGTTTAAACAGGATTGGTGTTAATTCTTTTAGAAATGCTTGGTAGAATTCACCTGTGAAGCCATCTGGTCCTGGACTTTTCTTTGCTGGGAGATTTTTGATGACGGATTCAATCTCCTTAATTGTGATTGCTTTGTTAAGTTCTTGTATTTCTTGTTGTGTCAGTGTAGGTTGGTTATGAGTTTCTAGAAATTTGTCCATTTCATCCAGGTTGTCTAGTTTGTTGGCATATAGTTTCTCATAATATCCTCTTATGATTCTTTTTATTTCTGTGAGGGCATTTGTAATTTCCCCCCTTTCATTTCTGATTGTATTTATTTGCATCTTCTCTCTTTTTTTCTTTGTTAGTCTAGCGAGGGGTTTGTCAATTTTATTGATCTTCTCAAAGAACCAGCTTTTGGTTTTGTTGATTTTCTCTATTGTTTTTCTGTTTTCATTTTCATTTATTTCTGCTATAATCTTTATTATTTCTTTCCTTCTTTTTGCTTTAGGATTGGTTTGCTCTTCTTTTTCTAGTTTCTCAAATTGTTCTGTTAAATCTTTGAGTTTAGCTCTTTCTTGTTTTTTAATATAGGCTTTTAGGGCTATAAATTTTCCTCTCAAGACTGCCTTTGCTGTATCCCATAAGTTTTGATACGTTGTGCTCTCATTTTCATTTGTCTCAATATATTTACTGATTTCACTTGCAATTTCTTCTTTTACCCACCAAATATTTGGGAGTATGTTGTTCAGTGTCCACACATTTGCAAATTTACTTTCTTCCTGTCTGTTATTGATTTCTAGTTTCATTCCATTGTGATCTGAGAAGGTGCTTTGTATAATTTCAATCTTTTTATATTTATTGAGAGCTGTATTGTGACCTAACATGTGGTCTATCCTGGAGAAAGATCCATGGGCACTTGAGAAGAATGTATGACCTGCTGAATTTGGATGCAGTGTTCTGTATATGTCTGTTAGGTCTAACTTGTTTATCATATTGTTCAAGTTCTCTGTTTCCTTGTTGATCTTCTGTCTAGTTGTTCTATCTAATGATGTGAGAGGGGTGTTGAAGTCTCCGACGATTGTTGTAGAAATGTCTATTTCTCCCTTCAGTTTTGCCAGAGTTTGTCTCATATATTTTGGGGCACCCTGGTTAGGTGCGTAGATTTTTATGACTGTTATATCTTCCTGGAGGATCGTCCCTTTTATTAATATATAATGGCCTTCCGCATCTCTTATCACTTTTTTGCATTTGAAGTCTGTTTTGTCTGATATTAGTATAGCTATCTCTGCTCTTTTCTGTTTACTTTCGCGTGGAATATCTTTTTCCAACCTTTTACTTTCAGCTGGTTTGTATCCCTGGGTCTGAGGTGAGTTTCTTGTAAGCAGCATATGGATGGTTCATGTTTTTTTATCCATTCTGTCAGCCTGTATTTTTTGATTGGGGAATTTAATCCATTCACATTCAATGATATTACTGAAAATGCACTATTTTTTTCCTCCATTTTATTCTTTGGTTTTCAGATGTCATCTTATTTTTGTCTCTCTTTTTACTCTTTTGGTTATCATTTCTGCTTTTCTTTCTTCTATACTCTCCTCCAAACCTCTCTCTCCTGTCTTTTTCTTTCAGGTTCTAAGGTTTCCTTTAATATTTCCTGTAAATGTGGATTCTTTTTTGCAAACTCTTAGTTTCTGTTTGTTTATGAATACTTTATATTCACCTTCATATTTGAAGGACAGTTTTGCTGGATAAAGATTTCTCGGTTGGCAGTTTTTCTCTTTCAGTTTCCTAATTGTATCATACCACTGTCTTCTCGCCTCCATGGCTTCTGAAGAGAAATCTGCACTAAGTCTTACTGGACATCCTTTTTACATGATCGTTTGCTTCTCTCTTGCTGCTCTGAGAATTTTCTCTTTATCTTTTACATTTCACATTCTGAATAGTATGTGTCTTGGCACAGGCTTCTCTTTACCTTCTAGAAATCCTATGACACATATGTTGTTGGTGTTTTGTGTTGTCATTCAACTCTCTGAGCCCTTGCTCAATTTTTTCCATTCTTTTCTCTCTCTATTCTTTTCTCTCTTCATTTCTAGCTGCTCTGTCTTCAGTATCATTTATTTTTTCTTCTGTAATTTAAAGTCTGCTGTTGTATGCCTCAAATGTACTTTTTACTTCACCTATTGTGTCTTTCATTCCCATGAACTCCGTTACTTTTCTGTTCAGGATTTCAAATTCTTCTATGCATTCGCTCAATGTCTTCTTAATGTCATTTATCTCTTTAACTATATTGTCTTTCATCTCATTAATTTGATTTTGGAAATTTGTGCTCATCTCACTGATTAGTTCTCTGAAATTCTGTATCTCTTCTGGGACTTTGCTGTATTCCTTTTCTTGGGCCATGTCTTCTATTTTCTTAGTATGGCTCGTAATTTTTTGCTGGTGCTTAGGCATCTGGTTATGTTGTATTTTACTTAGATGTTCTATCTCTTCCTCTTTTATGGGGTTTTAGTGGCAGGAGGCTGTGAGTTACCACAGCTCTTTGATTTTTGGCTCAACCTTGATTGTTAGGATTGTTCTGCTGGTTGCTCAAAACTGGGCCCTGGACCCTGTAATTGGTTGTAGAGTCGTTTCCTAGGGCCTTGGGCAGGGAGGCTATAGAGGCCATGAAAAGCCTCTCCTGCTTATTAGTTTTCTTATGTGTACTTCCTTCGTCTGCCAGGAGATGGCGCTTGTTGGCAGCTCTCAATTCTCAATTCAATGCCTGGTCGGAGCGTATTTGTTGTGACACAGAGCAGATCAATGTGATAGAGCTTCCTGTCTGGGGGCTAAGAGCCTTGTAATTCAAACTTTCTGGGACAGTTCTCCAGCCTTCTCTCGTAGCACCCCCCTTTTCCCAGCTAAGAAATATTTCCACTCCCTTCTGAGTCCTCAACAATCAGTCCCTGTTAGTAGAGGAGGAGATTGGGAGGTTTGTTTATCTTTAGCCCCTTGCAGGCTCCAAGGCAAACAATGACGGAGCCCGACCCTGCCTGGAAGGGCTTTCGGGACAGGGCAGACCAAACCTGGAAGTCAAAAGCAGGGTCAGCCCCAGGCTCTCTCTCCCCTCTCCTGTGGAGTCTTCAACAATTAGTCCATGCTGGAGGAGAGGGAGGTTTCAAGGGTCAGATTTCTCCAGTCCTTCCTATGCTCCCAGGGCAAACTGCCGTGTGGAAGGGTCCGTGGGGCTCCGCAGCCCAAATTTACAGGTCAGAACCTGAGTCAGCCTAAGGCTGTGTCTCTCTCTCTCTCCCCTTTCCGGGAGTGGTAGATTTCTGGAGCCCCCTTTGTCTGTGGTCGCAGGCCCAGAGGCTTGAGAATTCTAAAGGGTGTGGGGGAGGGTACCGGCAGCAGCAGAAGCTGCTACTTCCCACTCACGGTTGGTTCTGTCGTGGTGATTTCCCTCTTCTGAACCTCTCTCCTCTGGGTGGTATGCAGCCTTCACCTGCTGTCCTAAACCCTAGAAGACCTTTTTCGGGGCTGTTTCAACCTGTCCTCTAGCTATTTTTCTGGGGAAGAGATTCCCGTGTCTTACTAGTCCACCATCTTCCTGGAAGTCTCTTTATTTCTTTATGCCACTTCGATCCACTGTTTAGTGTCCTTTCCTTTCTGTCTGAAGAACTCCCTTTAGCTTTGCTTTTAGGGCAGATTTAGTGGTGATGAACTCCCTCAGCTTTTATTTATATGGGAATATCTTACTCTTTTCCTCATTTATGGAAAATCATTTCTCTGGATATTAAATTCTTGGTTGATGTTTTAGTTTGCTAGGCTGCTGAAAGCAGATACCATGAAATATATTAGCTTTTAACAATGGAAATTTATTAGCTTACAGTTTTGACGCTGAGAAAAATGTCCAAATCAAGGCATCATCAAGGTAATGCTTTCTTCCCAAAGACTGGCTGCCAGTGATCCTGACTCATCTGCCACATGGCAAGGCACATGTTGGCATCTGCTGGTCTCTCCTTTCTCCTCTGGGTTTCATTGCTTTCAGCTTCTTGCTTCCATGAGTTTCTCTTTATTCATTCCATTTATAATGGACTCCAGTAAGAGGGTTAAGGCCCATCCTGAATGAGGTGGGTCACACCTTAACTAAAGTAGCCTAATTATAAGATCCTACTTACAATGGATTTATACCCACAGGAATGGATTAAATTTCAGAACATGCTTTTCTGGGGTATATTCGGCTTCAAACCACCAAAGTTGACAATTACTTTCTTTCAGCTCTTTAAATATTTCATCCCACTCCTTTCTTTCCACCATGGTTTCTGATGAGAAATCGGTACCTCATCTTATTGGGATTTCCCTGTATGTAACACATGTCTTTTCTCTTGCAGCCTTCAAAACTGTCCACTTGTCCTTGGCATTCTGCTGTTTAACTACTATATATCTGGGTGTAGTTCTCTTCAAGTTTACCTTGTTTGGCATTTGTTGTTGGTCTTCTTGAATGTGCATATTCATGTCTTTCATTAATTTGGGAAGTTTTCTGCCATTATTTCTTGGAATATTCCTTCTGCCCCTTTCTTTATGTTTTGTCCTCTAGGACTTCTATAATGTTTATATTGGTATGCTTTTTGTTTGTTTGGTTTGGTTTTTTTTTTTTTTTTTGCGTGTTTTTGTGGGGGGCTGGGGTTGGGGGATTGGTTTTTGTGTGTGTGTGTTTTTGTTGTTTTTTGAATCAAACAATATATTACACAATATATTTGGTTCATAGTAACGCATTCATACAGTATTTGTCCTTTTGTGTCTGGCTTGCTTCACTCAACCTAATGTCCTCCATGTTCATGCTTGATGGTGCCCCACACACCTCTTAGGCTCTGTTCAGTTTTTTCATACTTTTTATTTCTGCTCCTCAACCTAAATCATTTCAGTTGTCTTCTCTTTGAGTTCACTGCTTCTTCCTTCTGCCAACTCCAATCTGCTACTTAAACACTCCAGAGAATTTTACATTTCAGTTTTTGTGGTCTTCAACTCCAGTATTAACATTTCATTTCTTTTTAAAATTTCTGTCTTCTTTTTGAGAGTCCCATATTGTTCCTTCAGTGTATTCCTGATATACTTCAGTTCTTTCTCTTTGTTTTCCTTTATCTCCTTGAACATATTGAGGATTTTTTTTTTTTTTTTAAGTCTTTGTGCATTATTTATAAATTATAATCCGCTTCCTTGATGGTTTCTGGATTTTTAAAATCCTTTTTATGGGCCATCATTTCCTGCTTCTTTGTTTGCATTGTAATCCTTGTACACTTACATTTTAATATTTAAAGCATTAATTCTGGGATTTAATACCTGAGCTGTCTTTTCCTTAAGTTTGTGTCCAGCTAGTGATATGACAGATTTCCTTGAGTGCCAGGAGCTAACAAAAACAAACCAAAACAAAAGCTCCTTTCACAGTTTTTGCAAATTGGCTCCTGTTAACTGGTATTCTCCTTCAAAGTTTCACCCTCCGATCAAGATCAGCCTAAATTTAATGTGAAGTGTAGGATCCTCTAAGTCTTTTCTGAGCCTAAGTCTTGTCCTGTGCTTGTGCTCATTGATGGCATTAGTAATACAGGAATCAAAATTCTCCTCTGGGGAAACGGATGTGGCTCAAGAGGTTCGGCGTCCGTCTACCATATGGAGAGACCGGGGTTCGATCCCCCGTACCTCCCGGTAAAAAAAAAAAAAGTCTCCTCTGCTCCCTATGAATAAAATAGACTTTCTCTCCATCCAGGATACAGGTAATCCTTTGCCCCAGGCCACTTTCACTTAGTTGTTCTTAGTCTGCTTTAGCCATCTGCAAGCTGCTCCTCCCTGAAAGGCAAGTTTTAGAAGGGTGGCCAGAGATGAGTTTCCTGGTTCAGTCTTCAGCATATCACTGGATAGATATGCACCAACATACAGGCACCACAGTATGTGCATATGAGTTACCTTGCTCCCTCTGAAACAGGGCCACGTACCCACAGTGGGAGCACAGGCTGGATCCACAGCATGCCAGAGATGAGATGGGTGAGGGGCCTGCAAGGGCTTCTCCTACTAGTTTTTAAAGGTTTGTTTTCTTGATTCAGTAGTCGTCCAATTACTTACAACTCTTTAACTCTTTTCTGGAGTTCTGCAGGAGATAGCCCTGTCCATTTATGCTAGTTTTTCAAAGATTCTGTGGAAACAGCATCCTGGTGTTTCTTATGCCACCATCTTGGTCAACCGAAGCCATGCCCAGTCAATTTTATGGAAGGTTATTGGTCCACATATAAATCTGGACATTTCTTCAAAGGTTTCAAAATACTTGTTTGATGTTTGAGTACGTTAGCTGTGAAATTATAATTTTTCTCCCTGTTTTCTCCTCTTCCTGCTATATTTTTAAGTAGCAAACAGTGTTCCAATATGTGTGTTTGATAAATTTGTTGTCTTCTTAAGGAGATCCTAAATTCCTTAGTACAAAAGATTAATCATAATTTTTTCCCTATGTTATCTGTGGTGCTTTTGCATTCTCAGGCACTGGAAAAGTGGCTGGCCTTTTGCTCTCTGCTTTTTCCATCATGGCACCTGCGTAGAAGTGGAGCCAGCCACTTTTCTTAAAGGAACATCTGGAAAAAGTGATTTCCATGACAGCATCATTGGTCAGGTTTTTAATTTGGAGGGCTTCCTTTTTCTTACCCTTCTTTACAGTTTTTTTCCTACCCAGTCCATTGTTCTAGTATAGTACAGTGGGTGGTAGGCATCATGTGAACCTCTAGAATCTGCTGTTTCATTTTATAATAAAAAATTCCGAATGCAGTAGCTCTTTCTCATTTGCTACCTCTATGATAGCACCTTATGGTCCCTTCTCTCCTATAGTACCCCATGTTTTGAATTATTGATAGGAGTTTCTTTTACATATATATTTAGAGGGCCAGTGAGTTTACCAATGAAAAGAGGAAAGACAAAGTGGTGATGTTATAACAAATTCGTACCATATTCAGACATGAAGACACACTTCACTTACTACTTTTATGGTGCCGTACTAATGGCTAGATGCTACCACTTGACCGTGGGTGTATCCTGCTTAAGGATTTTAGCAAAATGTATTTTGCTGTTGTGATTTCTGTCTGTGTGTGTGTCTTTAATTTATTGATCAGTCTGTTCCTGCTGTAAGAACTAGGACCCCGCCCCCACCTGCTTATGAGATATTGGAGGACTTTGGTTCAAGCATATGATTGCAGAGATCACCTCCTAGAGCACCATTGAGCAAACACTTTGTTTATTCAAATTGAAATGAAGGAGGTGTACACCTCTCCTGTTACATCACTTATCAGGAGAATTTCGACTTTTAACTGATTGATGAAGGAAACTGTTTACCTTGTGAACTTTATTTTGATCCGTGGGCCTGCTTCATCCTAGTTGTTTTTAATCATACTTGGTGTTTGGTAAATACTTGTAGAATGAAAGAGTAAATAAACTTCTATCACTTTTAAGCTCAGGAAATGTTTATCTGGAGCCTTTGCTAATCCTATTTATGTATAAGTCAGTGAGTGCTGACCAAACTGCTACTGAGAAATTTGGAGCCCTACCTTTGAGACTCTGCAGCTTTCCAATATTGCTTCTTCCTCTCTCTGACCCCCTCCCTCCCATTTCCAACCCAGAGTCCTCTAGAGAGAAGATAATGTAGTCTTTGTGATGTTTTCCACCTTTAAAACAGAAGTGGACTTTTTCTTTTTAAGTCATGAATGTCTAGCATCGCCTAGGAGAATTCTGCTTATTTGCCTCCTGAGAAATAATGCTGAGTTATTGACAGGAAGTTCTTGTACATATGTAGTTAGAGGATTAGTGTGTTTACCAATGAAAAGAAAAGGAAAAGTGGTGATGTTATAACAAAACTAAGTAGGACAAATGCCCAACAGGCATATATATAAATATTTAATTTTTGTGAAAAAAATGCTCATTTTAGAAATGTAAAATATATCAACAAGTATTTAAATGGAAATAAATTTGCTGGAGTCAACCAGAGATAGCTAGTGTTACTAGTGATTTTTTTTTAAAGGTTTCTTTACTTTATTCCCCCAGTCCCCCCAGATAGTTCTCTTGTCTATCTGCTCATTGTTTGCTCAACTTCTCCAGGAGGCACCGGGAACTGAACCCAGGACCTCCCACATGAGAGGTGAGTGCCCAATGGCCTGAGCCACTTCCACTCCCTGTGGAATGCAACGCCTGCTGGCTTGTGGCATTTGCTCATTGCAGCGGGAGGCGGCATCTAACTCTTTGTGGCAGTTGTGGCATCTGCTCATCTTCTTTAGGAGGCCCTGGGACCCGAACCCAGGACCTCCCATGTGGTAGGCACGGACCCAACTGGTTGAGCCACATCTGCTTCTACTAGTGATTTTTTTAATGAATGTGTCTTTTGACTCATTTAGATCTTTGGAATAATTTAGATAATGCTAAGTATTTAGTTATGTATCCTGCCTTTTTATTTCTCATGCAATTAAATTTTTTATAAAAAAATATTTTACTATTAATATTATGTTGTTAGTTTTGTTATAACATCACCACTTTTCCTTTTCTTTTCATTGGTAAACACACTGATCCTCTAACTACATTTGTACAATGTTAATAATATAACATTCTCATGCAACTTCTAATTTTTCTTCTTTTCCAAATATCTTTTATGAATAGATTTGTGCCTTACTCTGGTTATTTCCTTAGGATTGATTCATGGAAGTTAAATTACTAGATTAAGGGCATGAAAAATAATTATAAGGGTCTAGATAGTATTCTTAACTTTTAAGTGTCCATAGGCACTCTACATGAACTTCAGAAGTTTTGGGAGTAGGGGACAGGGCATGCCCCTCTGGTTGTCTGTGGGCAGTTATCTCTTCCTTAAAGGTGACACTAACTTGTGGAATTTTCCTGAGAACCAGAATTAGAAAGCTTTTTATGATACTTAAAACACTTTTCACATTAACTATTAAAGAAAGCTCATTTTGATTATAGTCCAAAGCAACCCAGACATTAATGTATACCAGTGGTCTAAGACAATGACTTGTGACAATGTTCCAGTCAGAAGGGGAATAACAATTGCTCAGACAGTTTTTAGGGCATACAGCAAACAGTTTAATACTGGTTGTTGTTGCTTTTTAGTTTGATTTATTATTTGTTCAATAACTGTGCTATGCTCTGTATCTGGCTTCCATAGTACTAGTCAATGCAGTGTTTAAAATTATAAGAACAATATAAAGGTAATCTCTAATGTAATCCAGGAATTACAGATTTAGTCAATATTTTTAATAAATTTTTTAAATGAGATTTTAATTTTTTCTAGTCATGTTTATTATGACTATAATTATTGGGTAGATCCCAGTTTTTAAAGAAAATTAATTCGTTATTTTAAACTTTATCTTAGTTTTGTTAATAGTATGTAACATAGCTAACCACTATAAATGCAAAGTGTGTTCTTTTGTCTGAATGTGGAAAGTGCCTGATAAAACTGCAGAGTATAGTGGAGAGTAGAAGCATGGTGGTGCCTTTTTATTGTTCCTTCAGTTTCACTGATTCTAATTATAGAAGCTTACATCACCTTAGTTGATGATGACAGCTCTTCTCTTCCTCTTTGCCTTGTCTTCCTCAATTGCTCCCTATGGATGGATCATATTTCATAGTGCATATGTGTCCTGCTGGTGGCTTTGACAGGGTTTTTCCTCAGCATGGTAGTGATCATTTAGTGGGCATAGATGACAGTGTGCTGAAGCACAGTTTCTTACAGGAGAGGAAGACAGTGTTGATACTCTGGTTTCTCTTCCTTCAGAAAAGCTTAGGGTGCAGTGTGAAAGCAGGAATTACTGAGGGGCACTAATAATTAGAGTTAACCATGACTGATAACTTAAAAAGATCCTTTTCAGATGTTCAAGTTAAGCATGAAGAAGATTGGAAAGCTTGCTATGATCCTTTAAAAAGACTCATGTTATTCCTGACAATTGCAATAGAGCATCATTTATATTCTCTCATTTTCTAAAAGGATTAAAGTGCTTTTACTATAAATCAGTACATTTAACAGTTTATATTTCAAAGACAAATACAACCAAAATACAGAACTGAGTTGCCTGTTTATTTCATTTTGTAAAACTACAGATTTTTAAATTTTGTTCCTGTCCTTCTTTTGTGTTTAGTTTCCTTAAGGTGTGTTTAAAATATTTGGCTGTGCTGAGGAAAATATATTGTATGACTATGCCTGAGATTAATACACATCTGGCTTTGTTATTGTTGAGTTTTTTGTTTGCTTTATTTTGTTTTCATAATGCCTAGAATGTTCATCCTCTGAAAGCTTACATTTATCCATGGTTACCTTTTTTTTCTCTTTTTAATGTTTTTATTTATTGAAATAAAAGGTATATTTAGAGTTAATTCAACTATCAGAAACTTATCTTTGGTTTCTATGCAGTTATGATTTCAAATGTTCTAGTTGGTATTTTCATTTGTAGTTTATATAATTTACCTAAATTTTAATAATTAAATACACAGCATTTGCATTTTTTAAAACAGATTTTGTAGTGGTTTGAAGCTTTGCAGAGCCAACATATACATTGCTTTATTTTCTAGTAGTGTGAAAGTCCTCTTTTAAAGCCAAAGAAGATTTAGTACTAAAGAAGACTTTGCATCATGGCTTTTCATAGACAGGGAAAATGTATTCTTAAATGGCTAGCCTGTGGTGATGATTCCTAGGACATGGTATAGATCAAGGCATTCTCCCTTGCTGCAGTTACTTCATTTGAATTGGTAGATAACATGATATGATCAGGATAAAATTTTAAAAGCAGTGCAAGTGAAAAGCAGATTATCTACCTAATCTTTTATTTTAGTTATTTGATATATTACTGACTGATCTCTTCAAAGGATGTTTATTTCTTCCTTCAGTAATTAATTAGAAGGTTAAGTTTTTATTTCTCAAGAAGCAGTATGGGTGTAGTGGCATCAGAATGCTGGTGGGGTCACATGCTGAGTATAGAATTTCATCTGTTTGTTTCTTTTCATGGTATTGTTGCACAGGGAGATTTTGCATGCCAGGTTCGCCATACAATTCCCTAGGAATGGAGGATACTATGAGTTGATTGGTAGAAAAAGGAAAAGGATGATGTCATCTTCACGACAGACCAAACTAAAGGAAAAGAGAGTTTTTATTTCTTTATTGAGTTGATGTTTACAGTAGTTCTAACATGGGATTAATGGATTGCATTTCACACACATGGCAGCAGTTTTTTTAAGCAGCTGAGAGATGCTGTCACCCTTGCTCAGCTTGAGGTGCTTCTTTGTGCGTTACCAGCTTGATTTATGGAAAGGTACCCATTAGGATTTTTCTCTCTGATTTGGTTGTAATTTATCCTATTGGTATGATACATGAGTATGAATATTTTCTGCATTGAAACTGAAAGATTCTTGAGTATTAGTACTGATGTTTATGCACAAAAGTGCTTGTCTTTCAGAAATTTATCTTTTAGGAAAAGTTAGACTCCTTTTACATAAAAAGTGCCTACTGATTTCCCTTTTCTATTTTAAAAAATGAATGATTAAAATTATATTTTGGTTAATTTGTACTTGAATGTTTAATCCTTCATTGAAATTCCAACTCAATTGTAGTTGTTTAAATTAAGTAAATTGAATAAAATACATTGGTGCTTGAAAAACAACTTCTACATATGTTCCATGTTGTACATAAACTTAGGGTCATAATTATTTGTGAGATTTAATTTTACACTTTAAATGCAAATTTCATATATTCTTTTGATTTTTCCTTTTTTGCAAAGAAACATTTAAATATTATGGAAACGCAAATTGATAAATAACCACATAATTTGACTTGTGCTTGTTATCTTTCAGAAGAATACTTAATTTTACTAAGGTAAATTCAAGTCTTAGAAGTAACTTCATAATTTAGACTGGCAGTATAGTGTTGTTTAGAAAATGACTCAGACTTTACCCAGGGATATTGAAGAACTCATTTTCTATGCCTAATGACAAGCTGTTTCTTTTTTTCTACAGTCAGTTGAATCCTTTATTATGACACCTATCTCACAGGTAATATCTCCTCTCATGTCCCACCCTGCTCCAAGAAAAGAAAAAAGTATTAGGGGAGTAAGCAAAATAGTCTATTACTTTGATTTGTTCCTTCATTGTTATTCTCATAATTTTGCTCCCTGGAGGTGTCCTATCTCTGTTTTTACCATTGGAAACCACATCTTACTTCAGCCATTGAGAGTCACCATTACAACCTTAAGTGGGAATTCTTTATGGGAGCATCTGGAGTAGGTGCCATGTGGCAGAAGCAGGAATAATAACAGTGGGTACTAGAGAAATTGTATTTTTAGGATGAGAGAGAGTGTGGCAAAATTAATTTTTTTCTGTAATTATTGTGGAAAAATGGGTAGATTTCCTTTTAGTCTAAGCTCAATTTGGAAGCAGGGTTTACTCATTTTCTTCACTGATTCCTTCCGAGTGTTGTGCTTCTTTGTCTCTTTCTAGGAATTGAGCATTGGTTTGCAGGAAAGTACCATATTGCATAGATTATTCTTCCTTAGAGGAATCTGTGCATTCTGCAAGTGGGCTGTTGTCCCTGTGATTTTTTTTTTTTTCTTCCAGCTTTCTCTTGGAAAATGAAATTCTGTAATCTCCACTTACATTGGCTATTTGCATATAAATCTTTTTTTAAGTAAAACATTATTTCACCTTCAAAAAATATCAGACAAGATAGCTTAACAAATTATGGAAGCATTACTTTAAAAATATATAAATCTTAGTACCAGTTTTGATATTTTTAATGTTTATTTAAAATGGATTTGAAGGTTGAACCTTTCAAAACAGTTACTTGATAAATAACAATTTTTGTGAGCAAAAGCCCCTAAATTAGCAATGTTACAAATATATATGTGACAGCTGAGAACTAGGCTGCCTTATGTATTTGGAATAAATAGTATCTTACCAAAGCTAATTATTTTCCCTAAATTTCTGTTAAATTTGAATAATATTAGGAAATAAAGCTTCCCAAATACAGTTTGTTTCAATGCAGAGAATTAAAAATTAAAAAGGATTTTCAAAACTGTGAAATAGAATGCCTAAATCAATTTTTTTCTCTTAGAAAATTTAGCTTGCTGACATGTCTCACTGAAGGGTATGTGTGTATGTTCAATAAATTGCTCTTTGGGCTACATCTGCAGATACAGTAGCCAATTGATCTAATGCAGTTTCTGAAGGCTTTCTATACAGGTGATGTCATCCTTTTAGCTCTATTCCCCTCCCACTCTCTTTCCTTCTTATTAGATATTTCATCTTACTGCAGCGCATAGAATCAATAGAAGCTTCTCCTTAGGGAGTTGCTGTGAAATAGACAAGGACAGTAGAAATTAAGATACTAACATACAGTCTTGCTTTAGCAGAAGATGTAATGTTTTTGCACCATATCATATATAAATTTTTCAACCAGAAAAAAAATAGACTTAGATTAACGGTAGTGTTTTGCTGATGCATTAGAACAAGAAGCAGTACTGCAGAGCTGTTACATTGCATGCGAGAAGAGAAAATAATTTGAATTTTGGAGATTCATAGGCTTTCTACAGACTGACCTGTTACAGCATTTATCTTCTTACTTCCATTTGCTCAACGGTTAGGTTTTTGTTTTGTTTTGTTTTTTAACCTCTGGTGGTTACAATTATAAAGAAGAAACTTTAATCTTCAGGATACAGAGTTCTCATTTGCTTCTGATGCAGAAGAATCACTGCAGTGCTTGCTCTACAGAACGAAATAAGTTGAAGAAAAGACAAAGCTATTTTACAGAGAAGAAAGGTTTTGCAGAATCCTGGAACACAGATTTGGTGCATCTTGCCTTATTTGCTTTGATTGGTATAGCATTAACTGTTGTAGTTCCACTGTGTATGTCTGTGCCAGGTGCTTGAGGACGCATGTGTATGTCCGTGTGTTCTGAGCCAGAAATATAAACATCTTGATTTACAGGAATTTGCTTGTTAAGGTGAATATTTTGATGAGAACTGTTGCAGTTATTTAGAACAATACTCTAAGCTACTGAAAAAGTCCCTGATTTCAGTTTGAAAAGGGATTTGTTGAAGCTGCCTTTATGTAACACTACAATGTTGTATGATTTGTAAAGAGAAACTTAACAGGATTTTACCAATATAATCATCGGTGTGGCTCTGATTTGAAAAAGAAACTACCCTTTCCAGCCCAGGAAATGGCTTTTCTTGTTCGCTGTTATGCCAATTGTCTTCAGCCATGGGCCTCCAAAGTAAGTAATTGTTATTATTTTCCCTTGAGATTTATATAATCCAGAGTTAATAAATTTAAATTCAACTATTTTAAATTGTAAGTAAATTTTATTATGCTGTTGTGTTTTCTAAACTTGAAGAATCAGAGCTACAAAGCAGTCTAAACAGCTCAAGCTTATGGCCATTTTGTTTTTTAATTTTAAGAAATCTCTAAAACATTCTAGTACACTACTTCTAAGGATTTGAAAAGCTTCTTTCAATGATCCCTAGACTTGAAATACAGTGCATTTGAGGTATACTCTCTTAAGAAGAAATTGTCATTTGGTTGTGGCTACCTCTGTACTACTTTCTGTGATCATGCTATTTAACTTGAATGTATTGTATTGCCTCATTTCCTTAAATGATTGGTGTATTTAGCTATATTAGTATAGTTTCTGGTTTACACTATATAACATTTTTCACTGATAAGGTACTGTCATATAAATTTTGATTGAATTGTTTTCTTTTACAAAGACTTGGTGACAATGCTTAAGCAGTGAAATATTATGAAGAAAACGCTCATTATAAAGAGTAATTAAGTGAAAATAATTTAGTAATGTTCCTAAGTATTGTCTAAGTAGTAGTAAGTGAAACATTATTAGCAACTTGAGAGTGTTTGAGGTCATTTATTATACTTCTCATTTTAAAGCAAGCATATTAACTCACCAGAATGCAAAATGCAATACAACAGCTCATGCAAGGTCTTAGGAAAATATATAGTGTAATTCAATAAATTGTATTGTTCAAAGCAGCTGGAATTTGGTGCTACTCAAGTTCTATTTCCTTTCATGTATATGTTAACTTCTTGACTTTTACCCATAATAAAAAAAAATAAAAAATAAAAGAATATGGATTGACCAGTAATCAGTAATCATTACTTGGTACATGAAATGTAGTATGTTGGCACCTGGTTAACTAATTTAGAAACTGATTAAAAATCTGGAAAACAGGACTTTCTCAAGTTAAACGTGAAAGCTCAGAAAAATAAAATGAACTTTCCTCACATTTACACATATTAGAGAGAAAA
This sequence comes from Tolypeutes matacus, assembly GCA_026826555.1. Lineage (NCBI taxonomy): Eukaryota > Metazoa > Chordata > Mammalia > Cingulata > Chlamyphoridae > Tolypeutes > Tolypeutes matacus. Next base: position 3,814,088 of record JAKSZT010046586.1, read on the forward strand.
CTGATTAAGATTTAGAAAGTTAATATTGGGTAAACATATTGAAGGCATTTGGAACCAAAGGGATAAAAGTAGAAAATCTAGTATTTTCTGGAAAGTTTAAATTCCCCAAGTTTATAGCTTAAAAGAGCTGATACATTCGATACCAAGGTTTAACTTTCATATGAAGGTGGTTTAAATAAATTGTATATTTCAAAAAAAAAAAAAGAAGTATACATTTGTTTTGTTTTGTAAAACTAAATGTTTTAGAAACACTTTAATTGTGACATTGGATATTTTAAGCCTGCTTTTGGTTCTCTTGAGTAGAGATAGGCCCAGTAGAGGCACTTCTTAGGATGGTCTGAAACCATGTCTTTGTTTAAAGATTATCCTGCCCGTGGTGACTAAGGGAGAAATACTATGATAGCATCATGGTGTACTGTTTTATCTGGCCTAGTCATTGCATAGCTTTCTTAAAGGCAGTTTCTGGAAGGACATTTAAATTCACTGGCCATTTGTCTAATTGAAATGTAAAGATTTGGAAAGGAGCCTAAGTACATGGTTTATTTGTGCTTTTATCTGCTAAAGTATGGATGGCCTCTTTAGTGCAAATGCCACCTGTGGGGCCCAACCATTGCTGATGCTTGATAGTAGCATTACTGGTTTAAGACACAATGGTAGAAGGGAAATTTGTGAGAGGGTAGAGTAGCTTTAAAGAAAATTAGGAATGAGATATGGGAGCTGTTTTTTTAGAGTATCAACAAAAACTAACTTTCAGGGGGCATGGGTAGCCAGCTTCTGATTCATGATTTAATAATTATAGAAGATCCAAAGAGTCTGTTAAGGATCAGATTCTAAGGTTTCATTAAATGCCAGCAAATATTATCTGAACAAGTTTCTGTAACTGGCACTTTACTGGGTTAATTAAGTATTTATAATAATACATGTCTTCTCCCCAGCCCACTCTACTCCACCACCACCCCCAGCCATGTACCATGTTACTATTGATGAAATTTTACCTCTGGATTATGAACAAACATATTAAGCTTCTTATTTTTCATATATTCTACTTTTGATTTTCCAGTACATTTTCAGTGGTTTTATTTTTTTAGCCCATGCTATTGCTTGCATTTCATAAATTTATTTATTTTCTTGCTAAAATAAATAGTTCTTTCAGCAAAGGTCCAGAGTGATGAACTTTGAGTCTGTGTTCATAACGCTTTATTTCATATTTACCCTTAAATAATTGTCTAGTTCAATATAAAATAATAAATCTAGTGTTTTCCCATCAGCACTTAGAAAAAGTTGATCCACTATCTGATAGCATCCAGTGTTGCTGATGAGAAGTCTGAGTGAATATTAATTCTCATTCCTTTATTAACTAATCTGATTTTTCCCTGGTTAGTGGTTGGTTGTGTTTTCTTTTGATTTGGTTTTGGTTTTTATCCTTGATGTTAGGAAGTTTTGCCGTGGATTGTCTTAATTTTTTTATTTCTCCTTCTTGGCACTTAGAGTATTCTTTCAAGCTGAAGATTAGAAATTTGCTCTTTTTGAAAGTCAGAATGCCTTCATTTTCCCTACATCTCTCCAGGTGTTAAAACTTCTTGACTGTCTAGTATATCTCTTAACATTTGTTTCCTATTTTATTCTCTCTCTCATTGCGCATTCTTAGCTCTTCCGTCAAGTGTAAATTCTTGTCATAGTTGAATTTTTTTTGGTGTCTTTCAGGGGTTTGATTTTCTTTGAGTGATTCTTAGTTAGGCTAGAGCTCACCATCCTGGTCTTATTGCAGTTGCTTACCCAAAGTAACTATTTACTCAGTGGAGAAGGCATTACCACCTTGGCTTCTGTGTGTTTTCCTTCTTTTATGTCCCTCTATAAATACTGTTCTAAGACGTGTTCTCAGTTATGCACACAGCTAAATCTACAAGTCATTTCTCAGTCCTTATGTTACTTTACCTATTAGCAGCATTTGACACAGCCAGTCACTCCTCCTCTTTGACAGACTTTGTAAGGAGTAAAAGTCAGTCTTCACCTTGACCTACTAAATAGTGTGTGATTTCTCTCTCTCCCCCTAGTAACCTACTGTACTCCTTCTCGTTAACTCCAGCTTCCTTGCTTTTCCTCAGACTTGCCCAGCACTCTGATACCGATTTCCTTTTTTCTCAACGTTAAATGTGAACATTGACTGAAAGCTGCCTTATGGTTTTTAAAAATGTTAAAATGATAGGGGAAATGTGTCTTAGAATTGAAAAAAAAACTCTTAATACTTACATGATGTTATTTAACAGTGTACCCCCACCCTTTCTTTAAGTAAAAATAGGAACGCCTTATTTTTCCCCTGTAGTTTCACATGCCTCAGCCATAGCACATGATCTCCTTGTGTTTAATTGCAAGGCTAATAAGATTAGATATACCTATTTCCTTTGGGGTGATTGAGGATTATTAGTCTGATTGTCTCCATAAACCAGGCTCCAGACTGCTCTTTGGGCTTAAAATCTATTTTTAACCCTGTCAGTTTACACTTCCTCATGTGTCACTCCATCTAGTCCTAGAAGCTCCTTTATAATTATGGTGGGTTGCTTTTAATCTCATAAGTACCTCCGTCTTCTCTTGCCTCTGTCTCCCAGATCTGTATGGTTTTCTTCCTTTTTTATCTTACATACTTCCAGAGTAATGTTTTTACAAAACAGATCTCTCCTAGTCTCTTTCTTGCTTACAATTCTTTAATGGGTTCCTTCTAGTGTATGAACTCTAAAGCACCAAGAATGGCGTGTTTGGCCCTTCACCTCCTATTATGCATCTTTACCTGAACTATTCTGTCTACTTATTGTTACCTGCATCATGTTTATTGAAGTTTCTGGCCTAGCACTGTTCACTAGAAATGTAATAGGAGCCACATATATAATTTTAAATCTTCCAGTAGCCACATTTTTTAAAAGTATAGAAAGAAACATATAAAATTAATTTTAATATATTTTATTTAATACAGAATATTGTCATATCAGCATGTTAATCAGAATTTAATAATCATTCATGATGTATTGTACACTTACAGCATGTCTCCATTTAGACTAGCCACATTTCAAGTGTTCAGTAGCCACCTGTGGCTAGTGGATACCATATTGAACAGTACTACTCTGGGCCTTTGTCTGTACTATTCAATTCCAATATTTTCATTCTTGATCATCCCCAACTCGAACATCATCCTTCCTGCTCACTATCACTGGTGGGAATGAGGTCTTTTTAATCTCCCATGCCCCAAGACTTTTTTTTTCATGTTTGTTATGACTAGCCTCAGATATATACTAAGTGCTCCTTTTGCAATAAATGGGAAATTAGACCACCAAACTTGTTAGAAATGTATTTGTAGTTACAGTAAATGATCACAGAGTAGAGTTCTCAACTGCCTTCTTATGAGCAGCACACAGGAACTTTTGGACTTTGTGATATGCTCAAGAATCATCTTTATTTCTTGATCATTTTAATTTTAATGGATAAGTGATTTCTGGATAGATACAGTGTTTCTGTCATTAGGTGATTATGCTTTTAAAAGGAGGATCTAACATTTTAGAGTTAATAATAAATAGTATTTCATGCTTATAGAATCCTGTAAATGCCTTTCTCTTAAAGGATATAAAGTATAGGTGTGGATCCTAAGCGACAAAAAGTTTCAGGTAGCAGAGTTTCTTATTAAAGGAGGCATTTCCCTACTATCATTCTTAGCTTGGCAGGTTATTCTTTTTTTTTTTTTTTTTAATCCATTTTACACCCCACCCCCATCCCCTACCCCCTACCCCCTACCCCCGTTTTTGCTGTTTTTTTTGTGTCCATTTGCTGGGTGACTCTGCCCATTTCCTGTGCTCTCTTCTCTTTCTTCTCCTCCTGTCTTCACTGGGATTTGATCCTCGGAACCTCTGATGTGGGAGAAAGGCATCCTACCGCCTGTGCCACCTTAATTCCTGGTGGCAGGTTATTCTTAAGTTTTAAAAATATGAGAAGATGGGAAGCGGCTGTGGCTCAATCAGTAGGGCTCCCGTTTACCATATGGGAGGCCCCGGGTTCGGTTCCCGGGGCTTCCTGGTGAAGGCAAGCCCGCCCGCACGGCGTGGTTAGCTGACCCAGCGAGCACAAGCAGCAAGGGGGGGATAAATGAATAAATAAATAAAATCTTTAAAAAAAAAAATAAAAATAAAAATAAATAAAAATAAAAATATGAGAAGAACCTTGAACATTGATGTAATATTACTCTTATGCAATTCATGCCTGCATCCTCCTCCCCCTCCTCACCTTCCCCCTTCCCCACCTCCCCCAATTCCTCCCCTCACGAAAAGCATATACCTAATGACTTTTTTTTTTTTTTTAAAGTTTTACATTACAGAAAAGTTATATTGAAAGTATAGGGAATTTCCATATACCCCATCACCTCCCTCTCTCACATTTCCCCCTATTTATAACATCTTTCATTAGTGTGGTACATCTGTTAAAATTGATGAACAAATTTGAAGCATTGCTACTGACCATGGTCTATAGTTTACATTATGGTTTACACTCTGCACCATACACTTATATAGGTTTTGTCAAAATGTATAATGGCCTATATCTGTTTTTGCAATATCATGCAGAACAATTATAGTGTCCCAGAAATGCCCCATGTTCAACCTATTCCTCCCTCTCCTTCCCCTCAGAATCTCTGGTGACCACTATCATTATATCAGTGTTACAAGTTCTTCTGTTACTACAATAATAATAACTCTACTTTGGTCCATGGTTGCATTCCCCCCTTTTTGTTTGTTCATTCCTCAGTCTTGAGGATTTGGGGATGGTGATGCCCACTCAGCTTCCGATTGAGAGGGGGCTTGGATCCCATGGGGCAGAAGGATGGAACTATCTTGCTTACTGTTGTAGATACTCTGTTTTTTGGAATAGGCATTGTCCATCATTATCCATTTGTTAGTTGTCCTGGGCGAGTACAGTGAACTGTAGAGTAGGTGTTGATCTCAATTCTGCTGAGATTCAGGGCTCAACTGGCATATGAACAGACTGAAGATTTACGTCTCTGGGACATATATTTAATGGGTGTGGTACTAATATTAGGTTCAAATAAAAGAGGCAGAAGAACCATGTATATGGAAATTATAAATGAATCTAATAGTGTTCGTAGGGAAATAGGTTAACATATTCCAAGGTAAGACCTGCCAATGGTGTGTCGATTTCATGGGGTTGTCTACCGTGCCTATACTATCCACATATCTCTAGAGCCCTCAGGAGTTACCCCTGCTTGAGGCTTTGTTCACTGTGGCAGCCAGAGAGATCCTCCTGAGATGTGTGTAAGTGTAACCTCTGGAATGACCTCCCAACTCACTTTGAAATCTCTTAGCTGTGAAAACTCTTTTGTATTTAATATTTCCACTTTGGTCAAGGTCTTTTTCCAAATGCACTGCTAGTTGGTACTTGGTAGTAATCCCTTAGTGCCAGGGAGGCCCATACCTGGAAGTCATGTCCCACACCAGGGGGAAGGTCGTGAACTTATATGCTGAGCTTGGCTTCGAGAGAGCCCACATTTAATTAACAAGGAGGTAACTCTTAGGCAATAAATATTACTAGGCTGAGTTTTCAATTTTACAAGAATAAGGTTCCTAAGTACAAGCATTTATATCAAGGGCCTGGCATATTGGTCTGTCCTCTTTCACTAGGCACTGCCTGTGTACTCCAGAGGTTCTTGCCACTCCATTAGAGAATATAGCAGGACTCCCCAGGATAGGAATTTAATATTTTGTTGTCTAATGACCATATTTTGGCCAGCACTAATTACCCTATAAATATTTCTTGATTGGATAGATGGGAATTGTCTCAGAACATTAATACTTACATAGGAAGGATGTTAAGACTATTGGGAAAAATAAGTGTAGTGAATGCTATATGAAATAGATTTGTTTATTGTGGGATTTCTTGGACCCTCCATAGCTATGTTCATGTTGGCTATAAAGAGCTAAGAGGGTATATATAGTATAACAAGTATATTGAACCATGGAACTTTTTTTTAATAATACGTCCATAAGTTTCATCTTCTGGAAAAGTATTCCATAGTATGTAGTTTAAGGAGTGCTGCCCTCTTTGAAACACTAAATGTGCCTATACTGAAGATTCATTTTTTCACATATCCATGGAAACCTTCTGAGCAGTGGTTACAGATTTCAGAATTCAAATATATTCATTTATTCTACAAATACGTAATAAGCAGCTATCATGTATGGGGAGGCAGTTAACTGTGCTAGGCCTTCTTTAGGTCGTGAAATTGATATTATACATATATATATATACAAATAATATATACTTAGAGCATGACAGAGAGCACATGTGCACACCTTAAAAGGAGTGGAATAAAAGCGTAGAAGTATTTCACATCTTAGAGACCAGTCCAAGTTTTAATATAGCTCTACCTCATGCCTTTAACTATTGTGTAATATTCCATAATAGACTATATAACAATTTAACTAGTCTCCTTGTCATGGTTGTTTCTTTTTTATTTAAATTATTACAAATATTGTTTATAGTGAATGTCCTTATACAGTCCCTTCTTACATACATGTGTGCTTCTTCAGGGCAGGTACCCAAAGAGGAATTGTTGGTTCATAAGCTGTGTAATGTTACAATTGCTTCTCAAAGTGGCTACTCCCCAAATTGCTCCCCAAAGTGGCTGTACCAATTCATACTCTCACTAGCAGTTTATGAGAATATTGTTTACCTCCATAGTCTTGCCCATACTTTGTATTTTCCAACTTTCTTTTTGTCAATCCACTGAGGAAAATATAGTATTTGTTTTCATTTTCATTTCCCTGGTTGTTGGTAAGGTTTAGCAGTCTTTACTGGCTGTCTCTTCCCCTGCTGCTCAGACCTAGGAGAACCCTATGTTGAGGTGCCAGAAGCAGAAGACCAAAACAGTCTCAGCATGAAAGACAGTTGACTCAGAGAATTTCTTAAACCTACAGAGAATTTTCAATTAACATAAAATAAGCTTCACTGAGTTAAAACTTTAAGATATGGGGCCCTTTGTTACTGCAGTAGAATCTAGCCTATCTGAGAAATACAACAGCTCTTACATCACTGTCCTTTCTGGAAACCTACAGTAGCCCTCTCTGTTGTCTATAAGAACCAAATTCAAAATACCTAACTTGGCACTCAGTGTTATATTCTATCTCTAACCTTTTCTCAGTATGTCTCTTTTCCTCTACCTGTACACATTCTTCAACAGACTATGCACTTTCATACTTCATTCCTGTATTCAAGCTATTAGCTAAGGAACCTTCCTAGGCCCATCCCACAGAAACTTTGGCACTAGTCCTCATGGACTTGTGAGCTCCAGCAGAACTCAGAAAGTCCAGATATGGGGAAATGTATAAAGGAAACTATGGAAAATGGGAAGGTTTGCCAGAATTGGTGGGCTGGAAGGAACAGTGGGGTGAGTGAATTATGGTTGCTGATGAAAGGTTAGCTATTAAGTCCAAGCTCCACCTGGAAGGCAGATAAACTGAAAGACAGTGAAAAGAGGTTAAGTAACCAAGAGTTCCTCTTGGAAGTGAAATATTTCCCTTTTTGCCTCATTTGTTACAAAGAAAATAGAAACTATTGGGTATTGTGAACTTCCAGCTTAATACCAGGAAACAACTTAGTAGGAAAAAGCAACATATTTAGAATCAGACTGGATTCGGATTCCAGTTCCTTTGCTTTTCCTAGCTATGTGATTATGGGCAACCTTTATAACCTCTCTGAGTCTTGGTTTCCTAACCTATAAATTGGGCATAATAGTAGGAGATATTATTCTGGTTATTTGGTGGTTAAATTAAGTAATCGATTTTAAAAGTATGAAAAGGCATATATATGCTACAGTTTACATATTCAGTGCATATAGTGAACACTCAAAGGTTCTCTGTAATCACCATCATTATTCCCATCAGGTGAGGAGGTTGAGAGGATTCTTTTATGAAGATCTCAATTTTTTTCATAAGGTAGGAAGCAGATGATATTTACTTGCAAATCTGGCTCCACTTGCCATTAGACTGACCTCCTTGAGGGCAGATGCATCTGTTTTCATCTTTATGTTCCTAGCAGAGTTCCTAGACAAAGTAGAGTATAGCAGAGAATCAGATCCAGGTTTGAATCTTAACTCCACTACTTACTTAACTGTGAGATCTAGAGTGAGTTACTTATTCTTACTGAATCAGTTCCCTCATCAGTAAAATGAGAGCAATTATAATGCCTGTCTTTTAGGGTCTAGTGAGAATTAAGATTGCTCAGTATATTATAAGTGTTATTACCAAACCTTTTTACAGCTTGCTCCTCTGGCTTTGGCTCATTGCATTACTTTTTTTTTTTTTTTTTTTTTTTTAAGATTTATTTATTTATTTTACTTTTTTTTTCTTTTATCCATTTTAAACCCCTTCCCCTCTGTTTTTGCTGTTTTGTGTCCATTCGCTGGGCAATTCTCTGTGTCTGTTTCCTGCCCTCTCTCCTCATCCTTCTTCTGTCTTCACCAGGATTCGATCCTAGGAACCTCCAATTTAGGAGAGAGGCATTCTGCCACCTGCACCACTTCAGTTCCTGGTTTTTTGGCGTGTCTCATCTTGGCTCTCCCTTGTGTCACTCTCCTGTTACGTCATCATCTTGCTGCGTGGCCAGGCCAGGCCCCATGCACCTTCTGTATGTTTTCTTTATTTTACCAGGAGGTCCTGGGGATTGAACCCAGGTCCTCCCTCCATATGGGAGATGGACGCCCAACATTTTTGAGCCATATCCGCACCCCCATTGCATTACTTTTATGGATCATCTTGGTCGTCTTAACTCTGTAGGAATCTTAAAGTGTATCTTATCTCCCACCCCTGACACACAGCCATCTATCATACATTTAAAACCAATCTTCAGTGTTTGCCTTTCCTATCTACTTCATTCGTACGTGAGATTTTTTTTTAACTAAAAATAGAACCTGAGAGGGAGAGAGATCTTTAAGCTGAGACATATCCCCACTAATATTTTTTTATTATTGTAGCCAAAGTTTCTGTACAAGAAAATAGAAGTGAACATTAATCAATGTAATTTTAATTTGTGCCATAAAGAGCACTTTAACAAACCATAGATTAAGAAGCAAAATTCTTCTGAAGTTCTCTGGCTGCTCAATGTCTTTCTAGTCTAAATATTAAGCTACAAAAGTTTTCAGTTCAGCCAAGTGTTGCAGAAAACTAACCATTGCACAATTTACAAAGCATGTTTTGTGCTAGTAACAGCCCAAGTTGAAGTCTAAAATCTATTTTTGACATCAAGGAGCAGAGAGAGGTTGAGGAATGAATATGTCAGGCATAAAATTTTCATGGAAATGAAAATGATTTTGTATTCTACATCCCATTTTAATTTTTCTTCTGCTGATTGATTGGGATGTCATAATATGAATAGCATATAATTTTTAAAAATCAATTTTAGGTATCAGACATTTTTTGTTAAAATATTACAGAAAGTTTACAAAGAAGATTAAGGATGAATAAACCAATCAGCTAAACCTAAACAAACAGCTGTTTTTAATTTTACTTATTTCCTTTTTGTTTGTGTATATGAATATGTCAATATATTTTTTATCTTATTGCTTATTATATATTTTTTAACATCAGGTGATTTATTAATGATTTTTTTCACTTTAGTATTTCTTTTACTCTCTTACTATGTAATACAGTTCAAATACATAGAGGTACACAAAAGATACACAAAACCTAAATATACAGCTCATTGAGTTAACACAGAGTAAGCACCTATATAAAGACCACTAAGAACACTACTGTAGATGAACAAGTTTGGCATGTTGCTCATTGCAACAAAGGAACTGCACACAATGGGGCATCTCAGTATGGTGTTGGAAAGGATTTGCCTTGTGTTTGGGGATTTGGATAGGAGGTCAGAGAAATAAAACTTTTATCTGGTTTAGATGCTAACAGAAAGGAGAGATGATTTTTATTACCAAGTATCTTAATAAATCTTATCTAGAAGGGGGAAAGATTAAATGAAGTTAAAGCTATAATTGGTAAAAAAGTAGCAGTCATTCATATTAGCCAGAATAGGGGGGTGTTTGATATTTTTGTGGTTATTTTTATCTGGACTTAGACAAGATTACAGAGTGGTTTTATTTTTTGTCTCACTTCATCTGTCACAGAGTGGCCTTGTCTGATGTTGATGGTGCATTATTTATAGTTAACAGGAGAAAACACCAAGGTCTAGCTGTGAGTGATAGGCCTACTATCATCAAGGCCTGATTGATAGGGCCAGGGCAGTTCCTAGCTGTCTAAGGCTACTTTCCTCTTTTTCAGCTAGGTTATATTTTCTAGAAATGTGTCCATTTCACCTGTTGTTTTAGTTTCCCAGCTGCTAAAACAAATACCATACAATGGGTTGCCTTAAACGATGAAAATTTATTGGCTCACAATAAACTATGGCATTCTGGTGGTTGTGGACCCATTGTAATTAAGATCTTTTTAAGATGTTACTTCAGTTAAGGTGTGGCCCCACTGAAAGTTGGCTGCTTTTTTTTCCTTCATTACCTTGTGCCCTCACAACTTCAAACAAAACATACAGAGACCCATTGGGATGAGAATACCCAGCTTATAAGTGTTAATGGAATTAAATGAGAAACATTTAATTTTGCCTGAAACAGAGTAGGCACTCTATTTATAGAAAATCTTAATTCTTTATATAAATGGCCTAAACAATCATTTTAATATATAACAAAGAACAATGATATCAAACTCTTTTTGATATGTAGCTGATCAGTGTATAATTATCTTCATTTAAAGCTTTTTATTGAAGTATATCATTCTTTAATGAGCATATATAAACAATAAGTATATAGTAAAAGTTGTGAACTTACAAAATAAACATGCATGTCACCATACAAGGCTCCCATACATCACCCCACACCAACACCTTGCATCGTTGTGAAACATTAGTTACAAATGATGAAAGAGCATTGTCAAAATATTACTACTAACTATAGCCCATATCTTACATTTGGTATATTTTCCCCCAACCCACCCTATTATTAACATCCTATATTAATATTATATATTTGTTATCATTCATCAGAGAACATTCTCATTCTGTTAACCACAGTCCACCTTCCACCACAGGATTCCCTGTGTTATACAGTCCCATGCTTTGTACAACCCAAAGTGTACACTCAGTGGCTCTCTTTTTCATCACAGAGTTGTGCCGTCATCACCTCAGTCAATTTTAGAATGATTTCATTACTCCAAAAGGAAAAATCCCATACACATTTATATCCCCCTGTTGTTGTCCCTTAAAATTGATAATACTATCTTCTTTGCCATTGCTGCAAAAATATTACAGTATTACTGTTTACTATCATCTATAAGTTACATTAGTTATAATTTCCCTGTGTATCACCATATTCTTAACACTTTGTAAAACAAGAACATTCTTATATTTAAACTCTTAACCACAATCTTCATCCACCACCTAAATCACTATATTATAGTCCCTAGATTATTCTCTAGTTTCCTTTCAATTGACATTTACATCCATAGACTACTCCTTTCAGCCACAATCTCATTTATAAATCAGCAGTGTTAGTTAAACTCAATATAATATGTTGCCATCAACTCTATTCATTTCCACACTTTTACAGTAAGCCATATTAAAAATTCTACTTACATTAAGCATCAGCTTTTATTCTATCTCCTTGTAGCCCATACTCTAGAGTTTACCTCCGTGAGTTTACTCATTGTATTTAATTTGTATTAGAGAGACAGTATAATACACAGCTTTTATGCCTGGCTTATTTCACTCAACATAATGTCCTCAAGGTTCATCCATGTTGTCATATGCATCCTAATTTCATTTCTCCTGGGGGACAGATGTGGCTCAAATGGTTGGGCGTCTGCCTCCCACATGGAGGGACCCGGGTTCGATCACCGGGACCTCCCGGTTAAAAAAAAAAAATTTTCTCCTTTCAGCTGAATAGTATTCCATTGTATGCGTATACCACATTTTATTTATCTATCCATTGGCTGATTACCACCTGAGCTGCTTCCATTTTTTAGAAGTTGTGCATAATGCAGCTGTGAACATCGGTGTGCAAATGTCAATTTGCATCCTTGCTTTCAGTTCTTCTGAAAATATTCCTAGTGATGGGATTGCTGGATCATACAGCAGTTCTATATTCAGCTTCTTGAGGTACCACAAAACTCGTCCACAGTGGCTGTACCATTCTACATTCCCATCAATAGTGAAGGAGTATTCCTATTTCTCTATATCTTCTCCAGCACTTGTAGTTTTCTGGTTTTTTAATAATGGCCATTCTATACAGTGTGAAATGATATCTCATTGTAGTTTTGATCTGCCTTTCCCTAAAAGCAAGTGTTGTTGAACATTTTTTTTCATGTACTTTTTGTACATTTATTTCCTCTTTGGAAAAATGTCTATTCAAGTCTTTTGCCCATTTTTTTATATGGGTTGCTTGTCTTTTATCATTGACTTGTATAATCTCTTTATATAGCATGGATATCAAACTCTTATCAGATATGTCGTTTTTAATCAGGTTGGCTTTTTTCCAGAATATGGGAGTCCTTTATAGGCAAAGTGAAAGTCAAATGGAGAGAGGCTACCATGTGCATTGCCAAGTGACAGAAAAACCAAGAACCAAGGATCTCCAGCAGTCAGCCCTAGAACACCATTCTTCTGGGAGAAAGCATCTCCTTGCTTGTACCTTGATTTAGGACTTCTCCTAGCCTCATGTTTTAGTCAGTGTTCCCCAGGGAAACAGAACAAATGGGATACACACACACACATAGATACATATAATGTAAATATTAGGATGTTTATAATAGGAATTGGCTCACATGACTGTGGGGATTGGCAAGTCTGAATTTCATAGGGCAGACTGCAAGCTGGGAACTCCAATGAAGGTTTTTGATGAATTCCCCAGGAGAAACTGGCTGGCTGAAATAGAGACAGAATTTCTTTCTGACTGCTGAAATCATCAGTTCTCCCATTTAGGCTTCAACTGATTGGATGAGGCTTCTCTCATTGCTCAAGGCGTCAATTGACTGATGGTTTAAATCCACAAAATATCCTTACAGTAACAGTCAGGCTAGTGCTTACCTGACCAAACAGCTGGACACCATAACCTACCCAAGTTGACACATGGATTTAACCATCACATCTGTTTTCATTTTATTGGCAAAGTGCTGCTACTATCTCTTGTGTTCTTTTAGATTTCTGCAGAATTTTTGCTGATTTCTCAGTTTTCACATCAGATATGACTTTTGCCTTTTTTTCTTCAGTTTCAACAATAATTTATCAGATTTATTAACATTTTTTTTTTTAATTCGCTTCTTAGGTTGATTCTATTATATATTTGTTTTCTTTTTTATTGATATCCACCTTCTTGTTATTTTCTTCCTTTGACTTTATTTATATTTAAGGTAGTGGGATATTTTTCTAACTTGTTGGATACTTAGCTCATTGATTTTCTGCCTTGTTTTTAATACACATATTAAAGGTATAAAAATGCCCTTTAAGCATGGCTTTCCCCCTTAACCTGCAGGTTTTAATATGTAGCATTTTCATTTTCATTACATTTAAATATTTTCTAATTTCCCTTGTGACTTCTTTAACCTTTGGGCTATTTAGAAGTTTATTTTATAGTTTTCCAAATACGTAATAATTCTCTAGTAATCTCTTTTATTTTTATCTACTATATTTACACTGTGATCAGGGAATGTTCTCTATATGGTTTCAGTCTTTTAAAAATTAGTTGAGACTTCCCATATTTTTAAAAATGTATTTTATGTTTTATGTAGAATATGTATTCCTCAGTAGTTTATTGCAGTGTTCTCTCTCTCTCTCTCTCTATATATATATATATATATACGCATACACACTACTTTAGGTCAAATTTGTTAATTATGTTCACATCTTCTATATCTTTTTTTTTTTTTTTTTTTTAATTTGCTCTGTTCATTACTGGGAAATCTGTGTTAGAATCTCCCACTGTAATTGTAGGTTTATGTGCTTATCCTTATATTGTTGTCATTTTTGCCTTATGCATTTTGAGGCTGTGTTATTAGGTTCATACTTATTTAATCTTTTATTATTATGAAATGTCCCTCATTGTCTCTATTAATGCTTTTACCTCAAAGTCTACTTTATTTGATAATAGTATATCCACACCATCTTTCTTTTGGCTTGTCTTTGCATGGTATATATTTTTCTATCCTTTCATTTTTTCATATTTTCCCCTATGTTAGCTTGATAGTTAAACACTGTTTTACTATCATTTTCTCATTCATTTACATCAGAGATTACATGTGCCCTTTCCCTATCAAGTCTGCTTTTGTGTCTTCATGGATTTTTACCCTCCTCCAGGCTTATGTTCTGTTATTGTCATCTATTTTATTCTCTTTCCATATGTATTAAACTTCACAGGGCATTAATATTACTGTTTTATATAGTCAGTATGCTTCTAGATTTACCCATACTTTTCCTGTTTTCATTGCTTTTCTTCTTTCCTACATCTGGAAGCTTCCATCTGGAATTATTTTCCTTCTCCCTATGGATTATTGTAGGTTTGCAGGGGAGTCATTCTTTTTGTTTTCTTCTGAAAATGACTTTATTTTGCTCATGAGCACTGTTTTGGCTGTGTATAGAATTCTAATTTGCCAATTGTTTTCTTTCAGCTTTTGGAAATATCACTCCATTGTCTTCTGATTTCCAAAGTTCTGTTGAGAAGTTAGCTATCAGTTTAATTTTTCCCCTGTCAAAGTTATATCTTTTTTTTTCCCCCCTCTAATTGCTTTTAAGACTTTTTTCTTTGCCTTTTTCTGTAGTTTTACTCTGCTGTGCATAAATAGAGTTCTGTTTTTATTTATCTTGCTTGGAGTTCTTAAGTTGTTGCTTGGTGTCTTTTGTCTGTTTTAGAAAATTCCCTTCTATGTCTTAAATGCTCTCTCTACTCTATCTGGCTTTGATTGCTCAGGTGTCACTTTCTCACTGTGTGTACTACGACTGTTACCCCTTCTTTTCTAGCTTCATACTATTTACTCTCTATGCTTCATTCTAGATATTTTTTCAGACCAATCTCTCTGTTTTTAATTCTCTTCTTAGTTTAAATGTGTCTTAGAGCCCATCTGCTGAGTTTTTAATTTTCATAATTGTATATGAAACAATACATATACAATCCTAGGAGTTCCATTTAATTCTTTGTTGGCTTATCTTTCTGTGCTGAAGTTATGAGTCGTCTCTCTCTGTACAATGCAGATCATTAAACTAGCCCAAATCTGGCCTGCTGTTTCTTTTTGTTTGGCCTGTGAGCTAAGAATGGTTTTACATTTTTAAAAGGTTGTTTAAAAAAAAAAAAAAGCAAAGCAGGCTATTTAACAGAAACTGTATGTGGCTTGCAAAGCCTAAAATAGATACTGTTTGGCCCTTTAATGAAAATGTTTGCCAGCCCCTGGTATATGTTAAGCAGTTATTTTAGAATCTCTGCCTTTCAATAAATTCTACTATTTTTAATTTCTTCTTGATTGGTTTCTAGAGTCTATTGTTTCTCTTAGCTTTCATCAGTGCGAACTTGTCTCTTGGTTTTATTTGACTGAGTAATGAATATCATGTATGGGAAAAAAGATTTTTAATAATCTGAGGCCTTGGATGGTGATACTTTGTTACAGTGAAGATTTGTGTTTGCTTGTAGCTATTGACCTAGGAGCACTACTAATTTCATAATGACCTTAATCCAGTATCAGGAATTGAGATGATTCTAAATTGTATGTCCAATATACTTTTGCTTCACACTGACTCCTAGAATGTCCCAATCCACAGCAAGGCCCTTTCATGCTCAGCCTTGGAATTTAACATTTGTCACTTTAACCAGTGGCTATCAGAAGTGCTTTTCAACCTGTTGGCCTCAAAGGCCAAATTGTGTGTGTGTGCGCGCACGTGCACGCACGCTTTCCAGTTGTGTTTTTCTTAGAGGATTCATCTTATTTACCTAACCCACCATTTATCAGAAGATTGTGATATAATTTCTTTGTGTGTAATTTTTATAATTACAGTAACACACTATAATTCAGACTCAGCCATTTTCTTCTCTAGAGTATATTTAATTTCATTGCTAAGTGTGTGTTTCTTTAATGTTTTCCTATACGAAAAGCAGGAAATGAGAATTCCCTTTTTTTTTTTTTTTTTTAATTAAACTGATTTTTTCTCTTAAAGTTCCCGAAAAGCAAGTTGCAGTAAAATTTTCAAAAATATGTAGCCATAACATCCATGTAAAATTTTCTTTTACTACTCTGGCACACAATGGTTTGTTTCTTAACTACTGTAACATGTATTTTGTGAAATATATGTTTTATTTTATGGTATGAAATGATTATGCAGTTGGCCTCCCTGATAAGAGGCTGACCATACTAAAGATGGAGTAGAGTCATTTCCTTTTTGTATCTCCTGTATTCCTGCATTTATTAAATCTTTATGAGACTAATTCACGATGAGTTCTAATAAATTTCTCAGGGACCAGCTACAAACTAACACAATACTAAAGTGCAAAGATGCTTGTGAAATTTAAGTCTTCCTGCCAGATGCTGTACTTTAATCATTGATGTTGCTGTTGTATTAGCGGGCATTTTGTATTAGTGGTGCACGTATGTGTGTATGTAGCTTTCACACCCTTTACTGTGGATATAGCTGATATTTTTATGTATTTTTTATTTAGTGGATAAAAAGGGACCAAGTTATGCCTCTGAAATACCATTAGCAATAGCAGTCTCTTTTGGAAACTGTTCAGTGCACTTACTGCTGTATGCTTGCCCAATACTTTCAGAAATTATTGATTTCTTATTCCAAAAGATTTTTGCTCAGAATGGAGAATTTAAGTTAGAAATGAAGTTGCATAGTAATGTTCATAAAACAAAAGTTTGTTGCAAAAATAACAGTGTAACAGAAACTCTTTAAAGAGGTAAACTGTGGTATTTATAACAACTATAATTATTTTTCTTCTTTAGCTTCCAGCCGATCTTACCAAGATGCACCTCACAGACAACCCTCATCCACAGGTGACTCATGTGTCTTCTAGTCAGTCTGGTTGTAGCATCGCCAGCGACTCTGGGAGTAGCAGTTTGTCTGATATCTATCAGGTAATATCTTAGGAGTTTGTATGCTGTGATATGACTTTTTAATTTCGCCATATGTCCTGTGCTTCTGCCTTAGCTAGTCATGCATCTTTTAATTAGGGTATGAAATTTAGGCATAAAGTCTTTAGAAAAGTATGCTTTGTATATTGTTTCAGATTTGCAAGCTTAATAAAGAAGTGATCTATCTTTTAAGGGTGAAAAGTATGGTTCAGTAGTATATGGATATAGGTTTTTTTAATCCAGGTAAATCCATATTGATATATAATGCTTGCTTTGGTTTAAAAAAAAAAAAAGAGAGAGAGAGAGAGAGAAAGTTCTTAAAACAACCAAACAAACTTCTTTTTTTTTTTTTAAAGCTGATTTTGTTTTACTTGGCTGTAGAAGTCTTCTATAAGTAGAAGTCATGAAGAAAATTGGTGTTGCTTTTATATTGTAAAGGCTCTATTATTGTAGTATAATGTAAACTAAATTGTGAGTGTGTTTACATACTTCTACATTTTAAAAAATCCGGTAGAAATAATGCCAGATTTACTGAAATTTTCAATGATAGTTGTAATAAGGACAGGGCTCTAGGAAGACCCACACACTAAGAGAATCTTCACATAGCCCTGTTGAGCTTGAACCCACGTTAGGTTCAGGCCAGTACAGAGAGTGTTCAGGATTGTGACAGAAGAACTTCGGTGGTGTCTCCTTGAGTAGAAGCTACAGAGGACAGTTCCATGGGTGTGGTGCTTTCTATCCTGGTTGATTTTGTCAGAGATGATGGGTATAAAACATAAAATAATTTTAATAAAATGATTAAAAAATGCATGATATTGAGAGAGTTGGTTTATTTAGGAATTCATATGTGCTGTCTATTCCACTGCTGTCCAGTAGAAATATATTGCAAGCCACATGTGTTATTTTAATTTTTCTAATAGCCTCATTAAAGTAAAAAAGAAACAGATAAAATTAATTTTAATAATTTATTTTGTTTAACCCAGTATATCCAAAATATAATTTCAGAATGTACAATATTTTAAAACTATGAATTACTCCACATTTTGTTTTCTTACTATCTTTCAAGGCCAGAATGTATTTTAAATGTACAGCACGTTTCAATTCAGGCTAGCCGCATTTCATTCATACGCTCAATAGACACATGTCATTTGGGGCTACCATGTAGCACAGATCTGTAGAGATAGCATCATCGTCTGAGAAAAGAATTTTAGACTGTGGTTCTCCTGAATTTCCTAGCTCTGTGCCCACTTATGGTACCTGTGTGGTGTTGGGCTCCCCACATCCTGCCCCTCTCCAAAAGAAGTATCTTATGGAAGAAGAGAGAGTTGTAATATACCTAGTGCACAGTTCGAGAGTCAGGGTCGCTCAGAAATGCCAATGCTTTATTACTATATAGAAGATGGGCTCTACGCAACTGGTCCATATTTCTTTGCCAAGATTCTAGAGAAGCTTCTGAAGAACTGCACTTATATTAGCATCCACAGGATGCCCACATACTGGGTGGCCAACCTGAGGCTGTGACTAGAACACTTTCTCCTGCACTTCCTCCTGGTGTGGGTAGAGATCTGCTGCAGAACCATGGCCGTCTGTGTGATTGCCCTACTTCCAACCTTCCATATGTCTTTCTTCTTCAGCACTCTCTGCATCTAATTTTACCTTCTAAGAGAGATTAATTTTAAGATTAGATAAACTCTAGACAGGTATCCTTACCACCCATCCTGCATGTCTAAGCAAATGCCTCCATTACAAGGTGGGGGAAAAAAGGTGTTTTCATACCTCCAGAAACCTGAAAATTACCATTAGCTCTTTTCCCACATTCATAATTCAGTGCCAAATCATATCATTTCTGCCTCCTAAATCATTAGGGGTATGTATGTGTGTTTCACATTAACTGAGATTAATTTACATGTTGTAAAATTCATCCTGTTTACTATAACCTAGATTAAGACATAGAATGTTTTTCTCACCTCAAAAAGTACCTTGATGCTCCTTGGAGTCAGTCCCTTCTTCCAACCCCCAGTCCCTGGCAAGCACCAATCCGTTTTCTCTTCTTAGAGTTTTGTATTTTTCAGGTCATATAAATGGAATCATACAGTTAAAAAGGGGCAGGGAGAGAGAGAGGGAAAGAAATGATACAAGGAAACATAAAAAACTAACAAATACGGTAAAAGTAAGTTTTAATGAATTTAAGGAGAATGAGTAGATAAAAGGAGCAAAAATAACTTTTAAAACCAAAACAAGAACTCAGAAATTTAAAGGGGGAAATCATGATAAAACTAAAATCAAGTAAGAAAAAATATAAGATTTGATCACAGTAAGAGAAATAAAAAATTCTGTAGAGGGGTTCAGTAGCACATTGGAACTAGCAAAAGAATGAGTCAGAGAACTTGAAGGTAATAAAATTGAAACCATCCATTGAAAGGAGCAGATAGAGTTAAGAGTGAAGAAAAATGAACATAGCCTATGGAACCCCTGGGACATCATCAAGCATACCATTATGGGAGTCTCAGGAGGACAGAGAGAGAAAGGAGCAGGGAGAGTATTCACAGAAAAAATGACTAAAATCTTCCCAAATTTAACAAAAGACATGAATATACACATTTAAGACACCTAACTCGAAACAGGATAAATCCAAATAGAACTGCATAGCAACATATTATAATCAGACTATCAAAAGCCAGAGATAAAGAGAGAATTCTGAAAGCCAAAGGAGAGAAACAGTGTTTCACATACAGGGGAACCTCAATAAGACTGAATGTCAGTTTCTCACTGGAAACCATGGAAGCAAGAAGGCAGTGGCATGGCATATTTAAAGCAGCAGGAAAGCAAAAAACTGCCAACTAGTAATTCTATATCCAGCAAAACTGTCTTTCAAAAATGAGGGAAAGGGAGCAGATGTGGATCAAGCAGTTGAGCTCATGCTTCCCACATGAGAGGTCCTAGATTCAGTTCCCAGTGCCTCCTAAAAAAATATAAACAGGTAGCAAACAAACAAAACCAACTCAAGGGAGCCAGTGTGACTGAGTGGTTGAGTGCCAACTTCCCACATATAAAGTCCTGGGTTCAATCCCTGGCCCAAGTACCTCAAAAAAAAAAATAAAAGAGAGAGACAGGGACAGATTAAGACATGCCCAGATAAACAAAAACCGAGGGAGTTTGTCACTACTAGACCAGCCCTACAAGAGATGCTAAAGAGAGTTTTGCAGGTTCAAAGGAAAGGACAATAGACAGTAGATCAAAGTTGAAAGAAGAAATCAGTAAAGGCAATGACATGGGCAAATATAAATCCCAGTACTATTGTATTTAGGATTTATAGATCCATATCTTATTTCCTACAGGATCTAAAAGGCAATTGCATAAAACATAATGATTAATAAGTGTTTTGGACTCATAATGTATAAGCATAAGATTTGTGACAAGAACTACATAAAGGGGGTCAAGAGGACAGATGAGTATAGGAACAAAGTTTGTGTATACTGTTGAAGTTAAGTTGGTATCAAACCAAAGGAGATTGTTGTTGACTTAGGATGTTAAATTTAAGCCCCTGGTAACTACAAAGAAAATATCAGAAAATATACACGCTCAGAGAGACAGAAATTAAAATAAGGTTGCCAGTGCCATGGGGCAGAGGGAATGGGGAATTAATGCATGATGGGTATAAGGTTTGTTTGGGAGATGGGAAAATTTTAGTAATGGAAAATGGTAAGGGTACCACAATATTGTGAATGTGATTAATCCCATTGATTGATATGCTGGTTTGAGTTTTTTGTGGACCCCAGAAAATTATGTTCTTAAGCTGACCCATTCTTCTGCATGTAAACCTATTGTATGTGGGACTTTTGGGTTAGATTCAGTTAAGGAACCTTTTAATTAGATCGCTTCAGTTAAGGGCTTTTGATTAGGTTGCAGGACCCAGGGTGGGTCCTAATCCTCTTACTGGAGTCTTTTATAAATGGAGGACAAAAAGCAGAGCTACACAGAAAGACTCAGCAGAGACAGAGAAGAACCCAAAAGCTGGAACCAACAGAACACAGAGGCTGAGAGGAAGCCACTTTATTCTGAAACAAAGAGGAGCCATGTGCCTGATCACCCACAGCTGAGCTCAGAGAGAGAGCACCTGGAGCAGAAAGCACAGATCGACTGCCATTTTGCTATGCTGCATGGCAGGTGTCCAGGATCGCCAGCAGCTGACCTTTGGTGAGACAGCATCTCTGATGATGCCTTAATTTGGACATTTTCACAGCCTTGGAACTGTAAGCTTTTAACCTAATAAATTCCTATTGTAAAAACCAGCCCATTTATGGTATAATGCATTGACAGCCTTTAACTTAAGACAAATGGCATGCTTGGGACTAATTGAAATGGGAAAGTTTATTTTGTATATATATTCCCTCACACACACACACACACACACACACACACAATGGAGCAACTAAAGAGACAATGACAAATGCAGTACATGACCCTGTATGGAATCTAGCAAGGGAGGAGAAAAGGCACAAAGGGACATTATTGGGACAGGTGAAAAAAATTAGAATATAGACCGTAAGAATTATATCAGTGTTAAATATCTTGAACTTAATAAGCAAACTTAAAATGGTTGTGTAAGTGAATATCCTTGTTTTTAGAAAATGTACATGACAGTATTAAGTATTCAGGAAGCATGATGTGTACAGCCTACACTCAAAGTGTTCAGGAAATAGGTAAACAGATGGATAGACTGAATGATACAGCAGATGTGGCAAAATGTTAAAATTGGTGGATCTGTGTATCTGGAGGGATAGGAGTATGTTGAGTTTTCTGTATGGGGTTTGTATTATTTTTGTAACTCTATAAGTTTGAAAGTATTTTGGAAAAAACTATTTATTTTTAAAAAGCCAACAAAGATAAAAAACAAAACAAAAAAATCATAATCTTAAACGTACATGTATTTATCATATATATCTTATATTTGTATAGATAGAATGTAAATTTGAGTTCAAGAACACCAAATGGTAACTATGTTTTTCTACTAGGTGAAGATTTGTAGGTAGTTTTTATGTTCCTTAAACTTTTAAAAATATTTTTATAGTCAACGTTATTAGTTCTATAATTAACAAATATTAAAGATGAAGTAAATAGAGTGTACAGTTATAAAATTGAATGTGGAAGCAGATTAAAGGAATAATGTACTAACGGGTAAAAGAAATAAGAACAGATATTCATAGTCAAATTGATAAAATATACCCCCAAAGAGTAGGATTTCTAGACCTAAGATTAAAAAAAAAAAAAAAAAAAAAAAAAACTCCATGGAAAAGGTAGATAACACCACCAACCAAACTCTGTGTGTGTGTGTGTGTGTCCATTCATGTCCAGTTCAGATCCCAGGGCTAAAACTTGGGGAAGAAGGAGGCTTGGAGATAATTGTCAGTACTGGGCCTTTGGCTTTCCCTTGACCTCAGGCTGCCTTTGGAGAGTCTCTGTTAAAGATATGAATACACACTTCAGTTACCAGTATATATGCCATTGTATCTTGGCCAGCAACAGTTGAAGTGATTTGTCTGGTTATCTGAATTACAGCATTTGAGAGGTTTTTAAAGTGAACACCTAACACAGCCAAAGTCTGTGATAATATAAGCACAGCCTGATAAAATAATGCAGGTGTTTTTAATTTGGAGCACTAGGGGGGAGAGAAGAGACATCCTAACAGCAATTCTTAGTAGAGAAATTGTTTGTACACACACTTTGTATGGCCAAATGCGTGGCCTTGCTTCTGTGTATTTCCTTCTTGAGAGTTTTCATGTCTTTTGGTTTAAAAACAAAAGCCCTTGGCTCTCAAGAAACTTCAAAATAAAGCATTTACCGTACTGGGGGGAGGAATGCAAGTAATGATTCCACTGTGGATATGTTTCTAATTTTCAGCTTAAAATTTATCTAAAAGTGTGTGCTAACATCTTAGAATGTTCTTGGATAGAATTTTTGTGTATCTTTAAAGAATATATAAGAAAATAAGGAGTCCCTCTGCATTTTAGATTCCTTTTTTCTTTCTCAGTCATTACCAAGACCTGGAAAATTGTGAAATTTTGACTCTTGAACCAAAGCAAAATTACACTTATGTTTTCATTCACTCATTTTTAAATAACCTGAAGTAAACATTCACACCCCCGCCCCCCAATATCTTTTTCGTTTCTGTGTAGATCTTTTTAGTTTCTTGTAGTAACTAAACATGTTCCTGCAATAACAAATGTTGGCTGGCCCGCCTTAAAAATCCCCAGGCTTCATTACCACCTCTATTGCAGCATGTTTTTCTAATTTACAGTTTTAGAGCAATCTCTCTGGTACTGTGGTGTCACATTTCCACTTGGATGTCCCTCAGACACCTTAACTTATCTTGACCCCCCACCACAAGTTCTCTTCTACCTGTTCTGTTAAGAATATGCTTTATTAATATCTTTCGATAAAATTGATTTAAAAAAAAAAAATTATCAACTGTGTCCTAGTCAAAACTTCAGTTGTCTTTGACTACTCCAATTTTTTTAACTCCCACTTAAAATAAATTGCAAGATTATATTTTACTTCTGTTTACTCCTCTATTTAGAAAAAAAATTTTAGTGCCTCCTCACTATTGTCTAATATACACCTTTCACCCTAAATTCCAAGCTTTCACCTTTAACCACAATCTGCAAATCTAATTTTATATTCCACTGTTCTCCCACTTGCACATTCTCAATTCTAGTCCATGACATATAAATATGCTTGTCTTTTCCTAGCCCTGTGCTTTACTCATGCTGTTCCACCCAGATGACATTTACATAATGTCTCCCACTTTTTTCTAACAGGATGAGATGTCCCCTACTTTGGAACCACACAGCAGTTTTCAGTGGGTCATGTTGCTTTTCTCCACTCTGTTTTTTATTGTAGTTACTTGTTAACTTTACATTTTCTATCATCAGAACAGATTTGTTGAGGGGAGAGTGTGTATCTTACTCACTTTTTTATCCCATACTGAGTTAAGCACGTATTGACACTTAGAAAGTAACGAAGACATGTGTTTTGTTTTGTTTTTTAATTGAATTACATTTTGAAAGTAGAAACCAATGTTGTTTCCAAGGAAAGTAGAGGATCTGCTAACTAACACTTATCCAGAGCAGGGAAGGCTTTACTTTGCCTGCCTTCCTGCCCTCTTCTGGATATGATGAAATGGACCCGCCTAGACTGTGTAAGTGGAAGGATTACTTTCACAGCATTTTTACCCTGACCAGGAAGACAGAGGAAACATAAGGACTAAATTGTTCATGAAAAAATGTTGAATGCACTACTGAAAGTGGAGATGCAGAAAGAAGAAACACTGAAAATCCAAACTTCTGGCTTAACATTTACTCTGAATTTGAAAATAAGGTTTTTGTAAATTTGTATAACTCTTAATTCCAACCTATAGTTCCCCTTGTAGCTTCATGTTTATCTAGATAAAACAGGAAAAGGATATCCTTTGGTGGTTTATTTGGGGGAAGCTAAGTCATCAGAAAATCACCTCACACTGTCTGCCTCACCAAATTATATTTACACATAGACACAGACAAACTCATGCTACAGCCAAGGAAAAATGCAAGGAATTTAATACTTTCATTACATTTGCTTTATAGCCCTTTCACAAAAATATTTTTTTCCTCTGGACTTAATTCATCATAATCTTTCTAAGATCTCACTGTATTCTAGGTGCTAAGGTAAAGAAATTGAAAGGCCAGAGCTCAGATCTTATGTATACCCTACCTAATGAATGTAGAATACCTTTTCCCTTCACATTTTTGTACCAACTCTTGATATTATCATACAAGTCTCTGAGACTCTGTTAAAAAATTTGGGGGGCTTTTTTTTTTTTTTTTTTTGCTTTGCTTTGCTTCTGTTTGGGTAGTTAGTTTTCGTTGCCCTTTCTTCAATTTGGTCAGCTTTTCTTATATTTTACATTTCTTTCGTGAGATTCCCCATGTGTTCCCTAATCATGTTCATGTTGAACTTATTTATAATAACTGTTGAACATTCTCCTAATTCCATCATCTCTAATTCCATTGTCTGTTATTTCTGGATCTCTTTCTATTGATAGATTTTTCTCCTGGTTATTTATGAGACAAACTTCCCTGCTTCTTCACATGCCTAGTACTTTTTTCTTTCTTTCTTTTCTTTTCTTTTCTTTCCTTTTCCTTTTCTTTTTCCTTTCCTTTTCTTTTCCTTTCTTTCATATGCTGGACATCATGGATGCTATATTTTTTAATTCCTATGTAGTTATCAGTGAATTAAGCTTTCTGCCCAGGAACTGCATCCTCAGAAGTATCATGCAATGACTTTCAGTCTACCTTTGCTTAAGGGCCTGGCTTGCTTTGTTCATTCAAGGAATTAGGCTTTAGACTCTACATATCTTTTTTCTTTCAATAAAAAAATCCTTTTTAATTTCCTAGCTTGCTTTTGGCCAATCTTTCTTATTTTTTCTTCTTAATTTTTTTGTTTTGCCATCTTATCCTGTTGTATACTCTTAACATTTTAACTGTATATTCTTTCTTCTTTTTTCTTTTCTTTTTTTTTTGGTATATTCTGTTTTCATTTTATTCACATTTTTCTTTTTATCCTATTTTGAAAAATAAGGAGGCAATTGTAAGGGTATACTATATCTTTCCTTTACAGTTCTTGAAAGGTCCCTAGAACAGTCCTTTCACTAGTCACTTTCTCCCAGTCCCAACCCATGATCTCCATTCTTCCTAAAGAGCTATGTTCTTAATGTCTTCTCTTCTCATGCAGGTGATAGTAAGCCTTCCCTATTGTCAGCATAACTGGATTGTATCTTGCTTTTTATTTTGTGAACTATCTATCTTTTTATAAGACAATCCAAAGAGTGAGAAGGAGAAAAGGTTGGAATAGTCGGGGTCAGTGGTAAAAACCTGAGATTGAGGTGAAGGCAGGGTAGACAGGATGGTTAAGATCTAGATTAGAAAGGTAGATTTTCTTTTAAAATTAATAAAATGGAAAAGGTTTGGGTTGTTGTAGGGCTGAGCATCTATATTCTGAAAGATTCATCTGTGAAGGAAATATTGATTTAGTGTTTTTTATAGATTCTTAGATGAAAATAAGTGTTTGTAAATAAAATTAGACTTTGAGGAAAACATGTCTAATTTTTAAACATGTACACGTTTAAATTAAAACTAGTTGTCTTTGAAAAGGGATAGCTTATTTGCAAGTTTGTAGCTCTAAAAATGTATATTCAGAAATGTGTTCCACCTAAACTCTAAAATTCTACAGCCAGGAAATTACTCAAGAGAGCATACTGATCATGAGGCAGGATTGCCCCTGTAAGACTTTTAATAGAGAGGTAGTCTAATCTCAGAGATCTCATTGAGTCATTTAATCTGGATTGTTAACCAGCAGTTATTAAAAGCTGCACAGGAATCCAAAGGAAATATATAAAATATGGTCTTGCAAAACGATTCTTTCAGTTGTATCAGAGCCCTAACTGGAATTAGCAAAAGCCCAAAAGGGCCACAGAAAAAGCAGAGGAAGCTCTGGCTTCAGGGAACTTGGATGCCTGCGAGTGTGTGTGTGTGTGTGTGTGTGTGTCTCTCTCTCTCTCTCTTTCTCTTTCTCTCATTCTTTGCCTCTCTGTAACTGATTACTCTTCCTCCCTCTCTCTTTGTGTGTGACACTGTCATTTGTGCACTGTTGCACATGCTGTGCTCTTTCTCTATATACTGCCCTGTGTTTTTCTGTCTGACTCCTAGCTGTCTTTATATCTGCCTCTCTTGCTCAGTGCCTTCCTCTCCATTCTCCCATCCCCTTCTCTGCCTGTTGGTTCTATTTCCTCCTGTCACAGAAAGGCTTTTCCATGTGGCAATAGGCTGTTCTGCACTCAGATTCTTCCAGTTCAGCAAACAGAGATGTTAACTGCTTTAATATTTATGCTTTTTCATTTACAATACGAATCAAGTGATTGTGATATTTCAAAATATTGTCTAATAACCTACTTTAGAATCATTTTCTTTTCTAAAAGACATCCTTATTATTTTCTATGAATGACGTTTTGATTTACAGTTTTTTAAATCTGCTAGTTAGGGGACGGATGTGGCTCAAATGGTTGGGCGTCCGTCTCCCATATGGAGGGACCCGGGTTTGATACCCGGGACCTCCTGGTAAAATAATAATAATAATAATAAATAAATAAATCTGCTAGTTACTTTACAAGTACCTGAGACTAATACAGTTCTAAAGTTATGGTTATAAGTAAGAGTTCATTTTGAAGATCGAATAGAATAATCTCATCTCTTCTTTGCATACTGTTAGATCTAACAAAAGATATTGGTAAGTGATCAGTATGTATTTGATCCATTAGGTTAGGTCTATTTTAGCACTTTTCAATACTTTAACCTTTATACACTTCTTAAATTATATGATTACCTACCCTACTAGACTCTAATCCTCTATGGGAGAAAGACAGTATCTTATTCACAACATGCAACACATAGTAATAGGTACTCATAAAAGCGGTTGTTAGATTATTGGAAAACTGTCTTTCTCTTTCCTGCATATCATGTTTTAGTAAATTTTATATAGGAAATATAAGTGCTTTTTGGAATACAGGTATTAATAGATTTAGTGATGTTTGAGTCTCCTGACCACTTTATACAGCTCACATATATCACCTATATGTCTCACTATAGAATGTTGAACCTGTATTTGGGGCAGGAAAAAAGCTTTTATAAATAAGTATTGTTTGATGTATTTTTGATACAACATGGCCTAATTCTATACAATATTAGATAGTGAAGAGTTAGTTTTGATTAATTCAGACAATGACAAATAGAATTTCTATACCATGAAATTCTTAAGTGATCGAGATTTCTTTCTATAGGCGACAGAGAGTGAGGTAGGAGATGTAGATTTGACACGTCTTCCAGAAGGACCTGTTGATTCTGAGGATGAAGAAGAGGAAGATGAAGAGATTGATCGAACAGATCCATTGCAGGGGCGAGATCTTGTTCGAGAGTGTCTTGAAAAAGAACCTGCAGACAAAACTGATGATGACATTGGTAAGAAATATATCTGTTCACAATAAGGATTTTATAATTTATGTATTAGTTATCTTTTACTGCATAACAAATTACTCCAAATCTTAGTGGCTATCTTAGTTTGCCAAAACTGCTGTGTAATACCATATACTGTTTGGCTTAACAACAGGAATTTACTGTCTCCTGGTTTCAGAGGCTAGAAGTCCAAAATCAAGGGATCAGCAAGGCCACACTTTCTCCCTGAAGTCTATAGCATTCTGGTGTTGACTTGCCTCAAATCTTTGTGGTTCCTTGGCTTTCATCTCTTCACATGGCAGTGTTTCTCTACTTGCATCTACTCTTCAGTGTCCACTGGTTTCTGGCTCCTCTCTGATTTATCTGAAATTTTCTGCTTAAAAAGGATTCCACTAATTTGAATTAAGGCGTACTTCGATTCAGTTGGACTATACCTTAACTAAAAATACCATCTTCAAAAGGTCCTATTTACAAATGGGTTCACACCCTCAGGAATGCAAGTTAAAATTAAGAATATGTCTTTGTTGGGGTCCGTAATTCCATCTACCAAGGTAGTTTAAAACAACAAGCATTTATTATATCCCAGTTTCTGTGAGTCAGAAATTCAGGAATCATGTTACTGGTTAGTTCTGGCTCAGGTCTTTCATGGGATTGTAGTCCAAATGTTGGCAGGGGCTGCAGTTATCTGAGGCTTGACTGGACTGGAAGATTTACTTCCAAAATATCTCCTCACATGGCTTTTATCACAAGGCCTCAGTTCCTTGTCATGTGAGCCTTTCTTTAGGCAGCTTAAATATACTCACAACGTGGCAGTGGACTTCCCCCAAAGCAAAGCAGGTGCCATATTGTCTTTTATGATCTAGACTCAGTAGTAACATATCACCAGTTTTGTCATATTCTATTTGTCATCAGAGCAATTCTAGTACAAGATAGGAGGCGTCTCACAGGATCATGAATATCATGGCTGGCTGCCACAATTTATAAAACAAAATCTTTGCATTAAATTGATTTTCCCTTCCATGTCCATAAGACATTTAAAATGTAGTTGCAACCATGTCCCATGGCTATGAATAGCTTTTTCTATTTCATATTTTGTCAAAAATCCTATTTTTACTATCCTGGCCTTGAAATAAATATTTTTAAAATTTGTGGCTAATCTATGAATTTTCCTTTACGCAATTTCTTATAAAAACTAGTTATTGCACTTTGGTTAGAAAGTTGAATGATACCTAGGATAGTAATGTTAATCTTTAAGGTGCAAAGATTGTTCGGTGTCATTATATATTCCTTTGATTCAGTTAAGATTTTATCCTGGATTCCCATATATGACGGTCATATTGCTCCATTCAAATTAGAAGATGCCACTACTAATAATAATGGTTATTTATTTGAGTAAAGAGCAATATACTCTAACATTCCTTGGCATTCTAAAGACACACAATTAATAAATCTGCAGTTTAGATTCATGTTGTAAACATTATCTGAACAGAAACCGAAAGGGCATTTTTAATGATAAAGAATTGTATACTATGCTATTTTCACAAAACTTTAAAATATATATATATTTATATAATTAACTCCCAGTTATATGTGGGTAGATAATTTCTGTCTCAACTCTTAACTGGCTGCTTTTATGTGTAGCTCCCATATCTTACCTTTATTACTCACATATCTGTCCCAGGGAATGGTCTAAGGCAGGCACCCATAAATACTTTTGGTAGCTGCTTTAACAGATCTTGAAATAGAATTCGTATTGGCTATCCCTAATTTAATTACTTTAGTTAATTGACATTTATTAAAAAGACTTTTAAAGAAAAATTCTAGCCCATTTACAACTATAGAAAAATCAGATCTATTAGATCACAGGGTATAACTGAACTTCACCACCATTGAACTAGGAAAATTAGATAAACTCTCCAGCATCTTATGAACCTGTGTAATTTCCTGGTTCCCTTTGATAACTTCCAGTTTAAATCTGAATATATCTATAAACCTAATATTTGATTTTTTTTTAAATCAGCTATTTTATTGCACCTTTGTTTAGCAGCATAAATTCATAAGTTGTTTGGAAATTAGGCATTGAATTCTATGTCTTCTGTATATTTATATTCCTTGATTGTCTTTATTCTAGAATTTCTGTTGTTTATTTATTTGTTTGTTTTAGAACAATTACTGGAGTTTATGCATCAACTCCCTGCCTTTGCAAACATGACCATGTCTGTAAGGAGAGAACTCTGCTCAGTGATGATTTTTGAAGTGGTAGAGCAGGCTGGAGCTATTATTCTTGAAGATGGGGAAGAGGTAGGTTAACAACAACAACAAAAAGTGTAACTTTTCCTTTTTTTCCATTTTAAAAAAATTTTATTGAAATACATCATTCATATATGAACATACATAAACAATAAGTATATAGTAAAAGTTGGAAACTTACAAAATAAACATGCATAATTTCCTACAAGGCTCCCAGACATCATTCCACCGTCACTACCTTGCATTGCTGTGAAACATTTATTACAAATTATGAAGGGAAGCGGCTGTGGCTCAATCAGTAGGGCTCCCGTTTACCATATGGGAGGCCCCGGGTTCGGTTTCCGGGGCCTCCTGGTGAAGGCAAGCCTGCCCGCACAGCGTGGTTAGCTGACCCAGCGAGCACAAGCAGCAAGGGGGGGATAAATGAATGAATAAATAAAATAAAATCTTTAAAAAAAAAAAAAAAAAAAAATTATGAAAGAGCATTGTCAAAGTGTTACTGCTAACTATAGTCCATATCTTACATTTGGTGTATTTTCCCCCCAACCCTCCCTATTATTTTTTTTTTCATAGACCATACAGTTTATCTAAAGTGTACAATCAGTGGCATTTGGTATAATCATAGAGTCATGCATTCATCACTTCAATCAGTATTAGAAGCATTTTCATTACTCCAAAAAGAAAAAAGCAACAAGAAACAAACCACTATCATACCCATATGTTAGCACTAATTACAAATCCTGTGATGTGCTTTCACCATTTATATTCATTTACAAACATTTACAAACAACTTTTTACCAGTACTGCACAGATTAAACCTCAGCTTTCCATTCCCTAACCACATTCTGTTCTCTGGTGACTTATATTCTAGCTGTTAACTCCATGAGTTTGCTTATTATATTTAGTTCATAATAGCAAAATCATATAATATTTGTCCTTTTGCTGTTATAATTTTTAATATGGAAATTAATTTTTAGAGTACTTTACTTTTGATAAACTTGTATAAATCCTGACTTTTGAAATCCTAATAATTTTTTAAATGAATGCTGAATTTGGGGTAGTTAGGAATTCTGAAGAGATAAAATTATTATTTATGTGTTTATTTTTGCTTTGATTTTCCTTAATTTTGATTTCCTCATAATAAACCTTGTGAAAAATAGATGCTCAATAAATAATATTCATTGAAAACCAAATCTATTTTCACTTCTCAAATTAGCTTATTAGAGGGTTTTGTTTTTTTTTTTTTTTTTTAATTCTTCTCACTTTGTTTCGTATATTTATATCATTATCATTGTTTTAAATGTTTATCAAGTATTTACTCACTTTCCCTATTCCTTTTCTATATTACACATTCGAAAGAAAAAACTGAGGAAAATGTATTGGAACCAATACCTCCTAAGTGAACTGCTGTCAGTTGAGGAATTAATGTGGTAATTCTGTGTTCAAAAATGCTTGGATATCAGCTTGTGTAGATGAATAGAAGGAGGTTGCAGAGGGATTCAAAAGTATCCTAACTTTTCCTAACTGCTGTTAGGAAGTTCTTTACCAACCTGCTTATCAAATTGGTAAAGGTTATTACTGAGATGTCAGTAAATGAATATTTTTATAAACTGCTAAGTAGGAATATAAATTGGTACCGCATTTCTAAAAACTCATTTAGAAATTCTTAACATGGGTCTCAAAGTATTCAAAGTTTCTAACCTATTATTCCACTTATGAGTATCTATCCTGAGGTCATAATATAAAACACAAGGAGTTATATCAAGAGATGCTCATTGCTCCATATTTATAATAGAGAAAATTGGAAATGACCAAAATATAGTCCAATGATTAGTGGTGAATAAATTACTATACAAATTATTTTAAGATTTTGAAGGAAAGAATCTTATCTCTAGCTATAGGTTATTTAATGCCTTTTCCCCACATCCTAGAAAACATCTGGAAAACATAGGCTTTGCCAAAAGTATATATATATTTGATGAACACAAATGAATGTAATATTAAATTTTTTAAGAAGATAACATAGTCTGAATATTTCAACAATATAAAATAATACATGCAAAGGAGAGTAATATACCAAAGTTTTAACAATAGCTATGTAGACAGTGGAAGTTCTTTTATTTCCTTTCCTACAAATGTTTGTATTCTCTTATTTTTCCATGGTTCTTTCAGAAAGAATTTAGTGAGTGCCTACTTTGTACCAGGTACTGTTCTAAGTATAGACATAGTGCTGAAGAAAACCAGACAAATATCCCTATCCTTGAATAACCTATGCAATCCACAATGTCCACAATGGCTGTATTTCATATTTGTAATGTTAAGAAGTACATTTTTGGGAAAAAAAAAAATTTCTAGTTACCATTGAATACTCTTCAGTACTGACAATTCTGATTTCCCTTAAATCACATTAAAACTGTTGAAGGTTTAGGCTAATAAGTGGGATTGTATACTAAAAGAGAATAAGTGGTCTTTCATTGATACAAAGTAGACTTTTAGAATATACCTCTTTATAGCATTAAATATAAATAGAGGCAATGTTTTCTTAACATTAGGCAAGTTTTTTATGTTTTGTTTAATATGCCACAAAATTTAGGCTTTTACCTAGTTTTCCTGAATTTATCACTAGCTACCTTTTTGTTGTTGAGTGCTTTCTATGTGCCAGACACTATTCTAAGTACTTAATATGTATTAACTCATTTTATTCACACAATAATCCTATGGTAGGTACTGTTACACCATTTTAGTCATAAGGAAATCCAGAGGTTAAAAAGCTTGGCCAATGTCACTCGGCTACTTAGTGGGAGGGGCTGGACTGAAATTTCACAGTGTATACTCTGAAACCATTATGCTATTTGCCTCAGAGTATTTGGTCAATTATGAAAATCCTTGACTTCATTTTGTGACTAAAATAAAAGGAGATAAATAAGCTTTAATTGTTTGAACAGACAAGGCATCGTATGTTATTGACACTGTAGTAATACCATCACATTCTTTTTATTTTTTTTAATTTATACAAGTACTATACATTGGTAGGTCCTTTTTTCAAGATTAATACATAACTGTCTTTTTAAGAAGATTCTTAAAACCTTTGTTTTTCTCTATAGCTTGACTCATGGTATGTTATTTTAAACGGCACTGTAGAAATCAGTTATCCAGATGGAAAAATTGAAAATCTCTTTATGGGAAATAGTTTTGGAATTACTCCCACATTGGATAAGCAGTACATGCATGGAGTTGTCAGGACTAAAGTAGATGATTGTCAGGTAAGCTTATCTCTTTGGTCAAGTGCTCTTGCTTGTTCATTGATTTTAAATGCCTAAGCCTGTTTTTTCCTTCTTTCTCAAAATAAAACTGCTTTATTTCAGAATTGGGAGTTTCAAAAACTTACAGTTCTGAATGAAACTAAATTTTATATCTGCCTCAAAATTGGTGCAATTGACTAAACTGTAAAGTTTTTAAAGGAATATGTGAAATAAATGTTGGTTTGTTATGTGTCTATCTGATATTAGCCAGCATAGTCCTTTAAAAAAAAAAAAAAGAATAATAAAGGAAAGAAATAGGAACTTCTGAGTTGTTTGTTTCTAACTTACTCCTGCTTCGTGTGTTCTTTGAATAGGGTCAGTTTTGAGAGAAGTAGATGTTTACTTCTCCTTTTTTCAGCAGAATTCAAAACGGATTTAACTTCTTTGGTCTCTTTGTGCATGAATTATTTATTTCACATAGTTTTTTGTTAAGGACTAAAGGGATTGAATGAAAAATAACTGATGCCACTTGATTTCTTATCATTGTGCTCTTCCTTGGTGCACAGTGATATATTTATGTACTACAGGTTCATTAATTGTCCCCATGTTGTTCTTGGACAGTTTGTCTGCATAGCGCAGCAAGACTATTGGAGAATTTTAAATCATGTGGAAAAAAATACCCATAAAGTTGAGGAAGAGGGAGAAATTGTTATGGTGCATGAGCACCGAGAACTAGACCGGAGTGGAACCAGGAAAGGACACATCGTAATCAAGGTGGGTGTTTTTTACTTAATAGTCTAGTCACTGATAAAGTAAAGCTTTCATTTTGTTTAAAAAACTTTGAACCACTATTTAATAGTGCAAGATAGTTCACTAAAATATTGGTATCTAAGTTAAATAAATGTGTTGGCTCTTTAGTTAAGTTGGTTTTTACACATTTTAACAGTGAAGTATAACTTACTGTCATTTGGTATCAGTATGGTATGGTATTATTTTAAAATACATTGCTCAAAGTTTCCTTTTCAAATCTATTTTATGATCCATTTATAATGGGAGTTAATTTCATCAAAGATGGGAATGTTTAGAAACAAAAGAGAAATAGGGCCTAGCCATAAAAACATAATGAATCCTAGGTGAAGATGCACAGTGCTTCCTGGATCTCTGTGAACTTGAGATGGCTTAACTGAACCTCACTTTCATTATTTGAAAATAGGGGTGATAAAGTAGGATTTTATTAGGATTAAATGAGGCCAATCAAAAGCCTTAGCACATTGTAGACTCTGAGTATTAATTCTCATCCCATTTCCCTTCTCTAACTCCCTCCCTCCCCACCCTGCCTTTCTCCCCTCTTGACTCCTCAAAAACCTCTGGATAGGGGAGCAGGTGTAGCTCAGTGGTTGAGTACCTGCTTCCCATGTACAAGGTCCTGGATTCAATTCCCCGTACCTCCTTTAAAAAAAAAAAAAAACCTCTGGATGTAAAATAGGGCAATTATAATTGAAAGAGAAAAAAATAGATACCCTGACTGTTTCTCTTTTCAAGCTTGTCTTGGTCCCAAAATAATATATGAAATAATTAATGACAGTATTAATTACAAATGCAGCAGTTTAATAATAACCTACAGAATTGAGTAGGAGAGAGTGTAAACTACAATGTAAACTCCAAAATATGTTCATCAATTGCAATGAATGTACACACTAATGAAAGAAATTGTTAATTTGGGGAAAAGTGGGAGGAGTGGGGCATATGAGAATCCCTTATATTTTTTATGTAACATTTTATGTAACCTAAGTATCTTTTTAAAATAAGTAAAAAATAGTCAAGGGAGTGATCTGAGTCTGAGATCAGTTCTGTTCCTCCACAGGACTCAGACTATTCCATTGGAGCTATCCCTTCTTTTCCTAAGCTGATAAGTATAAGCTTAGTATGTAGAAAAGATGAGCATAGGGATAGACATAAGCATATACTTTTTTGTTTTAACACATTTTATATTTTTATAGGGGCTCATGTTTTTTTAATTATTTTTAAATAATTTCAGACTTACAGAAAAGTTGCAAGAACAGTAAAAAGAGCTCTCTTACCAAGATGCTTCAACTGTTTATATTTCAGTGTTTTTCTGAACCATTTGAGAACAAGCTGCAGGCATGATGTCTCATCACTCCTAAATATTGCAGTGTATATTTTGTAGAAACAAGAACACTGTCCTATATAAACACCATAGAACCCTTCAAGTTAGGGGGGAGAAACACCACCATTCAGCTCACAGACCCCATTCATTTTTCACCAACTGTCAGAGCAATTCAAGTTGCATTTAGAACAATTCCTCAGTCGTTCTCTGTTCATATTCTCAGAAGTTTTAAAGAATACAGACCTTAGATTCTGTGGGTTGAGCCTTAACCTGGATCTGCCCAGTGTTTCCTCATGCCAGACTGAAGTCAGTCTTTCCTGGCTGGAAGTCTACAGAAATGATGCCACACTCTTCTCCATGCCTCATATCAGGAGTCACGCTTGTTGACCTATCCCACCACTGCTGAAGTTAATCTTGGCCACTGGTCATTGGTGTCTGCCTGCCAGGTTTCTCCACTGTGAAATTACCATTTCACCCTTGAAATTGGTGTGGTTAGTGTAGAGATGATCTGAGATCATGCCATTATCCTACAAACCTCTCTCCACCAGACTTTTATTTCCATTGACCACCCCTGCCTTAAATGGTGATTTCTGTTTCAGTTGTTTCATCTACATTTATTAATTGTCATTCTACTGTAAGGAAGCACTTTCATTTCTTCCCCATTAACTTCTTATATCAGTAGGGATAGATGTGTTCTATTAGAATTATTTTGATGCCCAAATTGTTCCAAATTTGGCCAGTGGGACCCTCGGACCCTCCTCAATCTGGCTCCTATATACTTTTGACCTGTCCCCATCATTCTTTGAGTAGTACTTCCTTACTATTTGCCAAAACATGATGTTCCACGTTCATCTTATACTTTTCCTGCTCCAACCCTAGAATCAGCCATTTCTCCAGAGAGCTCTAGTTCCTTTTGGTGGAGGATAGCATTTAAAAACAACATCTAGGCAATTAGTATACTCATTGTTACTGAGTTATCATTGCTCTTAGACCCTCTCATCCAACAGACCTAGGAAATATATTTATGTAATTATTATAAGTATATACATATCTGTAACCATTGCTTTATCTGTATTAAACAATCATGAATTTATACCAGAATTCCCAATTTCAATCCTATACCACAGGGTTTTTCTAGCATTTTTCTTTCCATGTTTGCAAATACCTTCTCAGCAGTGGCTCTTATTATGCCCAGTATATTTACTTATTTTCTCATTGTAGCCAATCTCTACCATGCCAGTATAGCCATGCCAGCCATCTCCTCCACCTGCCACCTCAGTTCACCCCTACCTCCCAGCATCCCGTGTTCTTGCTGCTAGTAAGACATTGCTGACATGCCTCTGCATGAGTATGGGGCACATCTTTAAATAAAATTTTGGATGTATGGTCTAGTTTCAGCAGAGACCATACTTCATTGATTTTTAGTCAATCACACTAGTGGCCTCTCTTTAACATGTTAATCACTTTCCAGCCCTGACTTAGCTATAAATGATCTGAGAATCAGATTTCAGTGACCCCATTCTGTGATTAGCCTGAATGATAAACCCTTAGGCTTAGAGTATTTTGGAGGGTAGGAGAAGAGTAGGAATGACCTGTAGTCTACTTGTCCCTTAAGTAGGCCGCATAATAACCTTTTCTCTGACATCCTCTCTAGAAAAAAAGATTTACACATCTTTTTAGCAGAAGATACCTTTAAAAAAATACTTTGGTAAGAATACTGTTAGCATTAATATATCGTTTTACCTACAGTTATTCTGAACAATGAGTCTGTTTGAACAAATACTTTGAAATCTGGGGTTATGAATGACAGGTGGTCGTCTATCAGGCTTAACATCTGGTTTATTTCTGTATTTTGTTCTATGTACGCACTTTGGGAAAGGCTGCAAAGGTTAATGGGTTTTAATACTGATTCAGAAGCTCAAAGAGGAACAGTTAGGGATATGTTTCATTTATATTCTTTTTCATAAATTTGAAGACAGGCACACAATTCAAATTCTGAATTAATGTGAAAACTATAAGAAAACTTTGGTTCCTCTCAAGATGATGAACTAGCATGGAGAAACTGGAAGAGGAAACTTCTGTTCCAAGAACTAGCAACAACAAAAAAACAGGCTTAAAGTTTAACTCTGGCATCTTCTGTTGCCTTGGGAAAGTCATTACATGCCCTAACTGCAGCAGAAGTGATAGTAACACTGGAGGTAATATTAATGAAATTCAAAAGCCCTACTGTAATGAGATGTTAGTGAAAACAGTTATAAATGATTAAATGCTATATGCATTTACTCCTCTGCCTTTTCTTTCTCCAAACCCCTGAGTGCTGTGGATTACAACCTAGGGAGACCACCTTCTTCTGCTGATAAGAGCTTAAAGTTAAGCTCTAATTTGAGGAGTTGTCAAAGGGTTGTAATCAACAGAAGTTCATTGGTTCCTGAGCTATTTGTTTATTTTCTAATACTTTCTATCCTTGATTTTTAGGCAACACCTGAACGTCTCATTATGCACTTAATAGAAGAACATTCCATTGTGGACCCCACTTATATAGAAGATTTCCTGTTAACTTATAGGACATTTCTTGAAAGTCCTTTGGATGTTGGGATCAAACTATTGGAATGGTTTAAAATTGACAGCTTGAGGGATAAGGTTGGTTTTGTAAATATAAAGGGCATGAAAGTGATTTTTAACATTTAAATTTTATTCATAAAATCTTTTGCAGTTAGGAAATTAAATGTTTATTTTGATAACAAGATTCAGTTCACATAAAATGAATGAGACAGGGGAACAGATGTAGTTCAAGTGGTCAGGTGCCTTCTTCCCATGTATGAGGTCCTGGGTTCAATCCCCAGTACCTCCTACAAAAAAAAAAAAAATTTAAATGAGTCAGGATAGTATAGCATAGTATATCTGTACTTAGTTACTTTTTTATGTTAAAAGTAGACATGAAAAATAAGAACCAAATAGAAAAAAAAAAAAAAGAAAAAAAAAGTAGACATGAGTCTTAATTGGCAAAAACTGAAATA
The DNA here is from genome assembly GCA_026826555.1 of Tolypeutes matacus. Lineage (NCBI taxonomy): Eukaryota > Metazoa > Chordata > Mammalia > Cingulata > Chlamyphoridae > Tolypeutes > Tolypeutes matacus. The sequence continues at coordinate 3,852,929 of JAKSZT010046586.1, forward strand.
AAAATTGTGGTATAGCTATAAATTCAGGAAACATGTTAGCTTCACAATAGGATTGTACAACTTTACCAAAAAAATTAAATTATTCCTGGAGGAGCTCAATAAAATATTTTTAAGTTGGTTAATAGTTTAGAAAGAATATTCACGTAATAAATTTTTTTCAATAGGGCTTAGATTGTTTTTATGCTTCAAATTAGAAATGTCCTGATTTTTCTGTGTTATAGACTTTATAATCATTAGAAAACAGTTTGTCAGGGCTTAATTTATCTTACTGTAACTTGTTTAAATCAACCTTTGACCATTTTTTTTTTGCATGAAATATTTGCTATTTTACGTAAATCACTTTACCTTATTTCATGGGGTGTGTATATATATGTACATTTAATGGAAAGATTAAATTGGTGGGAAGTAAGTTATTTTAAGAAAATAAAAAATAGGGCCATAATTACCTGGTATGTCTTTTGGAGTTTATATTTTAAAGGAAATAAACTGGATGCAGGTGGACTGTGGAATTCTGTTATTTAGGAGACTAAAGTGTCTAAAACATGACTAGCCCTCCCCCTCCATTTTTGGAATTAAGTATAGTTATTTTAGCTTGCTGGGGGAAGTAAAGGCATGCTAGGGAATTGACTAAAATATTATTTAGGGACAACTGGATATCCATATGCAAAAAAATGAAATTAGAATTTACCAAATATGAAAAATAGCTCAAAATGGATCAGAGACCTAAATATGACTAAAACTCTTAGAAGAAAACATAAGTGTAAATCTTCATGACCTTGGATTTGGCAGCATTTTCTTAGATATGACATCAAAAGTGCAAGCAACAAAAGGAAAAATAAACAAATTGGACTTAATCAAAATTAAAACTTTTGTGCATCAAAGGATACTATCAAGAAAGTAAAAAGACAGCCCACAGAATGGAAGAAATTTGCAAGTCATATATCTGATAAGGTTCTAGTACCCAGAATTATATGAAGGACTCTTACAACTCAACAGCATAAAGACATACAACCCAAATAAAAAATAGGCAAAGAAGTTGAATAGACATTTCTTCAGAGAAGATTTACAAGTGGCCTACAAGCACATAAAAAGTTGTTCAACATCAATATCATTAGGGAAATGAAAATTAAAACTACAATGAGGTAACACTTCACACCCAATAGGGTGGCCATTAAAAAACAAACAAAACAAGAAAACCGAAAAAAGAAAAAAAAATTAAATAAACGAAGAATAAAGAAAAAACAAAAAAATTAAAAAAATTTAAAAAATAAAAAAACAAACAAAATAAATATTGATGTATTGATGAAGATGTGGAGAAATTGGAATCCTCATACATTGCTGGTTGGAATGTGAAATGGTGCAATCACTGTGGAAAACAGTCTGGCAGTTCCTCAATAAGTTAAGGATAGAATTACCATATGACCCAGCAATTCTTCTCCTAGGTGAATTGAAAACAGGTGTAAATACAAAAACTTGGAAGTGAATGTACATAACAGCACTATTCACAATTGCCAAAAGGTAGAAACAACCAAATATCTGTCAGGTGATGAATGGATAAACAAAGTGTATATCCATACAATGGGATATTATTCAGCCATAAAAAGGAATGAAGTACTGATTTATGCTACAACATTGATGAATCTTGAAAACATTTTGCTAAGTGAAAGAAGCCAGGCACACATTATATGATTCTATTTATATGAAGTACCCAGAGTAGGCAAATGCACAGACACAGAAAAGCAGATTAGTGATTGTCAGGAGCGGAGGAAGGAAGGGAATGAAGAGTGTTTAATGGGTACAGATTTTCCTTTTGGAATGATGAAAATGTTCTAGAATTAGAGAATGGTGTTGGTTGCACAGCATTGTGAATTTACTAAGTGCCACTGAATTGTACTGTTTAAAATGGTGGATTTTATATTATGTGTATTTTAACACAATTTTTTAAAAATGTGATTAAATTACTTAGATACTCAGTTTGGCACACTAGTCAACCAACTTCCATTTCTTAATTTTTAACTTTTCTCTAAATCTGTGGAACAAAGTAAACAAATCAATTCACTACTTTGGAAATTTCAGATTTGTTTTCATCATAATTTGGTTAAACATACTCTCATCTATATGAGCGCTTTGAATGATTCCCTGCCCTTAGAAGCTTGCATTTTAAGACACTATCCGTAATATACATCCCATATGTAGTACTTCTTAAATATTAGTACACGCGTTTGTGTTTTCTCACTGAGTAACAGAGCTTTGACCCTGTTACTTGTGTACCTAACAAGCAAAGGCTCAAACTAAGTCATTTTTTTATTAGAATGAACCTTTTTGTGTTTAGGGGAGGGGTAGTGGGATTAACCATAAATCTCAGTTCCCTCTCACTCTCAATTTTGGACATGCTTTTGGAATCTGTTTTTGCAGGAGCTCCTTTCATAATTGTATACTGCCTCTTCCATGTTTCCACAGGTGACACGGATCATATTATTATGGGTAAATAATCATTTTAATGATTTTGAAGGTGATCCTGCTATGACTCGATTTCTGGAGGAATTTGAAAAAAATCTGGAGGATACAGTAAGGGTCAAAAGAATTTATCTTCTTCAAAGTTTAGGAGGTCATTCCATACCCCCCTCCCCAGCAGCAACTCAGAATAGCTTTAATTTTTTCCTATGGCTTGAACCTGTATTCTGGGAACTTGAAAATCTATATTCTAGACCTCTGCCCATCTTCTACCACCCCAACCCAAAAACCTGAAATTGTACTTCTTCCCAATTCTCCTGTTTCTGTTTAAGATTAATAACATGTCATTCACACAGTCATCCAGGCTTATAAACCCTTGTGCTTATATGCCCTCTCTCTCTTTTCCTTAAATTACCTGGCCAAGATAGCCAGTTAGTTACTGAGGTCACCTTGGGCCTCTGATTAAGCATATACACATTTCTTTATGATCTCTTGATCATAAAGAAGCCATTCCCTTTTTCCCTCCCTAGTTTAGAGCCTCATTATTTCAATATGCCTAGTCTTTTATTATAGTCTGCTCACCAGTACTAATTGTAGTGTCTGTCTCTGTATCTGTCTGTCTCTCTCTCTCTCTCTCTCCCCCTGCCTCCCCCCAGTCCAATCTGTGTAGCTAAAAGATTGTTTTTTAAAATAAATTTGATAAATATTACTCTCTCGTCAGTAAACCTTACTACCAATGAAAGTAATTCCTCACACATATATTCAGGTCCATTATTTATCTTTTTAACCTTTTTTCTATGCACCCTAGATTTTAGCCAAACCAGGCTATTTTATACTCTGCCAATTCAGTATCATAGACCAAGTTATTCTCTCAGACTGTAATTCTTTTCTTCCTGTTCTGCTATTTGAAACTCTATGCCACCTTCATTACATATATATATCACATCTACATTAAGATATTCTAGGTTTCCCTTCTGCATGTGATGTCACCTATAATATACAGCTCCTAAGATAATCCCCACAAGGCCTGCTTAACTTTCATAATAGCTATTCATGAATCCATTTTATTCTCCCTACCAGATATAAAACTGAGCTGTAGCTATGATGTCTGATCCAAGTGGTCAGTAATAATGTAGCATTTAAGAGTACAGTTACAGAATCAGATTGACTGAATTAAGATCCAAGCTTTCCCACCTACTAGATATGTGTGCTTCAACACATTGTCTTATTTGTAAAGTAGAGATAGCAGGCCCTCATTCATTGGAATTATTATAAAGATTATAATGACTAATGAATATAATGTCCTTAGAACAGAACCTTGCACATAGCAAATACTCAAGAAATGTGGTTAGTATCCAGAGAGTAGAAGTGGATTGTGTTGAATAAAGAGAGAAAAATTGGCAGATTTGATCCCTTTTTCCTTACCCCTTGGTCTATGTAGCCTTCTCAGCAGCACATCTGCTCTATGCTAATAAATGGGAAGAATGAACAGGAACTGGGGATCTTGATAAAGATACCTACCATAGAGCTTACCACCATCATTTGTCTGGTTCTTCCAGTATTGACCATGTAGATACTTGAGGAACTAATAGGATGTGGAAACTGCCTTCCAGTCATGGAATTTTTTTCAGTAATCAGTCATCAAGTATTTCTTGAATTCTACTTTATACTCTAAGGTGTTGTGTAGAATCAAAAGAAATCTAAGACTTTTTCCCTGCTCTGAAAACACTTTAGCTTCTCATTATGGACATGAAATGTACACATATTAAACTATTTGAGGATAATCTAATTTAAACTGGTATTACAACCTGAAAGTTAAAATGTTACTGAGTTTAAGGAAGACCTTAAACAATACAAGAAGTCTTTTCTGGAAGACGTAGAAGCTTGAGTGTGCCTTTGAATATTAGACGGTATTAGAGAAGTGGTTCACTGTTTTGAAGAAAGGTTTTTAAAGATTCTGATTTTATATAACAGCCAGGAGATAAGCAAGATGTAATGGGAAGGTGGAAGGTACAGGAAATGAGCAGTAAATTTTTGAGATCCCTCTACAAAGTAGACATCAGTTTGAAATCCTTCCTAACCCACGATTATCCAGAAGTCTTTAAAATTCATCTTGAGGTCTTATTCTTGTCTCAGTTTTATTTACCACAGCTTACATGTTCTGTACTCTTTATATTTCAAATGTAACTTTAATTCTAATAAACTTAGGTGCCAAAAAGGAATAGATACATATATTTATATATACATTTTACCTTTTTCTCCTTTACAGAAAATGAATGGTCATCTCCGGTTATTGAATATTGCCTGTGCTGCAAAGGCAAAATGGAGACAGATTGTGTTGCAAAAGGCTTCCCGGGAATCCCCTCTGCATTTCAGCCTTAATGGAGGAAGTGAGAAGGGGTTTGGTATTTTTGTGGAGGGAGTAGAACCAGGTAGCAAAGCTGCTGATGCAGGACTGAAACGTGGTGATCAGGTAATTAAATAACCAACCACTTAGATAAAAGCCTCCTTATAAGTAATATGTCTGCTACTTTTGTTCTCATCTGCTATTTCTTCAAGTAAGCATAATCATTTTAAGGAGATATTTTTCTAAACCTCTTTTTAGAGTAGTATTTGACAATAGTTTATTTTTAAAACATATTTTTCATATGTTGATATACTGCAGCTAGAAACAGCATGATCTTGGCTCCTATCAGCATGACATTCTTTGACTGTTCCTGCCCATCTCTTAAGGACTAAGAAACTATATTGTTGGCAATTTTAGAACTTTCCAGAAATATCAATATGTGAGTTAGCATCCTTGCAGGTTTTGAAGCACTGTGAAATGTAAGTGGGCAGAGATTACCATAGGTCATGATAACAGTTCATGTGGTAACAGAATTACATCCATAGAGTAAAGGGACCAGGAGATACCGGGATGAATTTAGTGGTGATTTATTCTTCCCATATGGACATTAGGTAACCATAGAACAGTGTATTTCAAAATGTAATCTACTGCGAAGTGGGTGTAGCTCAGTGGTTGAGCACCAGCTTCCCTAGTATGAGGTCCCAGGTTCAATCCCTGATACTTCCTTTAAAAATAAGTAACCTACTGATAACCTTGTTATATTAAAAGTGCAATTCTTAAAAAAAAAAAATGCAATCCGCAGACCTACTCCTGTCCTCTTATCATATTAATCACATTCTCAGGGGATAAGGTCTAGAATCTATACTTTTCCCATTTAAAAGGTTTTGTTTGTTCATTTATTCATGTAGAATGACTGCTTCCATTCAGTGGAGAATAAAATTCTTTGGTCACAGTGATTTTTCCCTCAAAACTTTGTAGCCACAGAAGTGTCACATCATCCTAATATTGCCTAGGAGAAATCCAAACAAGCCTTTATTTTTCTTTAGTACTTACCTTTGATTTTATTTTCATGGTTATGCTTATAGATTGTTTATTCTCCATCCATAGAATTAAAATTTTTTCATTGTGTTATGTTAGGAGCAGGTCTCTTTTTATTATTTTTGCATGGTTCTAGGTGAGCCATTTCAGTACATAGACTCAAATCTTTATCCTTTTCCTTTGAATCAGATTTTAAAAATAATAATAATTTCCCTGTGTGATTTCTGAGTTATAATCACGTTTGGGCAGCTCTGCTGTGAAAGATCAGTGGTGTTCACATGGAATAAGAACCCATCTCAGTTGTGCTGGTTGCTGTTTGACTGCCTAATTCAAAGAGTGGTGGGAAACAAATGATATTAAATATATCTAGAGTACCATTGTTAAATGAATTATCTCTTTTTGAAATGAAGTAAGTTTACATTAAGAATATTTTGCTAAAATTTGTACATAAACATGCAGGCAGTCATATTTATGAGCTGATCTGACATTAGATTTTTTATTTCATGTATAAACGTCTGTACATTAAAAAAAAAAAAAAAAAAAAAAAATTTCCTCTATGTGATCCCAGAGGGGATGAACATTTTTAAAAATGTTTTATACTAGAGAATTTGGGCAATATAACAATGTAGAGAAAAAGTTAAAAGCAATGCTAATTCTACTTCTTAAAGAAATAACATTGTTCAGATATGAGTGAATTTTATTCATTTTATTTTTCCACCATAAACTTTTTAAAATTTTATTTCTCAAATACTTTTAAGATAATGGAAGTGAATGGACAAAACTTTGAGAACATTACATTTACGAAGGCTCTTGAAATTTTGAGGAATAATACTCATCTTGCACTTACTGTAAAGACTAACATTTTTGGTGAGTTTTATTGTAAAATGTATGAGTTTACTTTGTGATTTCAGAGGAAAATCCTTACAGTAAAAGTTATACAGTAAATGTAAATATTTTTTTATCTGAGCTATTTGAACATATAATGTATAATTTCATTTGGTTATTTATAAAATGTCTGTTGAGTGTTTCTTATATATCTTACTGCACTATAGATCTATAGAATGAAACTTAGAAGTCATAATTAGGTGTTTTTCCTCCTGTTAATATGCAAATTAGTTTATTTCTTATCATTAAGCTAACCTGAAATAATAATATGAATGCCAGACTAGCTATTTCATGGAAATAAGTTTAGTACAACAGTGAATTAAGTAATCAGTGAATTACAGATTTTTAATAACAATGTTAGTACCTTTTTGTGTAAAAATTTTGATTACTGTGTTTGTATCATGTTTTGATCATGTTTATATTTGAATGATGCAAGTATGAGGCTTGTACTTTTAACTGAATTTACTATTTTGGGATCTTTTGAAACTTTTAAGTAGACTTTTTGTAATTTATTTCAATAGCTACCATAGGATTTTCCCTGAAATTTTGAGAAGGGCAACAGTAAAAACAGTGTAACAACTGAAAACTTGAAAACTATCCAAGAAAATTTAAGAAAGAGTCCTTATGAAGCAGTGAAGGAACAAAAATGTCTAAGTCAGTTAGATTACAATTTGAGAAGTAATAGTTGACTTTAAAAGATATGCCTATGGAAAGGAAGTGTGAGTTTTGTTTTTCTCACTTTGACTCCTCCTTATAACTGTACTTAGTCATAAAGAAAATCGACATGTTTGGTATTTTTCCTCCTTCACTTAAGTCCCTTTGACTGAATTACATCATGTTAAATCTGATATATAATTGTCTCATGAAAATCTCCTGATATTATATTACTTTAGCATAGAATAAGTAAGCTTTCACAATTTCTAGATTTCCCGGTGTTGGGACTAGTATCTGGAAATGTCAAATTTTGGGTTAAACTAGGACTCAGACTTTGGAAACTATGAAAGCAAAGCTTGCTCTGTCACCTTGGGTAAGTTACTTCGTTCTCTAAGCTTCATTTTCTCCAGCTGTATTTCATAGAGTTCTTATAAGGATCAAATACCTTAATAGCTTTTATGTCTGGTATAGAATAAAAACTAACTGGTATCAAATATTATTATTTATGAAAACATAGAGACAGCAAAATGTAGTGATTAATAACATGGACCCTGGAAGACAAAAAAAGTAGCTCTGAGGAAAGTGAAAGGCAGAGAAGCCACAACCTCAGGACCCATTTTGAATAGTAGGAAACAGTTGCCCAGCAGAATCCTAGAATGGATGTGGCAGAGAACAAGAGTTAAGTGGCACTGCAAAAAGGGATGATATCAGTGACTACCTCCTTCTCTACCCTAGGTAGAGTGCAGACAGGCATCAGACACCCCGAACAAAACACAAAAGAGCATCTTAAAGGAATATTAATAAAACATTTGTGGACATGGAACATTTTAGTCTAATTGTGGTGCCCCACAATAATGTCCTACTAACTCTGGCTTTACCATGAAGCAGACAGAGTTCAACAGTTAAGTCATCCTGCATGGAACTCAAAGAGGACCTACAAAAAGGAAGGCTATAACCAGAAACTACAGATCTGTTTAGGTGATAACAGAGCAAACCATACTTGGTCCTTGCATGTTAATTAAAACTGACAGCCTGGGATCACCAGACATAAGAGAGCCAGGATCATTGAGGGGTGGAATGGTAGACTTAATAAGTAAGCTTGCAGTTAGGAAGAAAACAAGAAATTTAAAGAAGAGAAGAAAAAATATTTTAGAGCTCCATTCAGAGGGATTTGAAAATTCATCCCTTAAAACAAGAACAGGATGTTAGGGAAAAAGAAAAATCATAGAGAAAAACAGTAGGTCTTAGAGTGGCTTAAATTGTGGTAGCAAAGACAAAAACATTAAATAGATAGAACAGATAGTAAAGTTGGCAAACTCTCCTAAAATTTAAAACAAAAAGACAAAATAAAATTGAGTACTCCAGGAGCTCTAAAAGAAAATGTGAAGAACAAAGTTACTAGGTTGGTGCAAAAGGAATTGCGGTTTCAGGCCATGAATTTCAAATCATTATAACTAGGCTCAAACACAGCTTTTATTAATCAAAGTAGGAACCATTACAATCAACACATTTTTGCCAACGAGAAATAAGTTTTTTTATTCCTGTAGCTTAAAAATCCATGCTTCGGGATTCGACAAACTCTTGGGAAGCATTCTTTGCATCCTGCTGATTTTGGAAGCATTTTCCCTGCAAAAAGTTGTTGAGATGCTGAAGAGGTGGTAGTCGGTTGGTAAGAAGTTAGGTGAATGTAGCAAATGAGGCAAAACTTTGTAGCCCAATTCATTCAACTTTTGAAGCATTGGTTGTGCGACGTGCAGTCGGGCGTTGTCGTGGAGTAGAATTGGGTCCTTTGTATTGACCAATGCCGGCTGCAGGCATTGCAGTTTTCAGTGCATCTCATCGATTTGCTGAGCATACTTCTCAGATGTAAGGGTTTCTCTGGGATTCAGAAAGCTGTAGTGGTTCAGACTGGCAACAGATGACCAAACAGTAACCATGACCTTTTTTTGGTACAAGTTTGGCTTTGGGAAGTGCTTCGTCACCGGTTGTCATATAAAATCCACTTTTCGTCACGTGTCACAATCCGATCAAGAAATGGTTCATTGTTACATAGAATAAGAGAAGATGACACTTCAAAACGAAGGTTTTTTTGATTTTTGGTCAGCTCATGAGGCACCCATTATCGAGCTTTTTTACCTTTCCAATTTGTTTCAAATGCTGAATGACCATAGAATGGTCAACATTAAGGTCTTTGGCAACTTCTCGTGTAGTTGTAAGAGGATCAGCTTCCAGTTGCTCTCATTGGTCCTTGTCAACTTCTGATGGCTGGCCACTACATTCCTCATCTTCAAGGCTCTCATCTCCTTTGCAAAACTTGAACCACCACTGCACTGTACCTTCGTTAGCAGTTCCTGGCCAAATGCGTTATTGATGTGGTTGTCTCCACAGATTTACGACCCATTTTGAATTCAAATAAGAAAATTGCTCGAATTTGCTTTTTGTCTATCATCATTTCCATAGTCCAAAATAAATATAAAATATACAGCAAGTAATAAGTCATTAGCAAAAAAATATAAAAGGAGAAATGCACATTAAAATGACGTATAACATAACCACATTTATTTAAGAATATTCCAGTATCAGATGGCAAATTTCAACAATGTAAAACCGCAATTACTTTTGTACTAACCTAATATTTAAGAAATGGCAGTAGACAGTCCTAGAGTAAAAGAAGAATGTGACTTTTCAGACTCAAAGGGCCCCTGAATTTTGAGTAAAATGAATAAAAAATGACTTGTGTATCAACTTTCTACTTCCATTATTGACTGAAGATAACTAAAAGAGCTACACCACTTATAAAAAGTAGTTACAAACAAGTATAAAGTCCAAAAAGATAGTGAAGAACTACCAGGCATAAAGAGGAAATTAACCTTCAAAGCATTGACCTGAAGTCATACCTGCCCTAGAACAGTTACTACAGAAAAGGCAACTGAATGACCCAGCCTCTTTTGGCAATAGACCCCCACCTCCATCTGCCAGGAAAAGGTAAAAGGTTTGGAGTCATGCAGTTGCTAGGAGCACAAAATCTTGGTATGTCAGATTCCTTCTCCCCAATTGGAACTGTTCCCAAAGGTTATTTTCCCATTCTTAGAATGTAGCTGAGAGGAGGAGCTGCGTGGTATTAACTCCCAGGATTTGAATTTAGTCACCACCCAAGGCCAGAAGAACCTAGCATAACAACCTTTGTTAAAGATTAAACCTTTAAAGGCTTACTCTGAAATAGGAGACTAGCTGCCTCTAGGTGACCCAGAAAAACCTCAAACCCTGGCCCTGACTTCAGTGTACCCTCAGGTGCCTGGCAAGGAAAATGAAAATCCTCCTTTAGAGGATGGTAAAAACAACCAAGATCTCATATTATTTTAAAAAATAAATTTTCAGATACAGAGTCGATCAAACAATCAAGAAGGTTGAGACAGTGTCAAAGTCAGCATGAGACAAAAACAAACCACAGTAGCTACAGATGTCAAGTGCATACTGTAAGATAGCTATCTGTTCACAGAGATAAAAATCAAATTAAGGGTTCCAGTTCTGGGTAAGATGGAGTAAACACGTACCACCCTTCATCTTCTACTGTACTCAACTATAAAACCTACACAGGATGAGTGACCCACCTATTTGAGAACTCTGAAAAAAAAAACAATAACAGGCAGATCAGGAAAGAACACCAGAACTCAAAATACCACCTAATGGGCAATACATTTACCATTTTCCACCTTTGGTATCCCAGGGCTTGTCTCAAGGCATCCTGAAACCTAGAAGTGAGGAGTGTGGTGCAGCCAGAGAAATCCAGGAGAAACCTGGCTTGATGAGCTCCTAAAAGTTGAGACAGAATAAGGGAAATCCCCCAGTTTCCCATTTCCCATTCTCTCAGGTCCAGCCCCCAAGATCTAGCAGCAGTGGCAGTGGTCTGCAGCAGGAAGCTTGAAATATGCTTTGGTAATGTGGGCTTATCCTTCTGATTGAAGCCCTCTATAAGGAACAGATTTTTTAACTGAATGCCAAACTTTGTTTTACTGTGTCAACTCTAAAGGTTTTTTCCATCTGAATCTTATAAATGTAATTTCTTTGGTATAGTGGGAAACTGTTGTTTCTTTCATCCCAGAAATAACAGAAAAGATTACAGTTCTCTGGTTGGTTCTTCAGTGGGCACATTTATACATTCACAGCTTTTCTTCTGTAAAGGAACAGAATATATTATTCAGAGCTATACCTAATGATAAGCTAAGTGTTTGGCTTTGCACCCATGTGGCTGAAGACCTTTAAAATCTGTTCTCAAGAAAATGCAGTCTCCACTTCTCTTTCACTTAACTCCCCCAAGTACCATTACTTTCCAGTAAGTTATCTCCCACTTTAGCATATATATCTTTTTCTTTAGCAGTCTGGAGACTTATCTGTCTTATTTAGGAACACACATTTAAAACAAAAAACTTCTTTTCATAGCATTACTTAATTGAAAAAATAGGTGATACAGATTTTCCTTACTGAAAATAAGACTCTAATAGCTTCAAGAATCATAGCCTTATGGGAGCAGGTGTAGCTCAGTGGTTGAGTGCCTGCTTTGCATGTACAAGGTCCTGTGTTCAATCCTCGGTACCTCATAAAAAAAAAAAATCCTAGCCTTATATTATCTTTCTCTCACCTGATCCCAAAGAGGTGTGTTCCCTCTCACGAGGTGAAAATCAGGTCTAGGTGAAAAGATTGTTAGAAAGGCAAATCCCCCCCCCCCCCCCGGGGGTGGGCGTATTAAGAATAAAATAACTCACCTGTCTTAGAGTTAAAAGAAAGTTGTCTAACGATGGGCAATGGCCATCCCAGGGAATGGAGAGGGCCTGCATCTGCAGGCAGGATCATCCCACCCACCATATCCATGGGATATAAGCCCTCTCTCACTTGGAGTTGGAGTGGACATCACCATCCCAGTCCCCTCAGGATTGGGGGAAGAACTATGGACTAGAGTGGACTTGATGGTATTCTCTTGTTCACATATGGTGTTTCTAGCAATGCAAGAAATTATAACAATGAGGTGGAACCAGTGGCCACTTGACACTTTTGGGGTAGGGAGGGGACGAGCAGTTGAAATACAAGGGCTTCTTTGGGAGTTGGAGGTTGTCCTGAGTACTGTTGTGGCAACGGATGTAGGCCATTTTAAATCAGCACACACCACTCAGAACTGAGTGGGAGAGAGTGTGGTCTACAGTGTGAACTGTGGTCTATGGTTGGTGGCAAGGCTCCGGGATGTGTAAGTTCATTGAGGGTGGTGGGCCACACTGTGGGAGATGTTTGTGTGGGATGTGGTGGGAGGTGTGGGAGGTGGGCAACATGGGAATCCCAGTGAGTTCCGTGTAATATTTTGGGTAATCTAAACACCTCTTAAAATATATGTATATATATATATATATAAATAACATTTTTGTAAGCAAATACACATATATGCATATTAAAAAAAAAAAAAAAAAGAAGTCTAAGATACGATTGGCTGTTTACTTCATACCACTCTAGTGAACATTCTTTAGTAGTTTTACTTGGTGACATAAGCCTCAGAAATATGACCCTGAGGAAATTGTTATATATTACCAAAATTAGTACTATTTGTTTCTGATTTTTAAAAAAAAAAAGGAAGAAAGAAAAGGTTCAGCAAAGCTCTACTCATTTTTTTTTTTTTTTTTTTTTTAATGGCTAAATTTTGCAAAACTGAGTCTTAACTATAGTACTTAAAAATCTCATCTCAAATCTTAAATATTATGGTAAGGAATAACATATAAATAATAGAATCTAAATATCTATTGCTATAAATTTTGGATCTGTAAGCAATTATATTGCCTGTTACCTCTGGACTTTTCAGGCATGTGCTGGCAGACTATACACTTTCTTCCTCTTTCCCCCAATGACTAACTTTTATCACTGTTTGGTAACATCAGAAGTACAGTCAGGTGCAAAAACTGAAGAAGTGGGTACAGCTGTTAAATACAGGATGGGTGTGACTTTGGTGGTGGTAAATGAATAGGGCTGGAAAAGGCCAGGTAATAGCAAATAACTGTTATCCTTAACATTTTTATTGATGAAAAGCTTTCTAATGAAAAGAAAGAAATAACAAATTTTGTTTTATTTCTACAGTGTTCAAAGAACTACTTAGTAGGACTGAACAGGAGAAAGCTGGTATTCCACATATTCCCAAAATTGCTGAGAAAAAAAGTAATCGCCATTCAATCCAGGATGTACCAGGAGATATCGAGCAAACATCACAGGAGAAAGGAAATAAGAAAGTTAAAGCAAATACTGTTTCAGGTGGAAGAAACAAAATCAGGAAAATTTTGGATAAAACTCGATTTAGTATCTTGCCTCCAAAACTATTTAGGTAGGTAATGCCAGTTGCAATCATGTAGGAATTTTCATACTAATTATAAAGTTTTATTTTGGGGACAGGAAGTTTGGGTAGATTTTTTTTTTTAATACAACAAATGCATCATAAAAATTTCAAGCAATATATAAATATGAAAGAATAAGTTTGAAACATTCTCCCCTATCTGTGAAGTCACCACTGTTAGATTTGGTATATTCTTCCAATAGCCTCATTTTGAATTTTGGAAAAAACTGTCAAATTTTGTTTATAAAATCTGCTCTGCAATTTGGGGCTCCCTAAATCTTGGGACACACTGATTGCTACCAGTTTTGTTTGTCTGTGTGTTCATTTTTAGTCATCTTTCCCTTTCTGACACTATTCTCTCCTAAATTCTAAAGCTGAACTTTTCAATCAAATCTATTTTCTATTTCCAAAATGGGACATCACTGAAACAGTATTTATTGAATGAGTTAAAACAAAATGACTGAATCCATGAAAGAAAGAAAACATATTCAAAGAAAAATGTTATTGGACACCAGATAAGTGCCTGACACTATGCTGAAAAGAAATACTTCCAAGGAATTTATATCCAGGAACCTTTTATTTACCACGTATTTATTATACAATAGTCACAATGCCCAGAGATACAAAGATGAGTAGAAAAAGGTTTGTTTTGTTTTTTCCCTAAGAGCTGATGGTCTAAAATGGTATGCAGGCAGATGGCAACATTCTCATGTTATAGAGTGATAAATGTTTTGTTTTGTACAGAGCAGGAACAAGCTTGGTAAGTTTGAATAGGGTGTGTGTGTGTGCCCGCCCAGAGATGAAGTGAGAGGTAAATAAGCACTAGGTTATGAAGGACCTTTAATATTATGCCAAGAATGTAGACTTTATCATGTCGTAGAAGGCATGTGATGTGATAAGATTTGTTTTTTTGTTTTTTTGTTTTTTTTTTAAGAAAGACCTGCCTCTGTGATGGCTGGTTTGGGATTGAGGGTGCAGCACACAGTTGCAGTGATAGCTAGGAGACCAGTTAGGAGGCAACTTGAGCTCAATTCAGCTCTCTTCTTTTATGTAGTTAAAAATCTCAAAGATCTCCTGATCAGAAAATGCTCTTCTTCCTAAGTTCTTATTTCCAGTCAGGGAAACACATTTGCTCTTCATTCAGTTTGGGACTCGCAGAGGATTCGCGCATCCTGTGCTCTGTTTTAGTGTCACTCATTTCTTGAAAGTTCATTACTCTTTCCTTTCTGAGCAACTCTTCTTATTGAGGTGGGTGGTTGGGAAAGTGTGTTGCTTTAAAATATTAAAATTCTTTAATATAGAGCATCATGTGGTAGCAGCAATACAACAAACCTTGTTAAGAAAAGTTCTCACAGCTGGGGATTGAGTGAGGAGAATATTAGAGGGTGATGATTTGGGATGACCAGAAGTCTACATGGAGGAACTGAGGAAAAGTGAAGTCTGTATCCGTCTGGAAGGGAGGAAAGAAGTTACCAGGGGAGGTAATATCTTGAGTTCCATTTCTGAAAACTTGGTGCATTTGGTCTAGAAGTACATATATCTCTTTAAACTGGTCCTCATTTTGACCAGTGACACAGCTGTAACATAGAATGTCTCATTGAGTTGTATCATCTAAAACTAGAGAACATTGTGATTATAACTAACTTAGCTTGTTAGTGTTAGTGTCACATTCCATCAAGTTAAACTCAAGTTTCAGGCAGATAATATCAATATCTCCACAGTATCTACTTTGGGAATGAGAATTATTTACCTCACTTGGATTCTTTCTTTAGTTACAGCAGGAGACATGGAAATTGAGGTGGACAGAAGTCAGGTATTTTTAAGTGTTACTACTTTATAATGGTAACAAAAAATGAATGATCTAGTAGAAATGGTTTGACTTAAACTCAGAAGAGATTTTCTTAAATTTTTTTTATTTGTTAACCAGCATTTATTAAGTCTCGTGCTTTGTGCCAACAGGAAGCTGTGAGATAGGAATACAAATAAGAAAGATGCTGCCCTTCAGGAGTTCATATTAAACTGGCTTTGTCTCTAAGCATGCTTTCAATAAAGTAAAATGCTAATAATTTCAGCCACATAAATTCCAAAAAATAGATTAATTTGGTAGAAATTGTAAATGTTTCTGGAGAGGGCTAATTTGTCATTTTACTGTTCAGGCTGACCACTTTCATTTTTAAGGATTTATCTTCTCTTTCTTAGCATGTAATCCTCTGAAGTGAATTAAAGCAACCCTTTTTGCTGTGTAAAAGATAACCTTAATAATAAATGAGCTCTTAAAAATCAATTAGAGGGGGAAACGGATGTGGCTCAAGAGGTTCGGCGTCCGTCTACCATATGGAGAGACCGGGGTTCGATCCCCGGTACCTCCCGGTAAAAAAAAAAAAAAAATCAATTAGAGGGAATCAGATGTGCCTCAAGCGATTGGGCTCCCATCTAGCATATAGGAGGTCCAGGGTAAAGGCCTCCTGGTAAAGGTAAGCTGGCCCATACAGAGTGCTGGCCTGCGCAGGAGAGCTGGCACAGCAAGATGATACAACAAAAAGAGACATAGAGGTGAGACAATAAGAGACACAGCAGACCAGGGAGCTGAGGTGGCGCAAGAGATTGAGTGCCTCTCCCACTCCAGAAGGCCCCAGGATCAGTTCCCGGTGCTTCCTAAAGAGAAGACAGACACAGAAGAACACACAGCGAATGGACACAGAGAGCAGACAGCGCAAAAACAAAAGGGGGGAATAAATTTTTTTTTTTTAAATCCATTAGGAAAAAAATTACTAAAACTTCAATAGAAAAATAGGTGAGAACATGAATCTGATGGTCAGCATTGATAATAATGAAGGATATAATATTTAAAACGGTACCATTTGTTTCATCAAAGATTGACAAAGAATCGTCAGGGCCAGAATTGATAAGGTAAGATAGATAATAAGCTCAGGCCGCTGTGGGAGTATAAAAATGATACTAGAAGGGAAAATATCACAATGTCAATCATGGTTTTATCTAAGATGTGTTTTATGGGTAATTTTTCTTTTTTTCTTCCTCTCTGTACTTTTCAAATTTTCTACTTTAAATGTTTGATGAATTCAAGTCCGCAATTTCTGAGGCCCTCTTATGTGCCAGAACTTTTTAGAAGGGGTCCTGGGAGCTATGCGACTTAGTTTCTACCCTTAGCAGTCACTTCTCTAAGAATAGGGGATGAGTTACCATAGATATATTGTAAGAAAGGAGGTCTGTGTTTGTGATAGAAGCACAGAAAGAACATAAGAAACGAAAGAATAGTTGAGATAAGAATAAATAATACCGTAAGAACAGATACCAAAATCCCTAACCAGGGCATAACTGAAATTTAGTTCCTGATAATTAGAAGTGAAAAACAGTGTTTGTGAATAATGTATGTTAATTGACACACAGTGGTGTGGTGTTTATTGGCCTGAGAATATTTCACAATTCAGTAAATCTGATCTATTTTGTTTTTACATTATTCAGCCTTTCATTTTCTTTCATCACAGATTGCCTAAATAACATCTTTGTTATTCATTGTAGCAGTGCCCAGGAGTAGACCACTTTACTTGGTTATCAGGAATTTTTTTTTCTCCTCATTTCTTGTCAACATACTTTCTTATTTGCTTTTAGTATTGGATTATTTTTCTTTTGCATATTGAAGATAGTTAGGTGGTCTTCTCAGTTTCATATTATGAAGCTAAGTAAATTTAGTGTTGGGAAATTGCTGAGGTATTTTCAAAAATATCTTGTTTCTGTTACTGCATCACCTCAGGAGACTGTTTTGGTAAGAAGAGACATTATTATTTGCAAATGGGCTTTATCAATTCAGCTTCCGAACAAGCATGGGTATTTTGTCAGTTAAATACTATTTCATTCATTTCATAGCATGGATTATTCATAACATTAGTATAGTTTCCTTGATACATACTCACATCTTAATTTCCATGAATTTATAACCAGCATTACATTAGTGGCCATATAGTGCCATATCTATTGCTTATTAAAAAGCAGAAGTACGGGAAGCGGCTGTGGCTCAATCAGTAGGGCTCCCGTTTACCATATGGGAGGCCCCGGGTTCGGTTCCCGGGGCCTCCGGGTGAAGGCAAGCCCGCCCGCACGATGTGGTTAGCTGACATAGCGAGCACAAGCAGCAAGGGGGGGATAAATGAATAAATAAATAAAATCTAAAAAGCAGAAGTAATGTTTAATAGCATCAGTAAGAAACATAAAGACTTATAGCTTTTCATGTACTTCTCTTAGTTTCTAAGTGAATTCCAGCTTGCAGCAACTGATGCAGCTAATTCCTTTAATAGAAAAAATTTAACTTTTTAATGGTGTTGAAGTTGCATTTACTTGGATTATTAGTAGACTCTCTCTAACGATTTGATTCTTGGATTCAGTTACTTGGCCCTTTATGTCCAAAAATTGTCAGATTTTTCTTGAAAAATCAAAGAGTTTATAAACCTTTATTTTGCACATAATTTAATTTGTGCCAGATTCAAAGATATTTTATTCACTGTAAAGCCCCCCCTCCCCTCCCCTTTTTCTCTTACCTAACCTCAAAACCTTCAGCTCTGATCTCTAGGTCTGCAAACCTTATTATAAGATGCCAATTTACCATAAGCACAAATTATTTATCAAATTAGGTATTTCCTTTGCCTGTCTGTTAGATTACACTGCCTTGTCTCCCTGAGAAGACATTTCCTTTTTCTTTAGTGCTTTTACCCCATTATACGCACCCAGGCCCCACTATTTTTCAATATAAATTGCTTACATAATTCTCCTTTCTAGATTTGTGCTGTTATCCTTTAATTTTTGGTAAAAGTACTTCACTGTTCTTTAAAAATAGGAGATTTATTGTCCTTTGTTCTCACTGACTACTATCTGTAGTCAGTGAAGAACTTGCTCATCATTTGGTCATAGTAATAGCAAAAACAACTGCCACTCTTTACAATATGCCACTCGTTGTGCCAAAATGTTTTCCTACATCATCTAATCTTTACAGTAGTCCTAGGGCATAGGTAGTAGTATTCACATTTTATGGATGAGGAAACAGAGGTCCTTAGAGAGAAATAAATGTGCCTAAGGTCACATGGCTAATAACCCAGGTCTGTCTGACACCAAAGCTTGCTCTAACCTTGGCTCTTGTCCACCTCATGTTCTTCCTTGGTTCCTTGGCTTTCTTTCTTGCCCTGGCCCTCCCTCATTTGTCTCACTATTAACAGTTCTTTAGACATTCTATTCAAAGTCTTGCATTGTTTCCTAATTTGCCCAAGTCCTTTATTTTACTCCTTACATACTCTAAGTGTATCATAGAGTATGATACACTTAGACTTATTTTCAAGCCTGTTCCCTAATCCTTTCCATGATAATAGGTAAGTATTTTGTGATATCTGTCTCTGTAGAGCAAGTACTAGGTAGAAGACAACAGTGTATAAATTATGGATGGGAATTAATATTAACCAAAAGCATTGCTTTTAACATAACTATGACACTTAGAGATAGCTAAAATTTTCGTTGTTGATGCTTATGGAAATCTTTTTTTCATTGCGCTACTATGTTGTTGTAGAGCTGTTTTAGTTTACAATTGAGCTAATATATTTTAGAATATCTAAAAGTTAAATGTCAGAGTTGTATTTCCTTGTTTTTATTTTTCTCTTAAGTATTTAGAGTTACCTATGTAATACTTAATGGAAGAGTAGTTTCTTTGCTTAAACATGGCTGTTTAATTGATCCTTGTTTTTGAAACGCTTAAAGGGAATTAACTCTAGCTTACTTGCTTTCTGCTTGCGTTTTGGTGATCTCATCCATGGAACAGCAAATCAGACTTGAGAGATCACACAAGAAATAATATGCCCTTAGAATAAAATTTAGAGACCATTTTTTCCATCTTCTTTTCCTTCTCCTTCCTTTCTTTTTGTTTTTCAGATATTCCCATTGTTTGTTGCTTTTCTCTGTGCTATCTTTCTGTTATCTTTTCCTAGTTCTTCCTGATTTGGGCAGCTCTCAGATTGTTTGTATGTTTAAATACCCTCTTATTTTGCCACTTGAACTTGATATCTAAAACCTGTCATGCTTTTCTTTTGGGTTCTGTCCTGGCTCCATCTTTTGCCTAGAAGGTTGCCAAGATTTTCTGTTGGGAGAGCAAGAGATTGCCTTGCTGTGGTGTGGCTGTGCACTATTAGATACATGTATTAATGTCTTCTGAAGCTGGCAGATCCCAAGGGCTCTCTAAGCACTCAGGTTCAGTTTCTCTACCAAAACCAGTAGAAAGTAAATATAACTGTTTCTATATCATGTAATAGAATTACTTAATTGTATAAGTTAAATTTTGTTTGAACATAATGGTTAAAAACATCTTTCATTGCTATTTTCATCATTAGAGTTGTCCTATTCTTTTTTTAAAAATTGCTGTAACATTTTAATCTAATTTGTCAAATCACCACTTTTGAATTGGTTCTGCTATGCTTCAGAGCACAGAGAACAGAAATGTTTACTATTAAGTACTCTCAAATACTGAGGGTATTTAATAGTAATATGCTTAAGAGTAATGTAATAGTAAGATAATGTACTTAATAGTAATGATGAATGTAATATGTGACATTCTTTTGAAGTGATGGAGGCCTCAGCCAATCACAAGATGACAGCATTGTGGGAACAAGGCACTGCAGGCACAGTCTGGCTATAATGCCTATTCCTGGAACACTCTCATCCAGCAGCCCAGATCTCCTTCAGCCTACCACAAGCATGTTGGATTTTTCTAATCCTTCAGGTAATTTTTGCATGTGATTTTATATAGCGTATTAGTCCCAGATGAACAAGTAGATAGTTGAGTCCCATACAGCAAATACTAGATTGGCTCTTTTTGGGATTTTTTTTTTTTTTTTTTTTTTTTTTTTTTAATTTAAAATGGAGTGGTACTTCCTCCAAAATGATATAAAAGTAAATAGAAGAGACTACATCTGACTACAGATTTAGTTACCTTTGGTAACCCTGATTTAAGCAGTGGAATGGAAGCAGACACATCTCAGCCAAGGAACATATTATCTAGCATGTGGAAGAAAATAAAGCAGATTATTTTCATTTGTGGCCTCACTTATCTTCCTCTGTGGTGTACAGAAATGATTTAGTAATTTTCTAAAGGCACTGATGGTTCCTCCAATACCTGAAAAGTTGCTCATCTTGTCAAGTATTTTTTATCAAAGTACTATAGTATCTTTTTCATTTTGTTCACATTTTTACAAGTTAATTTTTCCGCAGCTATCCATGCCGAGAGGCAAAAATTGCCATTTAACTCGAAATAATCTAAAATTTTGTTTTAGGGAAGAAAAACTTTGACTTTAAAAAATTAATTATACCCAAAAAAATAAAAAAATAAATAAAAATAAAAATAAAAAATTAATTATATATCCATCACTTGCAAGGATTTGAGATGGCTTTTAATAAAAAAATAAAAGTTGCTTTTTAATTTAAAAAAAAATACCCTGAAATATATAATTAGGTCTGAGGAAATGAGAAAAAAAACCTGCTTCCAGAAAGATCTGTATGGTTGTGATTCAATGTCAATTATGACTCTGTAGGTCCTAGCAGCTAGTGTAAAATGGAAGGAAACTTGATCAATTATATCAGTCTCATTATTAAATATAAATGAAGGTAAATTTCATGTTTTATTTTAGCAACTTAAGTGAAAACCCAGGACATAAAATAAAAGCAGAGTTTGGTCATTCTGCATATGGTTTCTTTCATGGATTTATTTCACTAGCTTCCTAACCACTAGGGAGATTACTAAATCAAATAATCTGTCTTTGAAACATTTTACTCTTTATGTGGCTCCCAGAATGATTTCTAGAACACTGATTTTAATGAGTCATTATTTCACTTAGAAATTTCCACTGATTTCTGTATTTGTCAGCCTTCAATCATGAGACAGAAGCTACTTGTTATTTGATCAGAGAATTCAAATAGAGTTGTGACATTAACTAGCTATAACATTAACTTTTTTGAACGGGTGAAATAAAACAAGTTGGAGGTAGGAAAACTGTAAACTGGATTCTACTTCTAGTATGAGAAGGAAATGCTATTCTCAGGGTGAATTATTGTTGCAGAGATGAGACAGTAATAAAAAGCCCACAGGAATAGAAAACAGAAAGGAACAAGTCCTTCCTTCCAGTCTACCTATTGCAAGGCTATTGGCAGAACCTAAGAGGGAGCCAGCCAGCAAACAAGTGTGGTTTGCTGAATCTCATGCCCTGTATAAGTGTGATTGAAGCCAAAAGAAAATAACTTAATAACTGTCAGTGTCCAACTTGCACAGCATGATTTTATAAACCCCCTTTTTAAAAGGGTCCTGTTCTGCCATTCTCCCCTCTCTTACTTCATCCATCTTTCCTAAATATAGCATATACTCAGAACACTCTCTCTTAGTCCATGCTGTTAGCTGCCTGTGGTACTTTTCTCTCCCTAATGTCTGATGAACTCTTTCTCATTCCACAAATCTGGGAAGCCCTGCTCCTTCTGGTACAAAGTCAGTCCCTCCTTTTTTAGAAATCCCCAGCACGCTTTTATTGTTTCTCTTACATTGCTTATCAGCATAGGAATTTATTTCCATGTCCGTGTGTATATGTTTTACAGCAGAACTCCTCACTCCACATAGGAAGCCCACAAATAAAATACTTCAGACTGCTGAGGCACAAGCTAAATATGCATGCTTTCATATGACAGGTATTTAGGGACATGTGATTTGTGGATTTAAGGATTTTTTTTTACACTGCGGTGTTTTTGACATAGACATGTAGAAGTGGGGTTAGGGGCGAGATTGGGTAGCAGAGAGAGAAGTAGTTTGGGAATTTAGCTGGAAAAAGGGAGGAGGCTGAAATTATTAAAATTTAGAAACTATAAGCCCCAAGGATCTGAAACTGGCTCTCTGAAGAGGAGTTTTGCTCAACTTGATTTCAGATTGATTGTACCTTTCTCTCCTTGAAAACATCTGTTAAAAGGACTGTAGTTACCCTGTTTTAAATCTATTCAGAGGAAGTCTGATATGGCCCAGTCTGCAACATGGGCCCATACCAGCAATATAAATGAACCACATATATGATAGCAATTTAACTTCTTAATTATACTTTTAAGCCCCCAAATGTGCAACTTTACAAAAGGCCTTTTATCTACTGGTGGTGCTATTTATACTTATTCTTGAATAAAATATTCATTACCAATTATTCCAAATTCAACTGCTTAAAGTCATACATGACAGCACAGAATTTTTAGTTAGTTATGTACATCACATATGTATACTGCAGTACATATATGACATCAGTGAGTTTTGATTATCTTTTGCTCAGGTATATTCATGCTGCATGTTTAAAGTTATTTTTAGATCAAAAGCAGTAGAGACAAAGCTCTAGAACTGTGTAATAGTTTTGCTTACTGACTTTTTTTTATGGTTTTGCTTTGTTTTTGCTGCCTACAGCTGTTGGTTTTTACTGTAAGTATTTTGAAGCCTATATTTTGAACAGTATTCTGTTGTTCCTCTATCAGTGTAGTTTTTCTTTGTTTTTCAATCAAATGATACAAAATTGCATGAAGTAGGAAGCAAAACTTTTCTATCCACTTGCAAGGGAGCCATTGTTAACTAGCTTGCAACCTTTCGGTCATTTTTTTCGCATACACACACACACACACACACATATATATTTTTTTGTATACATATAGAATTGGAGTATATCTCCTGTTCTCCAATTTGTGAAAAAGTTTTCTGGAATTTTTGACCGAATAAAAGATGAAGCCTAAAAGAATTCAGAGTGTGGTTAAAAGGAGTTTGAAATTGAATTTTTTTTCTAAATATATATATGGGCAGTTTTGCTTACTCATTTTCATTTAATAACACCAGGCTTTTACTTGATTTCTTTAATGTAAACTTCAAATTCTTTTATTTTTATTCATTATAGATAACACTCTAGAAATTTTTACTTTGGGTTGAAAGTCCAGATAACTGAGAATCCTAGTCTTGAATTAGTGTATGTGTATATATATATGAGAATTATATTAATGAACTAAGAATTATAAGACTGATGCATTCTTTTTATTACATTCTTCTTAAATGTCTGTTTTACCTTATAGGATTATATATTTATATGTGTTTTAGCTTCATGCCTAAAATTTGAAGTGATTTTTCCTTCCTTGATTTAGTTTTATTCTAACCTCATATTTACCACTCATCTAATCAGTTAACATTTGAGTGTCTGCCATGTGCCAAGTATTATGCTTGATATGTATATTGTTCTCCCACTAACAACAAACATGTTGGTAAAGAATATATATGTAGAGGATTGTAGGAATAGTAAGGAGTAGGAAGCTCCAGGAATTAGTCCTTCTACCAGAGCAACTATTAAGCAGACAGGAACTATCTGAATCAACTATTTGAAAATCTGGAATCTAATAGAACACATTCAGCATCCAGGGAAGAGTAGAAGGAAGAGGCTGGTAAATTACAGTAAATGCCAGTAAATTGCTTTCTCTTTGCTGCAGTTACTATTGCCCAGCACCTACCCACGCTGCAGGCAGCAGTGAAGATCTGGCCCCTGCTGTAGCTTTTTGTTGCCAGAAAGAAACATAAAAATCCATTTCACCGTGATCTGGGGTGGGCAAAGATCAATCATTGATCATGGCTTTTGATTAGCTACTTCATGCCCACCTCTGAGGGCAGCCATTATTCCAACCCATCCCAACCTATCCCACAAAGGTGACGGAGGAGACTTAAAGACAATATGCTTCCTCAGAGCTGCAGAGGACAGTTGAGAAGCTACATTTGCTGGACAGGTCAGGAAAACTCAGCTTTGTGGAGCCATGGAAGAAGTTCCTGGCACCCTTCCTTGGCCTCCCTCATCCCCTGTCAAGAACAGTTTGGAGCTGGCTGAGGTTCCTTTTGTAAATCCCTAGCCTTGTTACAGCTGGGACTGACTGACTTGCAATACTCCTCTTCAGTGTGTCCCCCTCCCAGAATTTGCCCTCCAGGCAAAAGCAGCTTGAGATCAGGAAAGATGTGTAAGAAACAATTCAGGACTGTCTGAGGCAAAAGCTTACCTGCTTTAGCCCAACAGTGGAACACCCAGGAGAAGGAGGTCTCTCTTCTGAGAAATAAAGGGGCATTCAAACTCCCATAAACAGAGGGAGAACTCCTAAGACCACTAGCAAGCACAAGCCAAGCACAAGACACTGGCCAGAAAAGACAGGGAGTACACTGCACTTTGCACTCACGTTGTGCAGACCTTCCTGATGGGAGAGCTGACACTCGCAAAATCCTCTGTCATATCACCAGCTGGTTACAAACTCAAGAAACAGATGGGAAGTGGATGTGGCTCAAGTGACTGGGCATCCGTCTACCATATGGGAGGACCTGGGTTCAATCCCCAGGACCTCCTGGTAAAAAAGGCGAGCAAGCAAGCTGGGCCCGTGCACCGAACCACAACCACGCAGCAAGATGATGACACAACAAAAGAGAGACACAGGAGGGTCAAGGCAAGACACACCAGAAACCAGGAACTGAGGTGGCACAAGTGACAGGGTGCCTTTCTCCCACATCGGAGGTCCCTAGGATTGAATCCTAGTGAATCCTGGAGGAGAAAAATGAGAAGGCAAGAAACAGACACAGAAGATTACCCAGTGAATGGACACAGCATGCGGGGCGGAGTTGGAGGGAGAAACAGACCTCTTAGGGAGTAAATCCCAGCATTAACATTTTAAAATATTAAAATGTACAGTAACAACAAAAGATGACAAGACAATGAAATAGGAAATGGAAGAGGATAGAAATCCAGAAAACATCAACAAAGAAGACCAGCTCTGGGAGCAGATGTGGCTCGGTGGTTGAGTACCTGCTTCCCATGTACGAGGTCCTGGGTTCAATCCCCACTACCTCCTTGGGAAAAAAAAAAAACAGACTGTGGGCATACTGGACAAAGACTTTTTTTTTTTTTTTAATTGTGGGTAAAAATCAAATTTTTCACAATACATACCAATATTTGTAAAATGACATATAAATATATATGCATATATGTGCATTTGCTTACATAAATGTTATATATATATATATATAATTTTTTTTTTTTTAAAGGTGCTTAGATTACCCAAAGACTTTTTTGAGATACTAGGGGCCAGGGCTTGAACCCAAGGCCTCATATGTGGGAAGCCAGCACTCAACTACTGAGCCACATTGGCTTCCCTGAGTTGGTTTTTTTCATTTGTATTGCTTGCTTTTTATGTTTTTTCATTCAGCACCAGGAACCAAACCCTGGACCACATGTGGGAGGCCGGAGCTCAACTGCTTGACTCTCCCAAAGACTTTTTTTTTCTTTTCTTTTCAATTAATTAAAATATATCACTCATACATAAACATACATAAAGAATAAGTGTGTAGTAATAGTTGTGAACTTACAAAACAAACATACATAACATACAGGGCTCTCATACCTCACCCTACCACCAATAACTTGCATTGTTGTGAAACATTTTTAATTAATGATGAAAGAGCATCCCCAAAATATTACTAGTAACCAAAGTATCTTAAATTGCCAGATATTAGATTCTAACCAAAGTATCTTATATTTGGTGTATTTTCCCCCAACCCACCCTATTATTATTATAATTAATTTTTTAAATATATCGTTTATACATGAATATACATAAACAATAAGTGTATAATTTGTGAACTTAGAAAGCAAATATGCATGACATCATACAGGGCTCCCATACATCAACCCACCACCAACACCTTGCATTATTATGCGACATTTGTTACAGATTATGAAAGAATATCGTCAAAATCTTACTACTATCTATAGTCTTTATCTTACATTTGGTGTATTTTTCTTTTATGACAGAAATACAGAACAATCATGCATATGTACAGAATTCCCAAACCACACCCCTCTATCAACACAACACACTGTGGTGAAACATTTGTTACAGATTGAGATAATATCAGACTCTTACCGTGAACCATGGTCCATAGTGTACATTTGGCACACTTTTTTCATACTCCCCCATTATCAACACAGTATATCTTTGGCATAGATGCATGAATATCACAGTATTGCTGTTAAACCATGGTCCATAGGTCATCCCAATTGTATTTTTCCCATGCTTCTCCACATTCCCACCGCCCTCCAATAATCTCTAGCTCACGAAGGATACTCCTGCATCTGTACCATCAACTACAGTTCTCATCCACCTTTGGATTTACTGTGTTATTCAGTCCCTGGATTATTCTCTAGCTTTATTTCAATTGACATTTATATCCCTAGACTACCCTTTCCAGCCACATTCCCATTTATAAACCACCCGTTGCTCACTATAAAGTTTTACCATCAACTCTATACTTTTCCACACTTTTACGGTAAGGCTAATTAAAACTCTACATACATTAAACATCAGTAGTCCATCTTAGTTGTCCTCTTACCTCCTTTAAGAATCCACCACCTACCACCAGGTCTTGAAGATATTTTCCTACATTTTCTTCTAGAAGCTTTATGGTTCTTTTATATTTAGATTTTTTATCCATTTTGAGTTAATTTTTGTATAAGGTATAAGATAGGTATTCTCTTTCTTTCGGCTATGGATATCCAGTTCTCCTAGCACTATTTGTTGAATGTACTATTCTGCCTGAGCTGAGTGAGTTTGACAGGCTTGTCAAAAATCAGTTGACCATAGATATAAGGGTCTGTTTCTGAACCATCAGTTTGTTTCCATTGGTCTACATGTGTGTCTTTATGCCAGTAACATGTTGTTTTTACCACTGGAGCTAGGTGATATGATTTAAAGTTCGGAAATGAGAGTACTCCAACTTTGTTTTTCCTTTTTAAGATGTTTCTGGCTATTCAGGATCCCTTACCCTTCCAAATAAATTTGATAATTGTATTTTCCGTTTATTTAAAAAATGCTAATGGGATTTTTATCGGTATTGGCATTGAATCTGTATCTCTATTTGGGTAGAACTGACATCCGATCTGTGAGCAAGGAATGTTCTTCCAATCATTTAGGTCTTTTTTCATTTCTTTTAACAATGCATTGTAGTTTTCTGATTACATGTACTTTACATGTTAAGTTTATTCCTAAATATTTGATTCTTTAGTTGGTATTATAAATGGAATTTTTTTCCTTTCTCCTCAGATTGCACAATGCTAATGTCTTTTAAAATCTATTTCATCTGCTACAAGTATAGCTACTGTGGCTTTTTTTGTTTGTTTGTTTTTTTGTTTTTTTTGTTTTTTTTTGTTACTGTATGTGTGGAATATCTTGCCTCATACTTTCAGTCTTTTGGTATCCTTGGGTCTAAGGTGAGTCTCGAGCAGACAACATATAGATGGCTTATATTTTCTTATCCATTCTGCCAGTCTATCTTTTGATTGGGGAGTTGAATCCATTAACATTGAATGTTATTACTGTAAAGGCAGTTCTTATTTCACCTATTTAGACCTTTGGGTTTTATCTGTCATATTTTATTTTCACCACTCTTTTGACACTTTTAGTTACTTTTACGGATATAATTTATTTCTAGACTCTCTTCCAAGCCCCTCTCTCCTGTCTTTTCTTTTAAGACTGTAGCACACCCTTTAGTATTTCCTGCAAGGCTGGTCTCTTTGTTATAAACTCTTTGATTCTGTTTATCTGTGACTATTCTAAACTCGCCCTCATTTTTGTAAGACAGTCTTGCCAGATATAAGATTCTTGGCTAGAAGATTTTCTCTTGCAGTATCTTAAATAAATCATACCACCACTCTCTTCTTGCCTCCATTTTTTCTCACAAGAAATCGGCACCTAATCTTATTGGGTATCCCTTATATGTTATGCATTGCTTTTCTCTTGCCGCCCTCAGAATTCTCTTTGTCTTTGGCATTTAACATTCTTATTATGTGTCTCGGAGTTGGTCTGTTTGGATTTATTCGGATGGGTATATGTTGTGCTTTTTTGGACATACATATCCATGTCCTTCACTGGGGTTGGGAAATTTCCTACCATTATTTCTTCAAATAGTCCTTCTGCCCCTTTTCCTTTCTCTTCTCCTTCTGGGACACCCATAACACATATGTTTGCACGTCCTTGCTGTTGTTTAGTTCCCTGAGACCTTGTTCAATTTTTTCCATTCTTCATGTGTTCTTTTTGTATGTTTGCTTTCAGAGGCCTTGTCTTCAAGCTCACAAGTCCTTTCTTCTGCCTCCTCAAATCTGCTGTTATATGAATCCAGTGTATTTTTAATATAATTTATTGTGCCTTTCATTCCTGTAAGATCTGCTATTTTTCTGTGTGTGTTTTCAAATTCTTCTTTGTGCTCATCCGTTGTCATCTTAATATCCTTAATTTCTTTAGCCATTTCACTGAATTTATTAAGGAGATTTGTGTGAACATCTATGATTAGTTGTCTCAAATCTTATTTGTCATCTGGAGGCCTATCTTATTCCTTTAACTGGGCCATATCTTCCTGTTTCTTGGTATGGATTGTAATTTTTTGTTGGCATTTGGCCTCCGGCTTACTAGATTTATTCTGGGTACAGTTTCTCTCTTTAATTTAGGGCTTTCTTGCCCTTTTTCCCTTGCTGGTTGTGTAGTAAGAGCCAAGAATGTAGTTGGTGCTGTAAGCTGTGGAGGCTCAAGCTGCCCACATTGCCCCAGGGACTGATGAAGCTTCTCCCACCTTTCTTCTTTGCCAAGGGTAGGGACAGAGCCACAGCCATGTATAATAATCCAAGTTGTGCAGGCCTAGACTTAGTTACCGAGGAGACTAATGAAGTTTCATTCCCCTTCCTCCCCTACCTGGGCCAGGGATGGAGCTGCAGGTGTGGATAGCAGTCTATGTCGTGCAGGTCCAAAATGACTGCAGTTGCCTCAGTAGACTTCTGACTGTTAAGACTGTGCCAACCTCTCTGGATACCTGCAGTTACCCAGAGAGGTTGGTTCAGGTCCTGCCAGTTTCCTCCTTGCCAGAGGTGGGGCTGAAGCCTAAGCTAGGGCTGCAGTCCGATCCGGGTGGAAAGAAGCCGGTCCCTACCAGCACTGTGATTTTCAGTCCGCCCTGCTTCCCCTTATGCCGGGGTGGAGTCAAAATGGCAGCTACCAGCCTTTTTCCGACTTGGACAGGTTCAAACTTTAACTGTTCTTCGGGTTATACTTTAGCCAGCCAAATTTACTAATTAGTAGCTGAAGTCAGTGGCCAACCATCTCTCCCTCCCCTGTTTTTGGGAAATGCAGCTTCCAATTCCAGCCACAGAATAGCTCCTGAGGTAACTTGCACTGCCAGAGTAGGATGATCACTGGCCTCCATAGCATGGCCTGTATTTTCCCAGAGAGGTTGGCGCAGGTCCCCCCAGTTTCCTCCCTGCCAGAGGTGGGGCTGGGGCTGGGGCTTAGGCTAGAGATGTAATCCAATCTGGATGAAAAGAAGCAGGTCCCTATCGGCACTGTGATTTTCAGTCCGCCCTGCTTCCCCTCATGCCAGGGGTGGAGTTAAAATGGTGGTTACCAGCCTCTTTCTGACTTGGACAGGTTCAAACTTTAGCTGTTCTTAGGATTATGCTTTAGCCTGCTGAACTTACTAATCGGTAGCTGATGTTGGTGCCCACCTGTCTCCTTCTCCCCCAATTTGGGGAAGTGGAGCTTCCAATTCCAGCCATGGAAAAACTCCCGAGGTGGCTTTTGCTGCCAGTGGAGGATGGGCACCGGCCTCCGCAGCATGGAGTGCTCTACTTATGAATCTTCTTTGCAGATGGGCAGTCTCCTTCTTCTGTTCTTTCAAGGATGTTGCAGGATGCTCTTCTGAGCTCCTGGGGCCCCCAAACCAGGTGCTTTAGATAGCTCTGAGTGATTACTGTATGCCCTTTAGCACAAGCTGACTCTAGGAGCTCCTTACTCTGTCACCATCTTGCTGGTTGTCACCCAGACAGA
The DNA here is from genome assembly GCA_026826555.1 of Tolypeutes matacus. Classification (NCBI taxonomy): domain Eukaryota; kingdom Metazoa; phylum Chordata; class Mammalia; order Cingulata; family Chlamyphoridae; genus Tolypeutes; species Tolypeutes matacus. The sequence continues at coordinate 3,883,606 of JAKSZT010046586.1, forward strand.
CTTAAAAAAAAAAAGTGATCTTCAATATGCTCAAGGAGATAAAGGAAAAGTACAGAGAACTAAAACATATCAAGAAAACAATATATGAAAAGATCATAAATTTTCAAAGTAACCAAACCAGACTGACCACAGTAACTGAAATGAAAAATGTTCAGGATGGTTTCAACATCAGATTGGAGCTGGCAGAAGAAAAGATCAACAGATTCGAAGACAGGACAATTCAAAAGTGTCAGGTTGAGAAGCAGAAAGAAAAAAGAACTATAAATAGTGAAAATAGCCTAAGAGACCTCTGGAACTCCATCAAGCACACCAGTATATACGTTTTGTGGGTCCCAGAAGGAAAAGAGAGAGAGACAGAAGCAGAAGGAATATTCAAAGAAATAATGGCAGAAAGCTTCCCAAACTTAGCATAAGACATGAATATGCACATCCAAGAAGCCCAGAGAATACCAAACAGGATACTTGAAGGAAAATACATCCCATCACATACTGATCAAACTCTCAAATGCAAAGGACAAGGTGAGTTCTGAAAGCTGCAACAGAAAAGCAAAATGTTATATACAAGGGAATCTCAATTAGATTAAATGCTGATTTCTCATCAGAAACAATGGAAGTAAGGAGGCAGCAGTGGATTTGAAATATTTAACATGTTGGAAGCAAACAGTTGCCAACCAGGGATTTTATATCCAACAAGACTTTCTTTCAACAATGAGAGAAATTTAAACATTCCTAGATAAGCAAAAGCTGAGGGGTTCATCACCACTGGACATGCCCTACAAGGAATACTTGTAGGAGTTCTTCAAACCAAAAGTAAAGGATACAGGACAGTACTTCAAAGAGGCATAAATAAATCCCTCCAATAAAAGTAACTATTTGAGTAATTATATATGCCAGTACTATGTGGTAGTTTGAAACTGTGTGTTACCCCAGAAAATCTTGTTATTAAGGCTAGTTCATTCCTTTGGGCTTCAGAAGGCATGGCATAGAATGGGTCTTAATCCTCTTACTGGAGTCCTTTATAAATAGGATGAATATGGAGAGAAACACATAGAAACAGGGAGAAAGCCGTGGAACCAAGAAGCTGAAAGCAGAGAAACCTAGGAGAGAAGGTTGAGACCAGCAGACGCCACCATGTGCCTTGCCATGTGACAGAGCAGTCCAAGATCACTGACACCTGGTCTTTGGGGAGAAATCATTGCCTAATAATGTCTTAACTTGGACATTTTCATCACTTCAGAACTATACACTTATAAACTAATAAATCCCATTGTAAAAGCCAACCCATTTATTTATGTATGTTCATGTATGAATGATAAACTTCAATTTAAAAAAAATTTTTAATGGAAAAAAAAAAAACCAACCCATTTCTGGTATATTGCCTTTAGCAGCTTAGCAAACTAAAACAACTATTGTATTTTTACAATACAATAATACACTTACTACTTCCCTCAGACACTAAAATACAAAGATCTAAAAAGTAATAATAAATTGGTTTTGGGCTTACAGTTTACAAAGATATATTTGTAACAAGTACAAAAATAAGTGGGAGACACAGAGAGGTATAGGAGTAGTGTATATATATATATATATATATATATATATATGCTCTTGAAATCAAGTTGGTATCAAATCACATGTGATTGTTATGTATTTAGGTTGTTAAATTTTAACCCCATGGTCACCACAAGAAAATATATGAAAAATATGTCCAGATAGAAATGAGAAGGGACTCAATATGGTACAATAAAAAAAATATATCAAATATAAAAGTAGATAGTAACGAATTAAGAGACAAAAAAAGGTATAAGACTCATAATAGTTAAATAGCAAAATGGCAAAAGAAAGTCCTGCATTATCAGTAGTGACTTTAAATGTAAATGGATTAAACTCTCCCATCAAAAGGCAGAGATTTTCAGAATGGATAAGAGAGTATGACCCAACTGTATGCTGTCTGCAAGAGACTCACCTTAAATTCAAAGATACAAGTAGGTTGAAAGTGAAAGGATGAAAAAATATATACCATGCAAGTAGTATCCAGAAGAGACCTGGGGTAGCTATAGTAAATATCAGATAAAATAGATATTAAGTGAAAAACTGTTAGGAGGGACAAAGATGGTCATTATATACTGATAAAGGGGTCAATTCAACACAAAGATGTAACAATTATAAATAAAAATGCACCTAACAGCACAGTCCCAATATACATGAAGCAAGTAATGACAGATTTTAATTGAGGAAAAACTGACAGTTGTACATTAATAGGAGAATTTAATATGCCACTTTCAATAATGGAGAAAGCATCTAGACAGAAGATCAGTAAAGAAATAGGAGGCTTGAACGATAATCTAAACCAGCTAGACCTAACACACATAAAACACTTGAGCTAACAGCAAAATACATACGCTTTTCAAGTACACACGGATCATTCTCCAGGATAGACTGTAGGTTAGGTCAAAAAACGAGTCACAGTAAATTCAAAAATATTGAAATCATACAGTGTATCTTCTCCAACCACAATATAATGGAGCTAGGGATCAATAACAGAAGGAGAAATGGAAAATTCACAAGTGTGTAGAAATTAAACAGTGGACTCTTAAAGTCCAATAAGCTAAAGAGAAAATCACAAGGGAAATTAGGAAATGCCTTGAGGCAAATAAAAATGAAAATGTAACATACCAAAAGTTAAAGAAGGGATGCAGCAAAGGCAGCACTGAGATAGAAATTTATAGCTCTAAATGCTTATATTAAAAAAGATTTCAAATCAGAGACCTAACTTCAAAACTGGAAGTACTAGAAAAAGAAGAATAAAGTAAACCCAAAGTGAGCAGAAGGAAGGAAATAACAGATATTAGAGCTTTGTTAAATGAAATAAAGAATAAGAAAATAATAAAATCAGCAAATCTAAAGGTTGCTTCTATGAAAAGATCAGTAAAACTGACCTTTTTCTAGACTGATGAAGGAAAAAGAGAGAGGACACAAATAACTAAAACTAGAAATGAAAAGGGGGGCCAACCCCAGTGAAATAAAAAGGACTATAAGAGAATAAATAATACAATGAACATGAACAATTGAATGCCAAAAAATTAGATATCTGAGATGAAATGGGCATATTCCTAGTAATCACAAGCTACCTACACTGACTCAAGAAATAGATCTCTACAAATAATAACTAGTGAATCCATAATCAAAAACTTCCCAACAGAGGCCCCGGGTTCGGTTCCCGGGGCTTCCTGGTGAAGGCAAGCCCACCCGCATGGCGTGGTTAGCTGACCCAGCGAGCACAAGCAGCAAGGGGGGGATAAATGAATAAATAAATAAAATCTTTAAAAAAAAAAAAAAAAACTTCCCAACAAAGAAAAGCCCAGAATCAGATGACTTCTCAGTGGAATTTCACCAAACATTCTAAAAATTGTTAATACCAATCCTGCTCTAACTCTTCCAAAAAAAATGGAGAGGAGGGAACATTCCCTTATTCATTCTATGAGGCTATCATCACCCTCATACCAAAGCCAGATAGAGATACCACAAGAAAAGAAAATTACAGACCAATATCTCTTATGAATATAGATGCAAGAATCCTCAGCTAAAGACTAGCAAACTGTTTTAGTTTGCTAGGCTGCCAGAATGCAATGTACCAGAAATGGGTTGACTTTCACAATGGGGATTCCTTAATTTATAAGCTTACAGTTCTGACACCATGAAAACGTCCAAATCAAGCAATGCTTTTCTCTTCAAAGACCTGCTGCCAACATTCCTGGACTCTTCTGTCATATTGCAAGGCCCATGGTGGCATCTCCTAGTCTCCCTTCTCTTTCAGGTGTCATTGCTTTAGCTTCTGACTTTCTCTCTGTTTCTGTGGCTTTTTTCTTTGTCTTGCTGTCTGTATTCATCCTGTTTATAAAGGACTCCAGTGAAAGGATTACAACCCACCTTGGGTCACACCCCACTGAAATAACCTAAATATCTCACCTACAATAGATTCCAACTTATGTGAATGGATTAGCTCTAAGGACATGATTTTTCATCACGTCAATTATTCATTATTAGAGCATTTTCATTATTTCAATAATAATAATAAACAAAACAAAACAAAAAAAACCCAAACAAGAAAATTCTTCACCTCTCAATATCTCTGTTCCCCCTGCTGTACATAGCTGTTATTTCTGGCTATTCTTGCACATTTATTTATTTATTTATTTAGCTGTTTTATTGAGATATATTCACATACCGTACAATCTATCTAAAGTGTGTAGTCAATGGTTTTCAGCATAATCATAATGTGCATTCATCATCACAAAAAATTTTAGAACTATTTTATTACTCCCAAAAGAAAAACTCCACACCCCTTAGCATGCCTTCCCTAGCCCTACATAACCACTAATCAAATTTCATCTTTATAAATTGACTTATATTTACATTTTATATAAATGGAATCATACAATATGTTACACAATATATTTAGTTCATAGTAGCGAGTCATACAGTATTTGTCCTTTTGTGTCTGGCTTGCTTCACTCAACATAATGTTCTCCAAGTTCATCCATGTTGTCATATGCTTCATGACTTTATTTCTTCTTACTGCTGCATAATATTCCATTGTGTGTATACACCACAATTTGTTTATCTGTTCATCAGCTGATGGACACCTGGGTTGTTTGAAACTTTTGGCAATCATGAATAACACCACTATGAACAACAGTGTACAAACGTCTATTCGTGTCACTGCTCTCAGTTCTTCTGGGTAAATACCCAGTAGTGGTATTGCAGGGTCATGTGGCAAATCTATATTCAACTTCTTTAGGAACTGCCTAACAGTCCTCCACAGTGCCTGTACCATTCTACATTCCTACCAACAGTGAATAAATGTTCCTATTTCTCCACATCCTCTCCAACATTTGTAGTTCTGTTTTTTGTTTGTTTGTTTTTAAAAAACAAATTTTATTGATACATATTAATAAAGCATACAATTTATCCAAAGTATATAATCATGGTATTTGGTATAATCACATAGTTGTGAGTTCATCACTTCAATCATTATTAAAGCATTTTCATTATTTCAGTAATAATAAACAATAAACAGACAAACAAGAAAATTCTCACCTCTCAACCTTTCTGTTTCCTCTACTGGATATAGTTGCTCTTTCTGGCTATTCTTGCACAATTATTTATTTGTTTATTAAGCAGTTTTACTGAGATATATTCACATACCATATGATCTATCCAGAGTGTATAATCAATGGCTTTTCTTCTTTAGGCTGTTAAAAAGTCCTTTATTGTAAAATTGTAAAATAAATAGAAAAATAGATTAAAAGAAATTATAAATTTAAATGAGAGCAGCACCCCTTCTTGATTAAAAAAAAAAAAAAACTAGCAGAAGTTAACTTACTCAACATGACTAAGGGAATATATGAAAAACCCATAGCTTACATCATACTTACTGTCAAAAGACTGAAAGCTTTCCCTCTAAAATCAGGAGCAAGGCAAGGATGCCTACTGTCACCACTGTTTTTCAATATCGTACTGGAAGTTCTAGCCAGACTAATTAGGCAATAAAAGCAAAAGGCATTCAAATTGGAAAGAAGTAAAACTTTTCCTATTTGCAGATGATAAGATCCTGTATTCCGAACATCTTGGAGAATCCACAACAAAGCTACTGGATCTAATAAATGAATTCAGCAAAGTGGCAGGGTACAACATCACCGAAAAATCAGTATAGTGTTTCTATACAGTAGTAATGAAAAATCAGATGAAAATATTAAGAAAAAATTACATTTACAATAGCAACTAAAAGAACCAAATATCAAGGGGTAAATCTAACCAAGGATGTAAAGGACATATACACGGAAAGCTACAAAACATTGCTTAAAAAACTCAGAGAAGAACTAAATGTCAGTTCTACTCAAAGTGATTTACAGATTAAATGCCATCCCAATCAAAATTTCAACAGCCGCCTTTGCGGAAATGGAAAAGACACATCGTCAAATTTATATGGAAGTATAAGGGGCACCAGATAGCCAAAGCCATCTTGAAAAAGAATAATGACGTAAGAGAACTCATGCTTCCTAAGCTTAAAATTTATTACAAAACTACAGTAATTGAAACAGTGTGACCAACACAAGGACAGACATACAGATCCTTTGAATTGATTAGAGGGTTCAGAAATCAACCCTCACATTTATGGCCAACAGATTTTTTTAAAGAGGGTAAAGACCACTCAATTGAAAAAGCTTAGTCTTTAACAAATGGTGCTAGAATACTGGATCTCCATTTGCAAAAAATGAAAGTGGAATCCTACCTCATACCATATATAAACATCAACTCAAAATGGATCAAAGACCTAAATAATGGGAGAAAATAATTGGAAACCTCAAATCTGGATAAGGGTATAATATCCCAAATATTTAAAGAAGTCCTTCAACTCAATAACAAAAAAAAAACCAACCCAATTTTAAAATGGACAAAAGCACATGAAAAGATGCTCAACATCATTAGCCATTAGGGAAATACAAATCAAAACCATAATTGCATACCATTTCACACCCACTACAATGGCTACTTTTTTTTTTTTTTTTTTAATTACCAAGTGTTGGTATGTGGGGAAATAGGAACACTCATTCATTACTGGTAGGAATATAAAATGTTGCAGCTGCTGTGGAATACAGTTTGGCAGTTCCTTAGAAAGTCAAGAATAGAATTACCATATAACCTGGTACTTCTAGGTATATGCCCAAAAGGTTGAAAGCAGGATCTCAAACAGATATTTACACACGGTGATGTTCATAGTGGTATTATTCAAAATTGCCAAAAGATTGAGGCAACCTAAGTGTCTATCTTTGGTGAGTGGATAAACAAAATGTAGTATATACATGCAATAGAATATTCTTTAGCTGTAAAAAGGAAAGAAGTTCTGATACATGTGACAAAATGGATGAACCTTGAAGACATCATGTTGATTGAAATAAGCCAGACACAAGAGGACAAATAATGTATGATCTCACTGATAGGAATAATTAGAACAAGTAAACTCATAGAATTAGAAACTAGAATATAGGTTACCAGGAGATGGGGTGGGGGTAAGGAAATATGGAGCTAAGGCTTAAAATGTGCAGTTTCTATTTGTGACAATGGTAAAGTTTTGGTAATGGATGGTCGTGATGGTAGCATAATATTGTGGATGTAATTATATATGTTAGTTATATATTTGTATGTGGTTAAAAGGGAAATATTTTGTATATATGTACTAGAATAAAATTTTTTTAATTAGGACTATACAACACAAACAGTGAACACTAAAATTAATACATGGACTATAGTTAATAGTACAGTTATCAAAGTGTGCTTTCATCAGTTGTAACAAATGTACCACACCGATGCAAGGAATCAGTAATAGGATGATATATGGGAATCCTGTACTTCATACATGATTTTTCTATAAACCCAAAGCTTCTCTAATAAAATATATTTACATATGTACATATATATATGTAGTTAGTGTATATATATAATAATTGTAAAGTAGAATAAAATCTAGAGCCACCCATTTATGTTGCCTGAAACACTTTTATGTGACTTTATAACCATTTGTCCTTTTTGTAGGAAAAAGATGGCTTTAACAGACTATTACTTTTTTGTGCTGTTGGGCAAGATACACAGCTAAACACAGCTTCCCAGGACATGTTTCAGTATATTGCCACAAAAAAAGAGAGCATGAAATGTGTTCAAATTCCCTATCCCTTGTGAATAAGTTTCTGTGAGGAAAGTAATATAAGGATCAGAACATCTCCCAAATTCCCCAGGGTAAGCCCCCAAAAATCTTGTTAACTGATCCAATTCTGGAGCCCCAGACCACTGAGACCTGTTTTCATGAAGAGGCTAGGAACAATACAGATGATAACAGTATATTATGTGACACTTTTTAATAGAGTTAAGAGGGAATTTCTATCCGGTTGCAGCCATTTTCTAGCCCAGAGAAGCACCTCAATTAGGTATATCATAAAACAGTGTAACCTTAACCCTTGAAGGTTCAAAAACCTGATTATGTCAACAGCACATAAAGGATTTATTCTTTGGAAAGAAATCTAAACAAGGCATTCAGAGACTCAAATGTTTGAATGTCTTAAGGAAAGGCAGTTTGGTGCATACATCTTACAAAAAGACTTGAATAGATGAAGCATCCAGCTTCCAATTTGCCTGCAGATCCAGAACATTAAACCTATGTTGATGAAATCTCCTTCTCCTTGGAATTATATTCACGTATATTCTGTTGAATCTTCCAGTCTGAGGAATCAGTCTCTATCTTTGTGTGTTTCCAGTTTCAAAGGGCCACCTTATTCTGTGAAAGTATTTCCTGCCACATCTTCCGTTTCTCTTCTCTTTACTTCAGTCAGGACAAATGGTCGACTACCTCAGTTAGCTTTGACACAAATTCGTAATGTGTTTTTTTTTCTAAATTTTAAAAGTATAATGCTATAAAGGTAATGCTGGAAAAACTGTATGCAGTTACTTGGACCACCAAAATCTCCCAACCCACTTTGCAGTCATCACCAATAGAGGCCACAATAATTCTTCCTAATTAAAAAAAAAAAAATTGTATTTGTAACAATTTATTATCATAAGGAAAAAATTAGCATTTGTTCAGGTTATCAGATAACTACTCACTTACATTTTGTTACATTAAAAAGTAACCACAATCATCATATTGAACATTGTTCTGAAAGTCCTAACTATAGGACAAGAAAAAGAAATGATAGAACAAGAGGGAAAAACTATTTACACATGCATATCATATGGACGATTTATTTTGAGGTAGAATTTGTCTGCCAGTAGCAGAAATCACAAAGGTAAAGATTCAGAGATTTGACCACATGAATATTTAAAATTTTCTTGTATTGGAAATAAAATTAATAGAATATAAAAACTATGAAAACATACTTTGGGGAAAAAAAGAAATACTAATAACTCATTAAACCAATGCCTCTTACCGAATCTCACTAGTAAGCAAAGAAATAAAATATAAAACAATGACATATTTTGGGGGAGCTTTCAAAATGAAGAAGCAAAAGCATTATTTAAACGTTTTGGGGGAAGCAGCTGTGGCTCAATCAGTAGGGCTCCCGTTTACCATATGGGAGGCCCCAGGTTCGGTTCCCGGAGCCTCCTGGTGAAGGCAAGCCTGCCCGCATGGCGTGGTTAGCTGACCCAGCGAGCACAAGCAGCAAGGGGGGGATAAATGAATACATAAATAAAAATCTTTAAAAAAAAAAAGTTTTGGAAAGGGTCTGACCAAATTGGCCCTCTTTTAGTCTAGGATTATAAAATACTGTAATCTCTCTGGAGAACAATTGGGCAATATATTTCAAAAATCTTTAAATTATGTATGTTCCCCAACCCAGTAGTTCTCCTCTTTGGGACTTTCTTTGAGGAAATAATCAGATTGCCTGTAGAGGTTTATCTACTTTATTAAGGGTCTTTATCATAATGTGATTTATAATCAAGAAAAATGGTAAGCCCCCAAAAATCTTGTTAACTGATCCAATTCTGGAGCCCCAGACCACTGAGACCTGTTTTCATGAAGAGGCTAGGAACAATACAGATGATAACAGTATATTATGTGACACTTTTTAATAGAGTTAAGAGGGAATTTCTATCCGGTTGCAGCCATTTTCTAGCCCAGAGAAGCACCTCAATTAGGTATATCATAAAACAGTGTAACCTTAACCCTTGAAGGTTCAAAAACCTGATTATGTCAACAGCACATAAAGGATTTACTCTTTGGAAAGAAATCCAAACAAGGCATTCAGAGATTCAAATGTCTAGCATTTAGGGGTTTGAATAATTTAGATATATAAAATACATATTATGTATGAAATACTTCCATTAAAACTTGTTTTTAGGAGAATATTTAATGTCCTCAAAAATGCTTGTGGTATATAAAATGAAAGAAAATGTGGCTTCTAACTCATGTGTAGTATGATCCCAGTTTGTATCTTTTTCTTTGTATTTTTCTGGGAACACAAATAAGATCTCTTTTATTTATCAGTAGCTGCAACCCTGATTTATTTCTATTAGCCTCCTGAAATAGAAATAAAAGAGGAATCATTGTGTTCCAAAATACTTTGAAGAGTTTAAAGGTAATTTTCTTAGAAATAACCAGAACGTCTTTCTATTTATATAGATATTCCCGATCAAGTTATAAGAGTTTTCAAAGCAGATCAACAAAGTTGCTACATCATCATCAGTAAAGACACTACGGCTAAAGAAGTAGTTTGTCATGCTGTTCATGAATTTGGTTTGACTGGTGCATCCGATACATATTCTCTCTGTGAAGTTTCTGTTACTCCTGAGGGTGTCATAAAACAGAGAAGACTTCCAGACCAGTTCTCCAAATTAGCTGATAGAATTCAGCTCAATGGAAGGTGAATGTACTTATTTGTAGATGTGCTTATTTGTAGATATGTTTCTTAAAAGGAATATTTTAAATAGAAATATCATTATGTTTTAAGACCGCTGAATTCTCTCTAAAATTAAAGTAGGTTCTTCTTCCCACCCTTTCTTGTCTCCATGATTATATAAATCCAGTCTTAGGGTGTTAGCAATCATAAGGTTACCCAAAATTGGGGGATGACTCCTGATGGAACCACTGATTTAGACCAATCCCTATTTTTCATAGATGAGGAAACTGAGTGATACATATGGTTATATGTTTCAATGTGTATCTATTAATTTATCATTTGTTTTTAATATGAACAGTATGTACTCTGAGCAAAATAATTCATGGTTTTCACAGTTCTTTTCATCAGTAGTTTTCCTTCTGTGAATGAGCAATTCAAATTAATTTTTAAAAATGTATTCCAAAAATCGATAAACTGTAAGATTCTTTCAATAATACATTTGTTCTTTTCATTACTCTGGTAATTTTCTCTGAGAATAATATTAATCTTTTTTACTGAGCCCAATTTCATGTGTAGAGATCCCTGGGAACCTTAAAATACTTAGTATCTTAGTTTGCCACAGGGCTTCCAATACCAGAAATGGGTAGCTTTTTATAAGGGGGATTTTATTTAGAGTAAAAGCTTACAGTTCCAAGACCATGAAATGTCCAAATCAAGACCTCAACAGAGATGCTTTCTCACTAAAGTCAGCTACTGGTGATACTGGCATCCTGCCACATGGCAAAGCGACATAGCAGTGGATCTCTGCTGAGGTCCCTCCCTTCCCCCCACCCCCAGGCTCACCGTCTCCTGGAGCTCAGCTGTAGGCAATCAGGCATATGACTTGTCTCTTCACCCTTGAGCTGCTTTATGGGCCCAGCCTCTTGGCTTCATGCTTAAGTTTTCTTTTTTTTTTTTTTTTACCGGGAGGTCCCGGGGATCGAACCCAGGAACCTCCATATGGGAGACGGACGCCCAACCATTTGAGCCACATCCGTCCCCCATACTTAAGTTTTAACTGCTAGTGATCCTCAAGTTATTTCATATGGAAGGGTCAAAAATGGCAGTTTCCTTTCTGTGTGTCTCCATTTATATAAAGCTCCAGTAAGAGGGCAGAGACCCAACCTAAGTCACATCTCAGTAACATAGTCCAATTAGAAGGACTGTACACCCCTGGAAGTGGGGACACACCTCCTTCCTCTGGCTACACTCTGTCCAATTTCTTCCCACATCTGCAGCAGCAGCTTTCTGCAGAGAAATGTGTTGGTGCCTGCCTATGTTTGGAAAGCCACCGAAGCAAGGAGCAAAGCAGTGTTCAAATTGGTAGCAAAAGCTGTTTCAAGACCAGAAAAATACCCAATGTTCTGATTTTGTAAGAAATGGACCTTAAGATAACTCAGAAATTGTATCAGTTGGTGAAGAAAAAAAGCCCATGGGGTGGAGTTGTGTTTATGACCCACATTTGGGGAAGACTTGATAAAGAGTGTGAAAGGCAAACAGCAAAAACAAAAGAACCAATTCACCACCTTTAAAAAAGAGATTTGCAGGATTTATAGAGTCAGAAACTAGAATAAAGTTTCTCAGGGACCAATATGGGGGTAGGGGATGAGGAGTTTAAAAGTTTTGGTAATGGATGGTGGTGATGGTAGCACAACATTGTAGGTGTAATTAACACCAGTGAATTATATATTTGAATGTTAAAAGGGGAAATTTTTAGGTTTTATATGTGTTCTAGAATAAAACATTTTAAAAGGGGGGCAGGGCTTTACACCCACTGCAATGGATTAGTTCAAGAACATAATCTTTTCCTTTTGGGGAATCATAAAAGAACTTCAAACAGTCATACTAACCATCATGGTTTACTGTGAAGAGAAAGCAACTTCTGCTTTGCTGGCCTGCACATAGTGGTTGAGAGTATGGACCCTGGAGCCAAACTATCCATATTTAAATCCCAATTCTGGCTCTGTGATCTTGGACAAGTTCTTTAGTTTCTCTGCCTAAATTTCCTCATCTATAGAATGGGATGATAATAATAGAACCTACTTCATAGGGATATCAATAGGATTACATGAAATAATAAAGTAAGTGTTAGAAAGAACTACTTTTATTATCTATAGCATAGTGATTCTCAACACTGTTATTTATGGCAATGTCTTGAGCATGTCAACAGTTAATGGTAGGAGGAAAAAAAGGTATAGTTCCTTACAGTGTAAAGTAGGTAGGTGCTAACTTAGATATACTATACATCACTTGTGTATCAGAAGGAACCATTTCATGAATTAAAAGCTCCATGCAATGAAATATGTTACCTCTTTTCCCTACTATACAAGATGTTTCCCACCTGTAAATACTTTAGGCCCATATCTTAGATTTTAAGTACCATAAAATTGTTGATCTAAAAGAAGAAGGGAAAATTCAGGTCTTTTATATGGTTGCTGCTCGATGCCATTTGCTAGAATGGAGGTTTATATTTAACAAGGGAGAAACCTTTAGTGGAAAAGTCCCTTCTTTATGTGTTTCATTCTTTGCTTCTATTGGTATTTTCGAGAAAAAGAAATGAAGGCAGCATTAACGTCTGCATAGAAGTATAAACAGTAATGATTCAGGGGTTTATTTTGCCTTACTTAGAATTCATTCCATCCATGAACAAATATTGATGTACCAACTGTTTGTCAGATACTATATCTGACACACAGAGATTTTTATTCCCTCATAGAGAATTTTATTCTCAAGATTATACACATATAACTGTTCACATATGATGAGTAGTTTCCTAAATCATTAAGTTCATGGCATAATCAATATTATTGTTACTCTTTAAAATAGATGCCAAATGGCAGAAGAGAAGGATAACTTCTTTAAAATTCTCATTTAAAATGCTGATTTTCCATTGCTTTTGTAAATATTCTGCTAATGTTTTGGGTACAAAGTTATTAACAGTAAAATGAAAATTGGTATTTTGACAATTGTATAGAGGAAAAGTACTCATAAAAGTGAAATTGCTTATACAAACTATTTTTCTTTTTTAGGTACTACTTAAAAAATAACATGGAAACAGAAACCTTATGTTCAGATGAAGATGCTCAAGAGCTAGTTAAAGAAAGCCAACTGTCCATGTTGCAGCTCAGTACCATTGAGATTGCCACTCAACTGTCAATGCGAGACTTTGATTTGTTTCGAAATATTGAGCCTACTGAATATATTGATGACCTTTTTAAATTAGATTCTATAACAGGAAATACTCACTTGAAAGAGTTTGAGGACATTGTAAACCAAGAAACATTCTGGGTTGCCTCAGAGATTTTAACCGAATCCAATCAGCTCAAACGAATGAAGATTATTAAACATTTTATTAAAATTGCACTTCACTGCCGTGAATGTAAGAACTTCAATTCCATGTTTGCAATAATAAGGTAAATTTATACAAAGTAGGTCCAAATAGCTATATGTGGTTTGGTCATGATATTAGACACGAAGCTATATTTTCCCTTTCTTGCTCATGCTTTTGGTGTCATTGCTAAGAATTCACTACTAAATCCAAGGTCATGAAGGTATGCCTCTGTGTTTTCTTCTAAGCGTTTCATAGTTTCAGCTCTTATATTTAGGTGGTTGGTCCATTTTGAGGCAATTTTTGTATATGGTCTGAGGTAGACATCCGATTTCATTCTTCTGCATGTGATATCCAATTGCCCCAGCATCATTTGTTGAAGAAACTATTCTTTTCTTGTTGAATTAGTAAATTGACCATAGATGTGTGGGTTTATTTTTGGACTCTCAGTTTTATTTCATTGTTCTATACGTCTATTCTTATGCCAGTACCACAAGTTTTGATTACTGTGGCTTTGTAAGTTTTAAAACTGGGGGGAAGCGGCTGTGGCTCAATCAGTAGGGCTCCCGTTTACCATATAAAAGGCCCCGGGTTCGGTTCCTGGGGCCTCCTGGTGAAGGCAAGCCCACCCGCGTGGCGTGGTTAGCTGACCCAGCAAGCACAAGCAGCAAGGGGGGGATAAATGAATAAATAAATAAAATCTTTGGGAAGCGGCTGTGGCTCAATCAGTGGGGCTCCCGTTTACCATATGGGAGGCCCCGGGTTCGGTTCCTGGGGCCTCCTGGTGAAGGCAAGCCTGCCTGCACGGCGTGGTTGGCTGACCCGGCGAGCACAAGCAGCAAGGGGGTGATAAATGAATAAATAAATAAAATCTTTAAAAAAAAAAAATAAAATAAAATAAAATAAAACTGGGAATTCCTCCATCTGTGTTCTTTTTCAGTATTGTTTTGGCTATTCAGGGCCCCTTGCAATTCCATATGAATTTGAGGATCTCCTTTTCCATTTGCTTTGAGTAGTATTGTCATCTTAACAATATTAAGTCTTCTAATTCATGAACACAGGGTATCTTTCCATTTATTTATATCTTCTTTAAGTTCTTTCAGCAATGTTTTGTAGTTTTTAACTGTACAAGTATTTCACCTACTTGGTTAAATTAATTTCTGGGTATTTTGTTCTTTGGAGTGATACTGTAAATTCATTGGTTTTCTTAATATTTCCTCTTTGGATTACTCATTGCAAGTGTATACAAATGAAATTGAGTTGGTGTTTGCAAATTGATCTTGTATTCTGTAACCTTTCTGGACTCATTTATTCATTCTAGTTTGTTAATAGATTCCTTAGAATTTTTGTATAGAAGATCATATCATCTGCAAATAGAGATATGTATGTATGAAATGGTATCTTGATTTATATTTCCCTTATGTTGAACATCTTTTCATTTGTTTTTGACCATTTATATATCTTCTTTGAAGAAAAGTCTATTAAAGTCTTTTGCCCATTTTTTAATTGGGTTGTCTTTTTGTTGCTGAGTTGTGGGGTTTCTTTATGGGGATATTAAACCCTAACCAGGTATGTGGTTTCCAAATATTTTCATGATGAAGTCCTTTGATGCACTAAAGTTTTTAATTTTGATGTACTGTTTATCTTTTTTTTCTCATGCTTTTGGTGTAAACCTAAGAAAGTACGGACTAACACAGGGTCCTGAAGGTGGTTCCTTACATTTTATAGTTCTGGTTCTTATATTTTTGTCCTTGATCCATTTTGAGTTGTTTTTTTTTTTTTTTTTGTTTTGTTTTGTTTTGTTTTTTTTTTTAAGATTTTATTTATTTATTCATTTATCCCCCCCTTGCTGGTTGTGCTCACTGGGTCAGCTAACCATGCCGTGCGGGCGGGCTTGCCTTCACCAGGAGGCCGGGGGAACCGAACCCGGGTCCTCCCATATGGTAAACGGGAGCCCTACTGATTGAGCCACAGCCGCTTCCCGTTTTTTTTTTTTTTTTTTTAAAGATTTATTTATTTACTTTATCCATTTTAAGACCCCGCTTCCCCATTTGCTGTTTTGTGTCCATTCGCTGGGCAATTCTCTGTATCTGTTTCCTGCCATCTCTTCTCATTCTCCTCCTCCAGTCTTCACCAGGATTCGATCCTGGAGACCTCCAATGTAGGAGAGAGGTGTTCTGCCACCTGCGCCACCTCGGTTCCTGGCTTTCAGAGCTTTCAGAGCATCTCGTCTTGTCTCTCCCCTGGGTCTCTCTCCTGTTACATCATCATCTTGCTGCATGGCTCCCGGGGCCTGGTGGCTCACTGGCACACAGAGCCTGGCAGCCCATGCACCTTCTATATATATATATATATATATATATATATTTTTTTTTTTTTTTTTTTTTTTTAATTTTACTAGGAGGTTCCGGGGATCGAACCCAGGTCCCTCCATATGGCAGACCGACGCCCAACCATTTGAGCCACATCCGCCCCCTGGAGTTGGTTTTTGTATATGGCATAAGGTAGGGTTCCACCTTCAGTCTTTTGCAAATGGAGGTCCAGTATTCCCAGCGCCATTTGTTGAAGAGACTGTTCTTTCACAGTTGAATGGACTTAGCAACCTTGTCAAAAATCATTTGGCTATGTGTGAAGGATAATTTCCAAACTCTCAATTTGATTCCATGGTCTCTATGTCTGTCCTTGGGCCAATATCATGCTGTTTTAATTACTGTAGCTTTGTAATAAGTTTTAAAATGGAGAAGTATGACTCAAACAACTTTCTTCTTCTTTTTCAACGTGGTTTTGGCTATTGGTACCCTTTACATTTCCATATAAATTTTTTTTTTAAGATTTATTTTTGATTTATTTATTCCTCCCCCCCCCCCCCATTGTTTGCAGTTGCTGTTTGCTCTGTGTGTCCATTCGCTGTGAGCTCTCTCTGTCTGTTCATCTTCTCTCTAGGAGGCACCGGGAACTGAACCTGGGACCTCCCACGTGGGAGAATGGTGCTCAATTGCTTGAGCCACCTCCACTCCCTGCTTTGTTGTGTCTCTCATTGTGTTTCATCTTTGTGTCTCCTTGTTGCATCATCTTGTTGTGTCAGCTCGCCATGCTAGCACTTTGGGCCAGCTTGCTGTCTTGCTCATCTTTTCCAGGAGGAACCGGGAACCGAACCCAGGACCTCCCATGTGGTGTGTGGGAGCTCAATTACTTGAGCCACATCTGCTTCCTCCATGTAAATTTTTTTTTTTAAAGATTTTATTTATTTATCCCCCCCACACACACACACACACACACACACTTGCTGCCTGTGCTCACTGTGTCCATTTGCTGTGCATTTTTCTGTGTCTGCTTGTTTCCCTCTGCTGGGTCGTCTTGCTGTGTCAGCTCACCGCACCGCACGGGGTGGTTTGCCTTCACCAGGAGGCCCCGGGTATCGAACTTGGGGCCTCCCATATGGTAAACGGGAGCCCTATCAATTGAGCCACATCCACTTCCCCCCCATGTAAATTTGATGGTTCTCTTTTCCATTTCTGCAAAGAAGACTGTTGGAATGTTGATTGGGGATTTTGTTTAATCTATAAATTGCTTTGGGTAAACTTGACATCTTAACAATATTTAGTCTTCCAATCCATTAACACGGAATGTCCTTCCATTTATTTAGGTCTTTGATTTCTTTTAGCAATAATTTGTAATTTTCCATGTACAAGACCTTTACATCTTTGATAAATTTATTCCTACATATTTGCTTCTTTTAGGTTGCTATTGTAAAGGGAATTTTTTTCTTGATTTCCTCTTTAGATTGTTTGTTACTAATTATATAGAAATACTACTGATACTGGAGTGTTGATCTTGTACCCTGCCACTTTGCTAAATTCATTTATTAGCTCTAGGAGCTTTGGTGTGGACTTTTCAGGATTTTATAATATGTAGGATCATGTTATCTGCAGATAGGGAAAGTTTTGCTTCTCTCTTTCCAATTGGTTGCATTTTATTTCCTTTTTTGCCTAATTGTGCCCTAGCTAAATTTTCCAGTACAGTGATGAATAACAGTGGCAACAGTCAGTATTCTTCTCTTGGTCCTGATCTTAGGGAAGAAGCTTTCAGTCTTTCACCATTGAGTGTGATATTAATGGTGAAATTTTCTTATACACCTTTTATCATGTTGAGGAACTTTCCTTCTATTCCTAGTATTTTATATATTTTTATGAATTTTGTCAAATGCCCTTTCTGCATAGGTTGAGATGATCACATTGTTTTTCCCTTCTTTCTGTTAATGTGGTGTGTTACATTACTTGATCTTATGTTGAACTGCCTTTGTGTACCTGGATTAAATCCCACTTGACCATGGTATGTAATTCTTTTAATGTGCTATTGGATTTGGTTTGCTAATATTTTGTTAAGGATTTTTGCCTGCATATTTATAAGGGATAATATTGGTCTGTAATTTTCTTTTTTTGTGATATCTTTATGTGGCTTTGGTATGAGGGTTATGTTGACCTCATAAGAATGAGTTAGGAAGTGTTCCCTCCTCTTCAATTTTTTGGAAGAGTTTGAGCAGGATTGGTGGTAGTTCTTTTTTTAATGTTTGATGAAATTCACCAGTGAAGCCATCTGGTCCTAGGCTTTTCTTTATTGGGAAGTTTTGGGGTTTTGTTTTTGTTTTTACTGAAAAAAATTTATTAAAATTGCACATGACTATGCACATCAAATAGTTGCTTTACATACAAAAAAATTAATGTGTTGGGAAGTTTTTGATGACTTAATCTCTTTACTTGTTATTTGTATGTTGAGATCTTCTGTTTCTTCTTGAGTCAGTGTAGGTAGTTTGTGTGTTTCTAGGAATTTTTCCATTTCATCTATATTATCTCAATTTGTTGGCATACAGTGTTTATATTATGCTAGTTAATTTTTTCGACTTCTTTTCCTTGCCATATTGTATTGCTGCACCAAGCTTTTTATTTTATTAACATTGAATATATGGAGTCTTGGGAGACAAAATTAGAACTTCGGGATATGAAAGTGTTGCAGTCAGGGACATAGGTGAACAAAATCTCAGAGGAAAAAGGCTGCATCAGCCCTAGAACTTGCCCAAAATTTTCAACCGTTGAGCTCCCCATTACTTAAACCACTTTCACATGTGTTATAATTCCATAAAGTTTTTTATTTCTGGATTTAAAAAATAAAGCATTGTGATGCTGGAAAATATTTTAAGTTAAATATCCGTGTTACAGAGTTAAACTATTGTTATTTACATGGTAAATATAAAATAAAGGCAATAAATGTATACCATAAGCAAGTAATGCAGTTCCTCTGAAAGAGGCTCTCCCTATTTTAAGGTCAAGGAATTCCTTTAATTTTTTTTTTATAGTTTTGCATTGTGGTTATTTCACCCATGTCCCCTGCGTATTTTCAGCTTTCTTAGAGAAACTTGGTGAACATGCTTTCATGACTTGAGTCTTCCCTACCCTCCAAATCTCTTTTTAATGTTTTTATTCTCATTTGTTTCATCTTTGTCAGTGGCTTGAACCTGGCACCTGTAGCACGACTAAGAGGTACTTGGGAAAAGTTACCAAGCAAGTATGAGAAACACCTTCAAGATCTACAAGACCTTTTTGATCCATCTAGAAACATGGCGAAGTATAGAAATATTCTTAGTAGTCAAAGCATGCAGCCTCCAATTATTCCACTCTTCCCCGTTGTCAAGAAGGATATGACATTCCTACATGAAGGTATTTTAAAATTATTTGAAAATTCTCATGTTTAACTTCAGTTAAGTCTATGGAATTGTGATTTATTATATTTTCATTTCAACTCCCTTTTTTTCCTCCACATGCAGAAACATGCCCAAAACATAAACAAACAACCTAATGAATTATGACAAAGCAAGCACTCCTGTAACTAACACCCAGGTCAAAAAAATAAAACATTCTTAGTATTCCTGAAGCCCCACTCATGCTCCTTCCCAATTACTATACTCACTCTCTTCCCCAAGGGTAACTACTGTATTAGTCAGCCAAAGGGATGCTGATGCAAAATACTAGAAATCTGTTGGCTTTTATAAAGGGTATTTATTTGGGATAGAAGCCTACAGTTACCAGGCCATAAAGCCGAAGTTACTTCCCTCACCAAAAGTCTGTTGCCACATATTGGAGCAAGATGGCTGCCAACGTCTGTGAGAGTTCAGCCTTCCTCTTCCTCTTAAGACTCCCTTCCTCTTCCTCTTAAGACTCCGTTGTCCCAGCTTCTTCCAATATCAGCTGTATGCTGGGATAAGTCTTGTCTCTCTCCCCACGCTCATTTCTCTCCAGGCTCAGCTTCTCTGTTCTCTCCACAAGGTCAACTGTAGACTGGCGAACAGCTCATCTCTCTTCCCAGGGCCTCTGCCTTGTCTAATGGAACCTTCTCTCTTTCCTCACGTATCTGTTTCTCTCTGTATTTACTTCCCGGGGCTCCAGCATTAATATTCAAACTAACTCTCTGCCTTGTTGTCCTACTGACATAGCCCAAATCAAAGTCTTAATCATAACTTATGTAAAAGTAAAACCTCTGAATCCAATCCAATCTAATATGCCCAGAGGAACAGACCGGTTCACAAACATATCCAATACCTATTTTTGGAATTCATAAACAGTATCAAACTGCTAAAACTACCATCCTGACTTCTAATACCATGGTTTAGTTTAGCCTGCTCTTGAACTTTATATAAATAGAATCATAGGATGTATAGTTTTTGGTTTTCTAGCTTATTTTGGTCAACGTTAGATTTGTGAGATTCTCCAAGCTGTTGAGTGTAACTCACTTCATTTCCAAAACTATTTAATATTCCATTATATGACTAACACAGTCGATTCATCCATTCTACTGTTGGTGGTTATTTGGTAGTTTCCACTGTTTATCTATTATAGATAATGCTATGAATATTCTTGCTCATATCACTTAGGGTGCATGCATTTTTGTTGGCTATATACTATATTCAGGGTGGAATTTCTGGATCCTGGTATTAGTATAATCAACTTTAGAAAACAGTTTGGTGTTATCTAATAAAGTTGAACACTGGCAGTATTATTAGAGTTTTCATTATTTTCATCCACACCAACACATGGTAAAATCAGTCTTTTTATGTCTTTCTTCTTGAACAGGTGTGTTATTCTATCCTATTATGATTCTTATGTGCATTTCCCTGATTATTAATGAGGTCAGGAACCCTTTTTATGTATTTCTTAGTCCTCTTGTGAATTTTCAGTTCAAGTTTCTTCCCTATATTTCTATTAAGGTTATCTTTTGATGAACAGAAGTTCTTACTTTTAAAAGCCTAATTTATTGATCTTCTACTATATATCTCTACCTGAACAGATATTTGAGTATGTTATTTTTCCTACTCAATTAACTTGGTAGATATATACTGTTTTACTATTTTTCTAACATTATCCCAGCTATTATAATAACATGCATACTTGTTAATATTAATCAGTTTAATATTACTAGTACTTTGTTGTGTGTCAGGCAATGCAAGGACCATTTACCCACCCAATTTATAGCGATTTGTTTCCATGTCTTTAAATTCCATAAGATGATATGGTTGCTTAGTAAAGTCAGTATATTATTTAGCCTTACCCATATATTTACCTTTTTTAAATTTTTTAATTTATTTTTTTTATTCGAGAAGTTGTGAGTTAACAAATACAATCATGCATACCATATAGGATTCCCATACATTGCCCCACCACCACCACCTTACATTGTTGTGACACATTTGTTTCAAATGATGAAAGAACATTGCCATAATGTTACTGCTATCTATAGTCTATAGCTTATGTTTGGTGTATTTTTCCCAAAAAACATCCTACTACTAACTCCATGTATTAGTATTGTATATTTGTTATAGTTCATGAGAAAACATTCCCTTATTTGTACTGTTAGGCACAGTCCATCATTCACCACAGGGTTCACTGTATTCCCTTGCCTTGCACAATCCATCCAAGTTTACACTCACTAACTCTGAGTTTCATCGGTTGTGCTATCATCAGCTGAGTCCATTTCAGAACATTTTCATTATTCCCAAAGGAAAGATCCCCTACCCCCTTATATTTATGCAGTACCTTCTTTGCCATTGCTGTGAAATTATTACAATATTATTGTTAAGTTTAGTCTATAGGTTACATTAGTTATATTTTCCCACATATTCTTAACACCTTGTAATAGAGGAGTCTTCTTGTATTTGTACAATAAACCACAATCATCATCCACCACCTAAATCACTATGTTATACAGTCCCTAGATTATCCTCTAGCTTTCTCTCATGTGACATTTAACCTCCCCAGATGACTGCTTTCAGCCACAATCACGTTTATAAATTAAATCAACAGTGTTGAATACATTAACTATAATGTATTACCATCAACTCTAACCATTTGTCCACATTTACAATCCCCCTTATTAAACATTCTACATCTCAACATCAGCTCCCCCTTTTCAACCCACATTCTAGCTCCTAGTAACCTATATTCTATATTTTAACTCCATGAGTTTACTTACTGTATTTAGTTCATATTAGCGAGACCATACAATATTTGTCCTTTTGTGTCTGGCTTATTTCACTCAACATAATATCCTCAAGGTTCATCCATGTTGTCATATGCATCCCAAATTCGTTTCTTCTTAGAGCTGAGTAGTATTCCATTGTATGTATATACCACATTTTGTATGTATATACCACATTTTGTTTAGCCATTCTTCAGTTGATGGACACTTGGGTTTCCATCTTTTAGCAATTGTGCATAATGGTGCTATGAACATGAGTGTGAAAATGTCTGTTCATGTCCTTGTTTTCAGTTCTTCCGAATATATTGCCGGATCATATGGCAGTTCTATATTTGGCTTCCTGAGGAACTGCCAAACTGTCTTCCACAGTGACTGCACCATTTTACATTCCACCAACAGTGAAAGACTGTTCCCATTTGTCCACATGCTCTCCAGCACTTGTAGTTTTCTGATTTTTTAGTAATGGCTGTTCTGTAAAGCATGAATTATCTCATTGTAGTTTTGATCTGCATTTCCCTAATAGCTAGTGATGTTGAGCATCTTTTTATGTGATTTTTGGCCATTTGTATTTCCTCTTTGGAAAAATGTCTATTCAAGTCTTTTGCCCATTTTTTAATTGGGTTGCTTGTCTTTCTTTTTAAGATTTATTTATTTACTTCATTTTTTTTTTTTTAAATCTCCGCCTTTCCCCAGATGGTTCTCTCGTCTGTCTGCTCATTATTTGCTCGCCTTCTCCGGGAGGCACCAGGAACCGAACCCGGGACCTCCCACATGGGAGGCAAGTGCCCAGTGGCCTGAGCCACATCTACTTTTCCCAGGCTGCAGTGTCTCCTGGCTTGTGGTGCAGCATGTAGCTCGTTGTGGCAGGTGCGGTGTCTAGCTCATTGCAGTAGATGCAGCATCTAGGCTCGTTGTGGCAGGTGCAGCATCTGCTTATTGTCTTTAGGAGGCACCAGGATCCGAACCCGGCACCTCCCACGTGGTAAGCAGGCACCCAATTGATTGAGCCACATCCACTGCCCTGTTTGTCTTTTTATCATTGGGTTGTATGTTCTCTTTATATAACATACCCTTATCAGATATGTGGTTTCTGAAAATTTTCTCCCAATGAGCAGGCTACCTTGTTACCTTCTTAACAAAGTAATTTGAAGCACAAAAGTGTTTACTTTTGAGGAGGTGCCATTTATCTGTTCTGTATTTTGTTGCTCATGCTTCAGGTGTAAGGTTTAAGAAACTACCACCTACCACAAGATCTTGAAGATGTTTTTCCTACATTTTCTTCTAGGAGTTTTATGGTTGTCACTTTTATATTTAGGTCCTAGATGCAGTTTGAGTTAATTTTTGTATAAGGTATGAGATAGGGTTCCTCCTTCTTTATTTTAG
The DNA here is from genome assembly GCA_026826555.1 of Tolypeutes matacus. NCBI lineage: Eukaryota > Metazoa > Chordata > Mammalia > Cingulata > Chlamyphoridae > Tolypeutes > Tolypeutes matacus. The sequence continues at coordinate 3,907,273 of JAKSZT010046586.1, forward strand.
CTATGTATATCTGGTTCTCCCAGCACCATTTGTTCAATAGACTGTTTTGACCCAGCTGGGTGGGTTTCACAGCCTTGTCAAAAATCACTTGACTATAGTTGTGAGGGTCTCTTTCAGAGTTCTCGATTTGGTTCCATTGGTCAATATATTTATCTTTATCCCAGTACCATGTTGTTTTTACCACTGTAGCTAAGTAATATGCTTTAAAGCCAGGAAGCAGGACTCCTCCAAATTCCTTCCCAGTATTTGATTCTTTAGTCACTGTTGTAAATGGAATGTTTTTCTGACTTCCTCCTCAGATTGCTCATTAGTAGTGTATAGAAACACGACTGATATTTGCCATTAATCTTGTATCCCACCACTTTGGTGGACTCTCTGTTAGTTCTAATAAACCATATATTTACTTTTTTTTTTTTTTTTTTTTTTTTTTACCGGGAGGTCCCGGGGATCGAACCCGGGTCCCTCCATATGGGAGACGGACGCCCAACCAGTTGAGCCACATCCGACCCCCCATATATTTACTTTTGATGTTGTTGTTGTTGTTCTTTATTCTTTCTTGCTTTCCAAAGCTTCCATCTTTGTTTTTCTTTATCTGAAAAAGTCTTTACTTCATATTTGTTCTTAAGAGATAATTTTGTTTGTTTTTGACAACTTTCAGATAACTTCTGTTGTCATCTGACTTCCATTTTTAATGTGGAGAAGTCAGCTGTCAGTCTTATTTGCTGTTCATTTTACTATAATCTTTTTTCAATAACTGCTACTAAGATTTTTTTCTTTTTATCTCTTTTTCCTGGTTTTGCTATGGTGTGACTAAATGCAGGGATCTGTTTCTGTTTGGGGTTTTTTAAATCCTCTTTGGTGTTTCTAGGGTATCTTGAATCCCATAGCTTGATATTTTTCATCATTTTTATATAATCCTCAGCCATTATGTCTTCAAATATTTTATCTGCCCTTTTCTTTCCTCTCCTATAGTGACTGTGTCATACTCTTTTCTGTAGTTCCCATTTTTGTTCTCCATGCCTTTTTCTGAATATTTATTTTGACCTATTGTCTAATTCTCCCTTCAATTTTGTCTAATCTCCTGTTAAATTCATCACTGAGTTCCAGACCAGTTACTGTGTTTTTTTAATTTACCATTTACATTTATTTTTTATAGCTCAAGTTCTTTGCTGAAGTTCTCAGTCTTGTTTTTTAACATATTCAATGTAGTTAAAGTCTGTCTCTGTTAACTCCATCATCTGGATTCCCTGTTGGTCCACCTCTCATATTTCAATCATTTTATCTTTCTCCTGATGTCCCTATTTGTTTTTGACACAGGAGTGGATATTGTGTATAAAAAATTATAGAAATAATTTGAGGCTTCAGATGATGTTCCATTTCTCCAGAGGATTAAATCTTGCTTTTCTGGCAGACAGATAGAGATACTGGCAATCCAAAATCACCTTAATCCATTTTCAAATTTTGTTATAATTCACGTGTCCCATGTATAGGTGCTATTTACTATGGGAAGGGAGGCCACCATACATTTTCCAGACTATATGGTTCTCACATTTGTCTTCAGGGCCTTGGAGTTCCCTAGAGGCACCTCTCACACTGCCACCGGCAATGAAGTGTGCTCATGATAACTATTAAAACAGGTGTGGGTTGCCGATGTGGCTCAGTGGTTGAGCACTGGCTTCCCACATATGAGGTCTGGGTTTCAATTCTGGCCCCAGTACCTTAAAAAAAAGTGGTGTAAAAAAATGTTCCTGTAGACAGATTGCCCTGTAAACAAATAATTTTTGCCTTGTGATTTGGACTGGATAAGCCAACAAAAGGGACAATTCTGATCTCATACCTAATCTCTTAAAAGAAAAGTAGGTCATTTTGAAAGCTGTATAAACTTTTTCCTCAGAGAGCTATTTAACAGAACAAAAGCAAAAATAGTAGAACTTACAAGCAGGTAAAAATGTGTTAATAATTAAAGTCATTATTGTAAATTCAAATACATGGAGGGGAAAGGTGAATGGTAGACTGGAAAGTGTACACATCTATGAGACAACGATCTTTTAGTTCCAACTAGTTATTGCCATTTGGGAAAACAGACCCACTAACCTCGCCTGTATTTTTTTCCCCCAAGAGAAATCAGAAATTCTTACATTCATATGATATCTTCCACTTCTTAAAATGTTGATACCTCATTTAACAACTTTTTTTTTTTTTTAACTATTGTGAACCAAAGAAATCTTGACTGTTAGTTAGCTGGGTTAATTAAGCCCACAGGTCACCACTTGTGACCAATGGCTAATGCCAAATTTTCAAGTGCTGTATCCTAGCTTCTCAAAAGAACAAATTGATGCAGGTGCCTAACTGATAATGTGCTGGGAATCTAGAGAGTTATTTTGAAGGGCTGCACATTTTATAGGTGTGTCTATAAAATAATGGTTTTAGAAGCCATTCATGTAATCAGTTTGTCACTTTAGAATTTATAATCATAAGTCCCATACAGAACAGAATTTCTCCCATTGTATAACTCTCTGGGAACAGGCTTGAGCCATCTATGCTTTATCAGTTCTTATAAACAAAAGTTGCAGTTTGCTAAAGTAAAGAAGGTTCTGATTTATGCCCCCAGGATTAACAACTTGACTTCTGATACCTTTATATAGATATTTTAATTTTGAAATGTTTTAAATTACTTTAATTCCATAGGAAATGACTCCAAAGTAGATGGTTTAGTAAATTTTGAGAAGCTAAGAATGATTGCCAAGGAAATCCGTCAAGTTGTTCGGATGACTTCTGCTAATATGGACCCAGCTATGATGTTCCGACAGAGGTATGACATTGAAATGTGTATAAGTCTTACAGAGTGGTATACAAAAGTTATAAAAATAATCATAATATCATTTATTGACCATCTGCCATTTATTATGCACTGTACATGTCAATCTCAAGAAATCCTTTATCACAATAACCCTAAAAGATAAGGGAATATTGGCCTTCCTTTTATACATGAGGAAACAAAATTCATTGGTTAAATAATGTTCTTATGATCACACTCTTTGCTAAGATTTGAACCCTAGTTCTATATGACTTTTCTGAGTATACAGATATTTCTGTATTTTTATTGTTATTTTAAATATTAACAAATTTAAATCTAAGAAAACTGCTAATCTTAAGGTATCACAGAAAACAAATGCTTTTATCTGGCTTCTAACCTAATCTCTAAAGTATTAGGCTCCATATGTCTTTTGTTTTCACTGAATATTTTTAAATTTCTACTTTTTTCTAGGTCATGCTTCATTTTTCCAAATATATTCCTTTTTCTGAAGTTGTACTACAGCTTACTTACAGTATCTTCTTTGATATAATTTAGAAATTGCAGATTTAAGTATGACTAATAAAAATGGAAAATATTATTTGTATTCTATATTAACCTGATCAGCTAAGATTGCTTTTTAAAATTCATTTTTAATATAATAACAAAGGCTTGCTCATAAAATTCGTAGACAGTGAATGGTCAAGCTGTTCCAGTAATCTTTATAATTTTCAGGATAAATAGACACTAGGATTTTAATTTTTGGTCTGATTTTCTTATGGGCCTATATTTTGGCTTCAGTACATGAGAGCTTTCATAATGAAATTTACAGAGATAACACAAATTCTTGTAGTTTAAAAAAATACATATTCTGCTAAAGAAACAAAAGTACTTCTTTAAAAATCAGAGTTGGAGTTTTTGTAATCAAACAGAATCAGTGTGTCAGTTGTTTTTTTGTTGTTGCTTGTTTTGTTTTGTTTAATCACTGTCCAGAAGTCTTTGTTTTTGTAAGTTGATCTTGTGGTTGCTCTAGTTTAGAGATCCTCAAATTATGGAGGAAGGGGTGTGCCCAGAATTTCTTCTTCACTACCTATCCCACTTTGCACTTTAAGTATCGCTACATGTGACACAAGATGTCATTGCTCAACAGTGTGAAAGCAGAAAATAGTAAGAACTAGGGACCAAAGCAAACTTGGAGAGAGGTGTTTTTTGTTGTTGTTGTTGTTCTTGTTGTTGTTATTGCATGTCTAAAAGCTGTGCAGTGGGTAATCTAAGCACCTCTTAAAATATATGTATATATATATATATATAAATAACATTTTTGTAAGCAAATACACATATATGCATATATAATTATAAAAAAAAAAAAAAAAGTGCAAATACAAGAATATCCTTCTATGAATGAAAACAAATGTGCATCACTATTACAAGGCATTAAGAATGTGGGGAAGCATGGGAAAAATAAAATTAATATAACCTAAAAAAATAAAAAATAAAAAAAAAATAAATAAATAAAAGCTGTGCAGTGGTCCTAGCAACTACCCGTTGTATTACATAAATCTCCATTTACTCATATATGTTGCCAGCCTATTCCCTGAGGACATGATGAATTTGTGACCCTTCCAGTACAGTTAACAATACATTAAGTACCAGCTATGCTTCAGAAATGAGCAAAAGAGAAAAACCTAAGAGGAAATGGGTAAATCTGGCTATGTTCTTGAGAAGTCCTCGACTAAATAGAATAAGGAATAGGGGGAAATAAAACATTTTTTAGATTTGATTAACTTTTCATGGATCAGTTTTGTTTGTCAGACAGTTCTGAAGTGCCATATCTTTAACTATTTGTCCATTTTGGTGTTACATGTTATCTAATATGGACAAAGGTAACCCCTATTATTTTAACAGTAACCAGTTTGCTGGCTGAAAAATAGAATCTTTATTCAGTCAAATAGTATCATAAACATACACAGTATCCATTTAAAGTTTTCTTTCCTAAAAACGTTGAGTTCAAAATTTATAGTAAGTAATGTTTTTCCTTATGCTTCTTGTTAACATAAACCTCTAAATAAATTAGGTATTAAACATATAATTGATTCTGACATGTATTTTTTTCAAATAGTGTTATTTTGGAGGGCCTTTGGTATATATCATAATGCTTCTTACTTTCTTGCATTCCATTGAAGTCATTTTACTTTTAAGCTGTAATTTTTTCCTAGTAAAATTTTTCTGTTCTATTCTGTCTGCATAGTTACTCTGACTCTCAACTATTGTCTTTTTTCTGTGCTTTCCTATTCAAATACATGCTTCAATGTTTGTGGCTCTTGCTTACAGGAAGAAGAGGTGGCGGAGTCTGGGGTAAGTGTAGAGATGACCATAATTGGAATGAAGGTTGTGAAACTCTTAACATATGACTGCATCCTTTTCATTAATGCACGCACATAAAGTAGCATGCGTTCTATTAACCCTGTCAACCTACATTCCTGACAAATGCCTTTTGCTAACAAGGTGGAAGTAGTGATAGAGCTAGCTGTTTTTTCCTTTACTTTTCCATTATTGATATCCCATGAGCCCCTTTTGGATTCTAATTTTAACAGGGTCAGTTAAATGATGATGTGAAGATGATGATGATGATGATAGTAAATATTTATTGTGTGCTGGTTACATGCCAGGCACTGTTCCAAGCACTTTAAATGAATTATCTTATTTAATTCTCTAGCCATCCTATGAGGTAGGTACTGTTGTTATTCCCATTGCTAAAGATTGAGTTACCCAAAGTCTTAAAGCTCATTAATGGTAGATCCAGACCTAGGTAGTCTAATTTCAGAGTTGAAGCCAGTTTCTGTTATTCAGGTGCAGTCATATTTTATAAAAATTAATTTATCATATAAATGTATAAAAATGGATGAGAGGTCTGTTTATCACTGTTGCCTTTTCCATTAAATGTCTAAAGACCTTTATCCAAGCTGTACTATAAAACAGAATTGGTAAATAATTGAACTAGAAGATGATTTTAATAACTCAGATCCACTGATAACATACTTCCAGCATTGCTTGAGTTTTGTTTTAAATTCCTACCAACTTTGATTAAAGAGTCCCTTATCTCTAAAACTGTAATAGAATTAGAAACCGCCACCTTTTGTTGTTCAAGTAGGTTCTGGTCTCTGCACATACTTAGATAGGAGTCTTTTTAGAATCATAGAATGTTAAGGATCTTAGAAATCATCTGTTGAGTCTTTTCATTTTTAGATGAAGAAAGAGGCCCAGAAATGTAATGGTTTTTTGTAGAAGAAGGGATTAAATAAGAAGAATGTTACTATTTTAAAACTAATGAATTATTTCGTGTAAGAAGAATTTTTTCTGAGCCACTTTCTAAGTGTCTTTAACTTGAATCTTGTCTTATTTGTGGTCTTGTTTTCTGTTGAAGTGTGCTAAACTTGACTTTCCTCCTATTTTCTTTTCCATTCCCTCATATGTGCTTCTCATTAGTTTTCTTCTATATATATACATTTATGTGTTCATCTTTTCTGGCTCTTATCACTACAAATAGAAGCTGACACCTGATCTTTTGCAATTATGAATAATGCTTGAATCATATGTCCTAGTGGGTATGTGGGGTGTATGAATGACTGATGTTAACAACACATCATTGTTTGTTCAGCTTTGGGGTTCTGTTGTATAATGCTTGCAGATGTTCGGTATTTTCATTTTATATCACAGCATTTCCTGATTTGGAAGTAGCTTTATTGTAATGTATCACAGTGTTTTCATTTATTAGAATTTTGTATCTGTCCTAAATTTGTGGACACCCTCTCTTCCTTTATTCTATATTAACTAAGATAAAAATCATTAAATATTTGTATTAAAATTTGCTCTTAAATGATAGGACTTGATTTTACTGCATTTCTTTGAATCCAAGATATCAGTTGTAGGACATACCATTATTTTATGTACTTTCTTACCACTAAGAATTTTTACTTTATACTTGTTAAAAGAGCTTTTTAGACTTAAGCATGGATTTTTGTCACATAAAACCATTGTGCATACTTAAAAAGGAAAATATAAGCAAAATAAATTAAGGTATTTCTAAAAAGCCCTGTATATTCAGAATCTGCAGCTTCTTAAGCACTTTTAAATTCATCCAGTGTCTGTTTTATTCCACACAATATTGCCCACTGTGCCATCAGGTGTGTTGGTGATGCAGTATTTCTTAAAACAAGCCATTAAAGAACTAAAAGCCACTGGTGGTAGGCTCCTAGGTTGCCTTTGCATATAAATTAGAGCTAGCCTCCTTTTGACACCTGTTTTAGGAATGTTGTCAAACTTGTCAGACTCATTGTCTCCTTATAGTCATGTTGTTCCTGGAGGTTAATAGAGTGATTCATTAATGTCATTGGGTTTTCTTCCTAACCATTCTACAAGCTTTGATGTCCACATATGTAAGCAGTGACTACCACATCACAGTTTCTGCCTGACCAGTAACAATTGAAAGTTGCCATGAAGTGTAAGGCACACCCCTGCTTCAGAGATCTTAACATGTAACAGGAAAAAAGTACCATGATATTTTTTCAGCTGTATTTCACTTAATTTAAAGTGAAAAAAAAAAGTAAGATTTTAGTTCTATTTGAAACTGGATGCATGAACACTGAAGAACAAATTGTGTGCGGTTGTAGTCTATTTAGAGTTTTTGTATAAATATAGAGCTTAGAAAACCTATAGATACTTTTATTATTTTTAATAACTATTTCAAATTCAAAAAATTAAAATAATAGAAAAAGGCAGCTCAAGTTATAGAAGCTTTAATCCTAAAATGTTCTGTCCAGGTACTTTTATTTTCTCTAATCCCACCTACTTACTCAGTTGTCTCTCTAGTGTTCAGAAAGATACACAGATAAACACAGATTAGTTAAATGACATAGTTAAGGTCTCCTTATTAATGAAAAAAAAAATGCTTAATCCTATTCATATCTCACAACACCAAACCCATATTTTTTTTCCTTTAGCATTAATATAATACCAACTTTGCTTTTGCTACAAAGACATTACAGTGTTTTTAACTATAGTCTGTAAATTACATTAGTTATAGTTTTCCCATCTATTACCACATTCTTAGATACTTTTATTATTTTGGAATGATTATGATGACAGTTGCCTTCAAAAAAAAAAAAATCATCCAAGAACTTTGTATTTGCTGGCCTTTAGAAAGGACAAACAGCATTCCAGTTGCTCTTTCCCATAAGTTCTAGATGTAGTTGTTGGAGAAGATTTGCCAGTGAGAGTTAGGAGAAACTGTAGCTTGTTTGAGTTGTGGTTAGTTCTACCCAGCTGGCAATTCCATCACATTCAGAAGCATTGCAAGAGAGGTCCCAGATCCAAGATCCCTAGTCCTAGAACTCAGTTTTCACCTACCCATTCCATATGTGAGTGTAAGCATTGAGTAGCTTTTTAACTGTATTTCTAATTTTGGATTATACTGAATTATATAGATTCTCTTATTCGTAGCTAGTATCATACTGATTGTTCTCTTTGAATTTTGGCCAAAATATGGTTACTGGTAAAATTGGCCAGCATGCCCAGAGTGGGCCCACTGTAGACAGGAATGGTGATGGCTGTAGGTTCTCCAAAGCAGCACAGATAAGCAAAGCTGCTCTGAAAACTCCCTTGCCGAAGAACCCTAGTGCAGAGAGCTGACTGAGAGGATGGACTTGTCCTGACCCAAGACTTTCCCATATCTTCAGAGTGGGGATAGCCTCCGAGATCAGAGGAATGCTTTCACTTACCACAGTTGTGTCATAGGTTGCAGGGCACAGTCTGATGTAATATATTGCTGGAGGGGTGGGGGTGGTCTTGTCATCTTATTTTTTAATTCTACACTTGCTGAATCGTGTTCTTCATTCAGAACATTGCCAGGTGTGCCAGATTACTTTGCATTAATGCTCTTCCTCTTTTAACTCATTTGCATCAGCATGCAAAAGCATTAACAGAACAAAATTCTTTTAATTTTCAATATGCCACACTTATATCTTTTCTTTACAGCCCTTTAATGAGATCTCCCTCATCTTGCAGGTCATTGAGTCAAGGCAGCACTAACTCAAACATGCTGGATGTTCAAGGAGGTGCTCACAAAAAAAGGGCACGCCGCAGCTCCCTCCTTAATGCCAAGAAGCTCTATGAGGATGCCCAAATGGCGAGGAAAGTAAAGCAGTATCTTTCTAGTTTGGATGTAGAGGCGGATGAGGAAAAGTTCCAGATGATATCATTGCAGTGGGAGCCTGCATATGGCACCTGTGAGTACAGATGGCTTAGTTTTAGTTGTATGCCACTAGAAAGCAAAATAGAAATTCATTTCTCTAGAATTATGCTAATTCCCAAGAAAATTAACTCTCATTCACAAAAGATTACTGATTCCCCTGAACATCATGTGATACTATAATTACACAGACTTGGAAGGTAATCTGGGAAAATTTCTTACCACACATGGGATATCAAGAATAGTGTCAGCCATGTGAAAACAGTATATATTGTAATTAAAGACTGAAAGAGTATTTAGAATATGAAATAACTGGAATATGCAAAATGTTAGAGATAGAAAGTAGGTTATAGGTTATGAGGGCAAAGGGGTGGGGAATGGGGAGTTAATGTTTAATGTGTACAGAGTTTCTGTTCGGGGGGATGGAAAAGTTTTGGTAATGGACGGTGGTTGATGATAGCACTACGTTGTGAATGTAATTAAAACTGTTAAATTGTATAGATGAAAGTGCTTAAAATAAGAAATTTTATGTTATATGTATGTTACCACAACAAATTTTTTTATTTAAAAATGTATATAGAATCTTTAAAATGTATCTGTGTTTTAAAGTTCAAAGTTATATACATGTTTAATTTATTGAAGGCCTCTGTCTACTTTGAGTAATCAAAATTAATTTTTTCCTAAGTAACTCAATATAGACTCTATCATCTTGTAGTAATAGAACATAGTTTATTATTCCTGCTTTCAGCTGATATATTATTTTATCTTTTGTTTTGGCTGTCTGCTTTTCTTTGCTCCCTAAATCTGATTTTGGATACTCAAGACCATAGAAATTTCTTGTATGCTTTGCTCATGGTTAAAATTTTGAAGCCTGGAAAGATCCCATATACCTACCTCATCATCCTCCCCTTCTCTCCCTTTTTCTTTCTGTGTCTGTCTGTCTCTCTCTCTCTCTCTCTCTCTCTCTCTCTCTCACCCTCTCACTCTCTCTCTCACACACACAATCTGCATGCCTTCCTACTTCCAACACCCAGCTTTTTTTTTTTTTCCTCATAACATTAAACAGTATCCAGTACTACATATTTAATATTAGTTTGAAATGAGAAAATCTATGGACCTTTCTTCAAGTGGGTTTTGTAGAAAATTTAATTCAGTACATATTTCTTTATTTGATTTGAGAAAAATAATTACATTTCCTGTATTTTTTCAACAGTTAACCTATTAAGCACCTGTTTTCTGTCAGTCACTAGAAGCATAGGGAGATAGTATTAACAAGATGCATAATCCTTTCTCTCTTGTTGGTTACAGCAAAAGTGGGGGAAACAGACATTAATTGATTAATCATACAGATAATTGTATTGTTATAAACTATTATCAGTGCTGTGAAGGAAATGTGTGGGATACCATGAGAATATAAATAGGGGGTCTGATCTAGTCACTGCAGGGTATGGGATATTAGGGAGGAGGAAGAATGCCCTGAAGTTTGTGAGGAAGTTCATCTCAAAGATGGAACAGGTGATATATAAGTGGAGGGGAGCTTTCTGGCCTAGGGAATTTAAAAAAGACTGATTTAATAGAACCCTGAGAGTATGGGACTGGGGAAAGAGGAAGTTATGTGGTTCAAGGGAAGGGGGAGGCAAGCTGATGCTAGATGATGCAGGGCCTTCTAGACCTTGTTTTAGGAATTGGGGTCTTTATCCTGAGTGCAGTGATAAGTCATCGAAAGCTTTGTGTAGGGCATTTAGGGAAGGGAAGTGAAATGATCATTTTCATTTTGGAAGAGTCACTCTGCTGCTATATGGAGAATAGCTTGAAGGGAAGCTAGAATTGATATAGTGAAGGGACAATTTCATTAGTATAGATGAGGTGTTAGCTTGACCTTCAGAGAAATAACAGAGATGGAGCTAATCAAGATAACGGATTCGAGAATTATTTTAGAAGTAAAATGAACTTATTCTATAAAAATTTTCAAAGTTACACTTTATAATAAATTGAAATTCCTTTTAAGAAAAGTAATCTTTAATTTTTTTGTGGATGGTTTTTAAAGCAAACATTTTATTATTTTTGTCCATTAAAATGCAGAGTAGGGGAGCAGGTGTAGCTCAGTGGTTGAGAGCCTGCTTCCCATGTACAAGGTCCTAGGTTCAATCCCCAGTACCTCCTAAAAAAAAAAATATATATATATATATATATATATAAAACATATCAGTATCAATGTGTTAATAATGAAATACATTTTTTTAAATGCAGGATTATCTGTTTCTTACTCTTTCCTATTAGTGAACAAGAATTTAAGTGACAAAAGATCAGCCAAATCATCAGAAATGTCTCCAGTGCCTCTGAGGTCAGCAGGCCAAACAGCCAAAGCCTATTTACATCAGCCCCACAGAGTAAGCCAGGTGCTTCAGGTGCCAGCTGTTAATTTGCACCCCATCCGAAAGAAGGGCCAAGCCAAAGACCCTGCCACATTGAGTGAGTATTCACAGTTAGTATTAAATTCATTTAAATGAAATTTCCAGGGGAGTTAGAATGAAAACTAATTACAGATATAAATGCTTTTATCAACTGTTGCAGGTTATGTAATGTAATCATCATTTCATAAATCAAAAAATTCATTTTGCCTTTAGGTGTTTGATTATGACATACATTTTTTAATTGCTGGCATTGAAATTCCTATAATGCTGAAATCTATGTAATTATATCATGAGAAAACTTGCAGCAATACATCTTGGGTACCAAGGGCTTGTTGCATTCAAAAGCTAAGGGAGCATTTATCAAATACAAATGTAACTTAGAAAAACTGTGAGAATGGAGTTGCTTATTCTAAAAATAACTGTATGTTAATTTCTCCTTAATGACCACTTCCAAAAACTTAGTTAGGAGGCAAGAAGGGTATACATTTTTCATAAACTGTACTTTTCCCCCTCCTTAGGCCATATGGGCATTACGCAAATTACTTTTGTTGTTTGAACAGTATCGCTATTTGAGTTTTCAGGTGGGAAGCTACATTAGATTTGGTTCCTAGCATTAGTACTTAGCTCCCGTGCATTATATACAGTACATTTTCAATAGAACTATGAGTTTAATTTAATTTTGTTTTGAGGTACAAAATTGAATAAAAAATAACCCCTCCTTTGCCAGATTTTTAATCTGGTAGATGCAGACACACAGAGAACTTCAGTATAATGTGCTTGCTGTTTTGCCTGGAATATAGAGAGAGAGAACATATAAAAGAACAAAGGAGGAGTTGCTTTTAGCCCAGGAGCGGTAAGATAGGGCTTTTTAGAAGGCTTTCTGGAGATACACCTAAGCAGATTCTTAAATGTTGACCTGGAAGGAGGTAATTGGGCAAAGGGCCCAGAGAAGTTGCTTCAGGGCAAGGAAACATCTTGGTATCTGCAAGGAGCTATAAGCTGCCTCTTTTTTTTTTTTTTTTTTTAATAAAGATTTTATTTATTTATTCATTTATCCCCCCTTGCTGCTTGTGCTCGCTGGGTCAGCCGACCACGCCGCGCAGGCGGGCCTGCCCTCACCAGGAGGCCCCGGGAACCGAACCCGGGGCCTCCCACATGGTAAACGGGAGCCCTACTGATTGAGCCACAGCCGCTTCCCTATAAGCTGCCTCTTAGTGCAAGGCTTCATGCAGAGACAATAATAACAGCTTACAATTAGAGAGCACCTACTGAGTACTAGGCAGGTTTAAGAGCTTCACATACATATATTACACATATATGATGGGTGTGCATGTTTATTAATTCATTTAGAATTCATTTAGTCTTCATAATAACCCTACAAGATAAGTAGTATTTTACCTTTAATTTACCTCTAGAAAATGGTGAAGCTGGGAGGTGAGCCTAGGCAATCTAGCTCCAGCCTGGATGGAAATCTGATGTAACAATTAATTGGAATTTGCTTGGGGCTTGAACTAGTTCAGTGGCTATGGAAATGAAGAGAAAATTGAACGCAAAATTGGCAGAAGTTAATGAATCATTTGATGGTAGGAGTCAGAGAAGGGAAGAATCTAGCTTCAGGTTCTTATTTGGATGTTATTCTTGAGAGGCAGTATGACTTGTACCAGGTAGCCACCTTCTTCCCTCTGGTAAAATGGCTGTCATTTATATAATAAATACATTTACATTAAAATGGCATTTAATTAATGATAGTGTGAGTACCCCGTGATTTAAACTTTGTCGCTGTCAAAGGGTTGCTTGTTTTACTTTGCCGAATCCGCGTAGAGTTGTGCTTATTTTACTGGTCAAGAACAGTGTCAATAGCTCTTTAACATTTTTTTATAAAAGACATATGGGAAAATGTCTGTTTTGAAACTGTTGCTAAGCTTTGACCTAAACTCAACAGGGCCAGCTGTTGGACAAGGGATTAGATAGGACTTTGCAAAAATGTTTGCAGTGGGCTCTATAAATTCATGATTCTTTCTGTTTTTTACATTTCTCCTGTAGTGTGAATTTAGTGCTCTTGAAAAGGGCTGGACTGACAGTCCCGCAGCCTCTTCTGCATACCCACAGAACAGATGTTACCACAGGTAGTGACAGTGTCAGCATCCCCACACTGCCCCCCACCTGTGACATGCCTCACCCTGGCTTGCAGAGGCCACCTCTAGAGGGGCGAGAGGAGTTTGATTCCATGCCTTTGCTGTTAAGACTTCGAACAAGCCTGCCAATTTTGGGGAGTGGAGCACTGTACTAAGACTATTACAGTGATTTCCCTTAAGCCACAAAACAAACAAAAAAGAATTGTTATAACCCGATCAGTGCTGACTGGCTAAATTTAAGCAAATAACCTAGAGGTGAGAATCTCTGTGTGCCATTACCTAGACATTTAGTCCCCATTTGCCATTTATACAGTACAAGTGACTACGCTAGCCATTGTGTATCATGGCTTTAGTTATGTAGTGATTCAGACAACTGTCAAGAATGTAATGCTTATTTGCTGCTTTGGGTTTATTTTTAGGTGCAGGTGTACCTCAGAAAGTTTTAGTAACAACCGAAGAAATAAGTGGTAAGAAACATACAGAAGACACTATTTCTGTGGCATCATCTTTACATTCTAGTCCTCCTGCATCTCCTCAAGGTTCCCCTCGCAAAGGTAAAACAAAACAGTTCAAGCTAGTTCATGTTAATACCAAACATCTCTTTGGTATATATTTTGCTTTTCATTCTGTGGCATTAATGGAAAGCATTAAGAAAGTGTAACTCCTGATATTTACTGTTTAAACTTTGGTGTTTTAGATTGAATTATTCAGATGCTTTCCAGGTATCACATAACAAGGACTCCAGCATTCAAAATGTGGTCCTTGACTCCTTTGACAGAGGACAAGCATAGATAAGAATGAAGGCAGAATTCATTGTTGTTTTGTTCTGTGCAGATTCTTGATGCTGTCATTGGAATTTCCAATATTTGCAAATATTGGAGTATTTGAACAAGGCTCCTTTGTCCTGGCATCTTCAAAGATGCAAAAGAATTGCATCTCTAAATGTAGCAGCATAGAGTAGTATATGGTCAGAGGGAAGATAAGCTTATCAATTTTAGCAGAAAGGACAAGCTTCCAGAGCTTTCCTCAGCTCCTTTGTGCTAAGTTTCATATCACCTTTGAGGGCTCTTTCTTCTTTTTGCCTGTGTGATGCAATGATAGCAGACCTGAGTTTGAAATCCTGGCTCTGTCCCCATTAGCTGTATTCCTACAGGTAGCTTATTTATAAGTGTAGATTTCCTGTCTGTAAGATGAGTCAAAAGTCCACCCATTTTAGGAGCCTCTTGTAAGGATTAACTGAGATGATATTCAGAATGCCTGATAAGTGGTAAGTGTTTAATAAATGTCTCTTCTCCCCTGCTACCATCCCAGCACAACATAGCTCCATTACTCACCTTCCCTTTCCCTACACTGCACAGCTGAGACTAGCTGGAATTTTCACTCAGATTTTACTGAAAAAAAGCTTGGTAAAAACCAAATAGAATAATGAAAAACAGAATATATAGGGGAGCTGATGTAGCCCAAGTGGTCGAGCACCTGCTTCCCAGGTACCTCCTAAAAACAACTCTCATTGGGGAGCGGATATGGTTCAGTAGTTGAGCACCTGCTTCCCATGTATGAGGTCTTGGTTTCAATCCCCAGTACCTCCTGTTATAGCTCATACACAATTTCATGAGGCACACAGACCTGTTTCCTCTCCTTGACATCTCTGTGGTCTTATCCAGAGTGCCCCTTAGAATTCAAGGAACAGAATAGGACTAGTGCCTCTAGTCAGATGCATGACCCAAACAAACAGAGCTTGTGTGCTTTTAACGCTCTTCCAGGAGTACCTGTACACTCTCCACCTCTTTTGAAAGCTTTCAGAGGCCCCATTATAGACAATTCTTTAACCAGGAAGCTACTTGGATTTGAACTAGGGAGTTATGCCTTAAGGTGACTTGTGGAAAGAGGTATTAGGGATAGCAATTCCCCATCTGTTCTTATTCCCAGCAGAAAATCCACTCTCACCACTGGAATAGAGAAGTCTTTTCGCTATTGTGTCAAAAATTGACTATGACAACAGTTGTGTGGTCAGTTGACCATGATCTTCATAGATGGGTGAGCCTGTCACATTGTCATGTTTGGAATCCTTAGAAACCTGGAAAAATTCTCTTCAAAACTGTTTCCAACTGTTCTTACATATATTCTGTAAAAACTCCAACCAAATATATAAACAGGTTTTACAAGGAAACTTATTGAAAGAAAATGCCATTACACTAAGAATACATTATTAGACTCTGTTATTGATTCTTGCTGAACTTTGGCTTTAGTTCATTGTTTCCAAACAATTAAAAAAATAAGTCTATCTCCATGTTTTTCACAAGGAAAACTTAAACAAGAACTTTTAGAAAGTGAGAAGTCAAGAGGTCTTAAGGCTGTCTTCCCCAGTGCTTAAGGGGAGGACATTCTCTCTAACTTGGAGCTGTAACACAACCAGAAATTGTGCTTTATAAACACCTCTGTTACATACACTACTTATATGACCTGTTTGGTTTTTACAGTGCTTTTTCTTAGTATTTCTGTCTGAAAATGATATGCTTGTTATATTTTTCCTTGTGATTTTACCAGGTTGGCTTGCTTTTAAAAGTTTTTATCTACAGCTTGTTTTGTGTTATGCTATATTGTAGACTCTCTGTTACTAGATTTCAATTTTTCAGATATTGTTTAAGATGTTGGAATTTGTTAATAGTGAAATGTTATATAAACCAGGCTAATTGTGATTAACTGGAAAGAATTAATTGACCATGTCAGGGTTTTTGCGTCTCTCCCTCCAGTTGGCAGTGTCATATCTGATCACAGTGTCCTGCTGCGCCTCTCAGGGTCTTCCTCAGCCCCTCCCCGTGAGTCCAGCACCAAGATCAGTGGCCAGAGCTGCCCCGGAATAGGTGGGGTTTACTTGCAAAAGAAAATCCTTCAGATTACCAGGAGCACAGCCAAAAGAACAGACAGGACCGAGAAGGCCACTGAGGAGAATAGAGACAGGACAAGTTGTGAGAACACAGCCAGGAAAAGAATGACATCCCCGTTTAGAAGATTTAGGGAAAGAACTCTTTCAAGGGAAAGACTAGTCAACAGCAAAAAAGAGGATGCAGATCACAATCAAGCTACAGAAAGCTGTGAGAAAGTACAGGATGTTGGAAGCAACATCAAACATGAGAAAGGGAATGACGTCTTCATTTCAAATAGCCGAGGCAACAGTAACGCTTTAAACTACTTCTATACGAGATTCAAGTCTAAAAGGAGAAAGACACTGTGACCAAGTTCCTTATTTTAGTGTTAAATTTGTTTTCAGTTATTAATGTAAATGTAGCTTATAAGACATTTGTCAAAGAAGGCCTAGACAGATAACTTACTAAAATACTATTTATGAGCATTTTTTGATTAGTGTTAAGTATAAGAGATCCTCTAACAACAAAGTAATATTGATTTAAAGTGCCTTTTTTGTACAAATGTTATTTTGCTAATGTATTGAGTGAGTAAACTTTATTCTCTTGTATTCTGTAGTCGGCTTTATTTCCTACTGGTAGCACCTGGGTCTATGTGAAAATAGAGACACCTTACTAGGAACCAATGTTCACTTTCACCATAAAACCCCCAGCAATGATCTGATCACTTTTTATGTCATCTACTTTTCACGTATGTCTGATCCGGGGAAGAAGAGATAGTCTAACAGAACAGATTCAAAATCATCTGGGAAACTTGTTTAAAATGTAATTACTGTGTCTCACCTCAGACCTTGTAAATTTGAATTGCCAGAATGGACCCAGGAACATGTATTTTTAAAAACTTTCCAGGTGATACTTAGAATTTATTATATTGGAAGATTGCAGTTATAACAGACATAGGGATGAAATTATTTTCAAAACAATAAAGCAAGTCTATTAGTCCTAGGATAAAAGAGCAATGATTTTTCTTTTGAGAAAGAATTTTTATATATGTATGTATTTGCCATGTTCATTTTTTTTCAGTCCTCTTGAAAATTGACCAGTCAGTTCAGGAAGGACTGAGAAATTGCTACGATCCCAAGTTCAGAGAACTGGGATAGGAGACAGGAAACTGGCTTGACTTTTCCTGTTCCTGGCCCCAAAAGCCAAGGATAAACACATGTTTTCTGGGTCTTGATTTTTTTTTCTTTGAAACAGTTAATGAAACTACTTGATAAGGTTATTGTACAGCAGATTTTTTTCCCTTTAATGTGTATTGAGTTACATGTGAGTAAATTCCAAGATCCTTACCGCAGAGAAGGACCTGGATCTTAGGTGTTGTCTTCCTCAGTTTATACATGAAGAAGCAGAGGCCCTGCAAATTCAAGTAACATACCCAAAGTCTGGGGTTCTTCTTACTGATATTTCCAACTGTCATGCTGCAGATTTGTTTTCAGATCCTTCCACCTCACTCCATCCCCATCCCTTCATTCCAAAGAATACAAAAGAAAATTTATATCACTACCTCTACCTCAAGGTATAGTGTTGTGACTCTCAAGTTAGGGTATGAAATATTAATATTTATCAAAGGAAGGGGAATGTGGTTTAAAAGAAGTTGAAAAATTCCTAAGACATCAACTTTCAACATTCTATAATGTAGTTAATACTTTCTTGTTTTATTAAATGCTTGTAGCTGTATCAGAGCCTTGGGCATGTATACCTTTAGCCAATTTTATTAGTAATACTGGATTTTGACTTTGTTTCTTGAATTTGGAGTTGGATTGGTATGGTATGGGTAGGTGGGTGTATGTATGGGAATTTGTGTAAAAAAAAAAAAAAAAAAAAATTGGCACCATTATATCTACATAAATGGAAACATTGCTCCTTACTTTCTTTTTTCTTTTTATGTTTTTCTTTGCCCTCTCCCTGACCTCTTCCCTCCCCAGCCTGTTTCCTTGCTTTGTAGTTTGATCAGTGTTCTTCTCTCATTCAGGTTATACACTTATACCATCAGCTAAATCTGACAACTTGTCTGACTCCAGTCATAGCGAGATTTCTTCACGGTCCAGCATTGTGAGCAATTGTTCTGTTGACTCCATGTCTGCAGCTCTGCAGGATGAGCGGTGTCCCTCCCAGACTCTGGTGGCCCCTGAATCTACTGGGGCATTGGAAAAGACAGAGCATCACCCTTCAGGGCTAGGAGGAGACCACGGTCAATTTGGCCCTGGGTAAACATCCTTGTTTAGTTTTCATATCACAAAAGCCAACTAGACACTGCAAGCAGTGCTCCCCCAACTTGACTTTAGAGTTCCTGTGGATTAGTTACAAGGGGATCCATAAAAGAATATGCGGACCAAGCCTTTATTCTCTGTATTGAATATACAAATAAGTACTATTTTCAAAGATGTATGAGTGCTTGTTTTTAAAGTGTTACTGAATTCAGAATAGCTTTTTATCATTATGTATCTTTTCAATCAGTAAGGATTAAAAATGCAGCCACTACTAATATGGGAGATGTGGTTCTTAAAATTCTGGCTGTTAGGTCAGAGGTTGTTCAGAAAGGTTAAGAGTAATGAAAATACACCCAGTACAGTGTACTTTATGGACGGTTTGGGAGAATAAGTCAGTCCTTAATGTCCTTATTCTCAAAGTAAGATTTGGAGAGTAAGAAGAATCAACTTGCAAAAGTCAATTTATAAAAAACTCAACTTCTATTTACAATCAAGTAAAAAGGAAATCTCTGAAAAAGCATTGAGAAAGTTGATTCTAAACTGATTATTAAATCCACATATTTTCACATGAAAAACTTAAAATATTTTCATATTTGTAAAGGTCTAAACCGTATCCTTACTAGGGGTCAGCAAAGTTTTCTAAAGAAGTCATTAGAAGATAAATAGTTTAGACTTTGTAGACCATACGGTCTCTGTTGTAACTACTTTACCCTGCTATTGTTTGTGCTAGAGCAACCATAGACAATACGCAAATAAAGGGCATGACTGTGTTCCAAAAAAAAACTTTATTTGCAAAAACAGGCAGCTGGATTTGACCTGTGAGCCATAGTTTGCATACCCTTGCTTTATACTGTAAATCAAGAGCCAGATAGTAATATTTTAGATTTTTCAGGCTGCCCACAGTCTCTGTCTCTATCTCAAATTATTTGTTTGGGGTTTTTTTTGTTTTGTTTAAAGCCTTTTAAACTGTAAAAAAAACATTTTCTCTAGACCATACCAAAACAGGTTGTTCGCTAGATTTTGCCTACAAACCCTAGTTTATAATGCGATAAATGATAGGATTCGTTTGGTGTAGGAAGTTAGGGGAAGTTGCTCTTTACTTGGCACTGTGCTAGGCTCACCTCAGAGGTACATGAAAAAAGAAAACATGGTTCTTGCATGGGGATTCTTAATTTTGGTAGGCATGGAGACCAATCCAGTATTATGTTGACTTCCCAAGAATAAAAATGTATACTTAATTTTATTCATTTCAAGCCTCATCTTTGCATTTTCACTTAAAATCGATCCAGGAAAAATTCTGAGGAAGCCTTGAGCTTCTTCAGCATAGTTTCTAGCTGAGCTTTAACATTCATGCCAGTAAGGAGTTTAGTGATGATTGTAGTGTCATTGTTTTCACGTGTTCTAACATGAATTCTTGTTGTGATATGTGTTTTGTAGTTTGTTGTAGGCAATAGTTCTGGCAAAGAAAAGAAAGCTTTTCCAGTAAACCAGTAAATTACTTTTAACTATATATTATGTCCAATTTTAGGTGGACACTCTCAAAGCCATCTCTTATCAAGGGTGTAGCTGTCTCATCTTCTATGAGCAATGAAGAGATTTCTCACGAGCATATCATTATAGAAGCAGCCGACAGTGGTCGTGGAAGCTGGACTTCCTGCTCAAGCAGCTCCCATGACAATTTCCAAAGCCTTCCAAACCCAAAAAGCTGGGATTTTTTAAACTCTTTTCGACATACCCATTTGGATGGACCTATTGCTGAAGTTGAACCCACTGACTGTCAGCCCTACTCCTGTCCTAAAGGCTGCTCTAGAACTTGTAGTCTCTGTAACGGAAGGCTAGAAACTAATCAACTGAGACAGAGTTGGGCCTCCTCCAGTTCTCTTTCTGATACACATGAACCAAACTATGCAACAGTTAAACGGAGAGTGTTGGAAAACACCCCAGCCGAGACATCTGAAGGCTTGGTCCCCAAGGATAGCACTGACCCAGCTTATAAAACTGTCACTTCAAGTACAGAAAAGGGGTTGATTGGTAAGTTGTATGTCCTTTGTCATATCTTTGGCATTTAGAGATTAAGTTGTGTAAAGAGAGCTTTGGCATGTCTCGGCCCACGATTTTATTGTTGCAAAAACCCCTTCTCTTACTCCATCTACTCTTTCTTCCCTCTATAAACACATTTTTTCCCTCCACAAATTATTTCATGAACAAAAAGTCCATGATATCTCAATGGCTTTGAGACAGGTACTCAAGCCTCCTAAAATGAAGAGACTGTTAATTATGGGGACAGGTTTGTTTGTCTTGTTTTGTATTGTTTTGAGATCTTTTTGGTTAAGTTGAGGGAATACTATTCCATTACTGTGCAGTAGTAATATAGGGATTATTCTCTATCACCTCATAAATTTGTTTGGGCCATAGTTGCTATGCATACATATACGTGATAGAAACATTGAATTGGATATTACTTCACTTAACATAATGATTTCAAAGTTCATCATGTTGTAGCATGTATCAGAACTTCATTCCTTTTTACAACTGAATAATAATATGTATAATTATGTGTATGTGTATAATTTTGTGTGTGTATAATTTCGTTTATTGATCTATTTATGGACAAAGATTATTTCCACCTTTTCAGTTTTGTGAATTATGCTGCTATGAACATTGGTGTACAAAAATCTCTCTGAGTTCCTGATTTTTGTTTTGTTTTTGTTTTTTAACTTTTTATTTTGAAATAATTTCTGAGTTCCTGTTTTTAATTATTTTGGGTATATACCTAGAAGTGGAATTGCTGGCTCATATAGTACTATGCTTAACTTTTTGAGAAACTGCCAAATTAATTGGATAATTCATTTAGGTAATACAAGTAGGAGAAAATACAACAAGGAAATTCAAAACATTTTTAATGTACCCTCCTAGTGCTGGTCATGGATGTGCCAACTCCTGTTTGTAGATTTCATTCTAACCAATACGCAGTTTCCCTGGTGCATTCTTTCAGTATTTTGCTCTCTTCATTTCTTCCCTGAATGAGAGAAATACATAGCTATAACAGCATCTGTTTTTCTATTTTTGTGGAATGACTACTTTAAATGAATATTATCCTGATCAATTCTTAATTCTAGACCATATTACTGACAACATATGTAATTACAAAAATGTGAAAGAAAAATGCTAATTTTATAGTTACTTGTCAAATTGCATTATAGATTGGGTTTTTAGCTCATTTACTTTTTCCAGGGGTTTCTTATTAAAGCCTTTTAGGCAATTACTTCAGGGATATATATATAAGCATGTATATGCGAGGATATAAAATTTAGCTCTTGTCTATTTGGGGGGGAAAGATAAAATTCTTTGAATTTCTTTGATTTCTGAGTGACTCTGGGCAAATCACTTAACATTCTTCATTTTTGTTTTACTTCCCTTAATGACCCCTCCTCCCAACCCTCCACCTATGTGAATGGAAATCCTTCGTGACCTTGGTACTACGTGCAAATTCTGAAAGTTAGGAATAAAAAGGATTTAAAGTTACCCTTCTTTATAATGTCCACTGACAATCAGGGAAACTTAATTTAAGATGAATTTCCTAAAACTTTATCTCTTTTTCTCTTAATCACGAAACAGAAGTTAGAAGGAAGATCCTTGAAATAATTAGTTCTTCTATAATACCAGGAAAGTTGAAGTTGTTTACATGACAGGATTGAGAACAACAGTCCCCCAAGGAATACCAAAAAACAATGCTTCATGTCTCAGCCTTTAAACAAATGACCCAAATGTTATCCATGCAAACCCTCCAAATTAACAGAGCATATAGATTGTTAGGGTGAACTCATTAATGTTTTTGACTCAATCATCTTTAGAGTGGTGTTGCTTCAGGAGTTTATAGACATGTCTATGATCTTAACTGCAGAAGAAGCTTGTCATCAGTATCATCTCCTTAACTTTGCTCGTTCCATTTAATGTTTATAAAACTTAATGTAGCCATTTAACAATATGCACGTTTTAAAAGCAGGTTTAAATGTTAAGTTCAATAAACTTTTTTAAATTGTTTTTAATCTTTCATGTATTCATGTTTGTTCATTTTATGTTTTTGAGTTTTATCTTGTCATTGTAGTAGATCTTGGTGGTTTTGTTTTTGTTTTGTTTCTCATTTCTTATATTTTTCATTAACATTTCCACTGCTTATTTTTCATGCCAGTGTACTGTGTCACCTCACCCAAGAAGGAGGATAGGTATAGGGAGCCACCTCCCACTCCTCCAGGATACATGGGGATTTCTTTAGCGGACCTAAAGGAAGGACCCCACCCGCACCTAAAACCTCCAGATTATAGCGTGGCAGTGCAGAGGTCAAAGATGATGCAAAACAGCCTCCCTAGACTGCTACCAGCTTCTCTCAGTAGCAATCCTGTGGTCTGTGTTCCATCGAAGATTGTAACTCAGCCTCAAAGGCATAATTTGCAGCCATTCCATCTTAAACTAGCAGATGTGACTGACGCAGATAGCGAAGCAGATGGTATGTTGACAAATTACCTTACTGACTCTTAAATAAGTTGCTGAGCACATTCACAAAGTCTTGAACTAAATATTTTCTGGTGTTTTATGATAATCAGTGATGTTTCCTTTAAATGCCTTAGAAATCTGTTAAAAAAAAAATGAGAAATCTCTAAAAATGAGAGTATGTTTTCCAAATGGAGAGGGCAAGGTGCTTGTTTCTGTGTATACATTGCCTCTCTCCTGGCTCAAATGGAATATATTTTATCTGTGATAGAAAGCAGCTCTGTCTAATGGGACAGTTTTGGGAAGAGGCATTTGACATAAGCAGACTTGTGTTTTACATTAATGCAATGGAAACTTGATATATGTGAAATAGTTTCTCTCATTAGCAAAACTTTTGACTGACTTTTTTCCAGATGGGGAGCAATAGTTTGCAAAATGGTTTGCTTAATTGTTTAAAGATGAAGGAAGTTTTTAAACAATGGAGTAAGAAAGTGATTAAAAACCAGTTATGAAATCTCAGTTTATTGCCAGCCTTCGGTGTCATCAGAGAATATTAGTATTATAACAATATCTGAGCCTTGATGGGATATTTGAGAGGATTTCTTTGTTGAAATTGACTAATTTTTTAAACAGGTAACTAGATTTTTATTTAGTCTTCTTTAGTATGCTGATGTACCAGTTAACTGTGTTTTTATTATTTTCAGAGGATGAACAGGTTTCAGCAGTCTAGCCATTGGATGACCCATTTGAAGACCACTGAAAGTCATGGAAAAATGGCCACAGCCACCTCATGATTCTGCAGGCCATCGCCAACAAACAGCTCGCTGTTACCACTAATCCAGCGGTTACATTGCTTGTACTCTGAGCAATGGGATGGACCTGCGTTATGCTTCCTTTTCATTTAATCCCTGCAGATACATAGAGGTTCCTCAGTTGTGCCAGGATTTCATTGTCTACTTTGTACTTCAGACCTGCCTTGAGACCACAGTTAGTGGAACAAATTCAAACTCAGTCATCCTGATGCATATCACTGTAGATTTTACTTTACCAAGTTACTTTTAAGATAGTGGTGATATTATTCTTATTTCCATGCTAAAGAGCTTGAGCTGATGGACAAATGTTAAATGTCTGCCAATACTAAGGATATTACTTGTATTTGAAAAGTAACTTATTTTTTTTTTTTTTTTTTTTTTTTTGGTGGGTTTTTTTTGGGAGCTCTGGTTAGGTAATGTGTACATTTGAGGCCATCAGACTCTCTCTGGACTGACCAAACAAAATTTATCTTTCGGAGATGATAAGCTGTGACTTGATATATTGCACCAATGCAATGTAGGGTCTCCGTTTGAGTGGAGTAGGAAACCTTTTGAAGTTGAGGTCTTATGGTGAAAAATACTGCCATCCGCTGGTCAAAGTTTAGAAGGCCAAATGAAGCTGCCATGTGTTTCCTGTCAGCCCTTTGGGAAGAGAGGTGGGGGAATGGAATTGGGGTGGGTAGGAACCTAATTTCCAAAGATTGAAATTTTGATGTTAAATGACATATATACAAATTCTATGTGAAGTAAAAGTCATGCTTCCTCTAATTGTAATTAGAAGTATAAATCCAGTAAATAGAGAATGAGTTACTCTTTTACTCTATAGAAACCTGAAACTAAAATTTTTCACAACTCAAATATGAGTTCTTTTTTTAAAGGAAGTGTTAATCACAGTGAGGTGTGATAATCATGAAGATGAATTTTGTTTTATGAAGTGCACTGCAACATACCACTTTCACATCTCACAGTACCAGGCTATGTCCAACCTTAGTAAACCCTGCCACTCTAAGCGCCTACCAAGCTATATAATAGGTGGAAATTTCTGTGGAAGAAAAAGGAGCTAGAATTATAGAAATGATTGGCTCTTGATTCTCAGTTTAGCCCCTGAGGACATACCTAATGGCCTACTGGGCATGGATCTCTCTTAATTTAAGTATTTAATTGAAATTTCAGTGACAGTTTACTGGATAGGCTAGATTTTTTTGCATTTTTACAAACAAAATATAATGTTTTCTAGATTTTAACTTTAAAGGTGTGTGTGTGTGTGTGTGTGTGTGTGTAAAGGCAAGTAAGGTTTTAATAAACTTCTGTGACCACCCCACCCCAAAAAAAAAGCCAAAGCCATTTATATGCACTACCAGATCAACTTAGACCCAAAATGGGTTTACTTTTGAATGGTTGTCCATATGTGACCATGTAGGATTTAGTTGGTTCATCACTTACTTTCTAGGAGTTCTGTTTTTTTTTCCGTGCTTTCTCTTTCCTCTCCTTATGCCCTTACCTATCTTGTTCATTTTAATATAGTAAATCCGTTTCAGGGGTTAGTAGTAGTAATTCATCTTTTCTATCCAAATGATTGTCACTTCATTTTAGGAAAACGTGACATCAATCAGAAACTTAAGCCTTAGAAATTAACCCAAGTATATTAGAATGAAGTTAGGTGGCGCCATGCTTTCTTAATCCATTGAAATGGAAAGTAGCATGGATCATAAAGCCTGGTTTGAAAGTTACACTGTAGCTGTTTGACCTATAAACAATGGTCCTCTGATCACAAAGCTTTGTCTTTTAACTGAATGTAAAACGTTTTTTCTTTCACTGATTATACAATGTTATTTTCATGTCCATAGCATAATAAAGAAAGTAAAAATTTTTTTTGCTATAACCATGTTTTTATCAAGTTTGGGTATCCTCACCATTTTATATCCATTATTCCAGGAAAATGTGCTGTTTGTACAGTAACTGTTTATTTAGCAGGTCTTTCAAATCAGAAGCTGTAATTACCCATTTTTGTCCTTTATGGAGTAAATAATATCTTGCACAGAGAGTTGAGGCCTGTGGTTTTGAACTTGCACCTTGAAGTTGCCTTTGTTTTATCTAGCTTTAACTGTGTGTGTTTGGATTAACTGATCACATTGATCAGGAACTAAACCCAAATGCTTTGTAATTTGATATGTATGTATCCCTTTAAAAAATTACAAGGTTTTGATTTTTATATTATTGTCATTCAGGGTACATTCCTATCTTCTCTTAGTTTGTCATATGACTAGAACAAGAGAATCCCTGACCTGTACTCATTCCAACTCCAAATCTCCCATTTGTTTGGTTTTTTTTTTTTTGGTTTTTTGGTGGTAGTGGTCTTTTTAATTTGTGACATTAATGGAGAGACTAATGCCCTGTCATCACATCACAACTCTGAAATCTGCCAGGACTGTTGAAGCAGTAAGCACTCAATGCAAACTTTTGCCAAATAATTTTCAACAAAACAATCTTTTTATAATGAAAGATTTGGAGAATTAGTAAATACAATACATTCTTACATATAAGTTTATTGTAAGTAATAGATTCTGATTTCCTCCAAATGATTGCTTTCAATATGATCTTTGGGGAGAAAAAGCCTTTAATAGATTTTCATGAGGGTGGTAAGTCACATCATTGTCTTTGAAGCATCTGACTGAGAATCTCCCAGGCTGGCATGTGACAATAATAATAGAGATTTCCAGGAACAAGCCTAAATTTTTTTATAAAGTGTCCTCTTCCCTACAAAAAGAAAAGGAGAAAAATTTTCCTTGTTTAGTCAAAACAATGATTATTTAATGTAATTTTAAGTTTCAAAAAAAAAAATGTGTTAAAGTAGATATATCCCTTTAGTATTACCTTAAAGGTTAGAAAAAAGGGATAAATCTTCAGAAAATGTGTCATAGTACATTTTCACATTTAAACTTGAACCCCAGTTCATCTGTAGCTTTTATTGTGCTTTTTGAAAGCCTTTTTTTTTTTTTTTTTTTTTTTTTTTAAAGGAGGTACTAGGGATTGAACCCAGCACCTCATACATGGGAAACGGGTGCTCAAACCACTGAGCTACACCTGCTGCCCAAGGCATCTTTATTTTTGATACAGAAAACGCAGTTGAACTTGATCTAAAAAATCAAAACGTGAGCTAATCAGCAAAAGACAAAAGCAAAACTACACAGTTGTAATAATCAAATAGCAATTATACTGCACAATTCAGTGATTGTAAAGTATCCTGTAATAAGCAATGTTTGTCTCCTATTTTTTGATACCTCTTAAACTTATGTCTTTTAGAAAGACAGTGCCTCTGTATGCTTTTTGTATTTTTACTGAGTGTAAATATTTGTTCTATTTTTTGGTTAAGAGAATGTAAAAGTACCATTTATTATTATCTTATCTACTAATACATTGGTGGAATCAATAAAGACTCTACATGAAGCTCTGTACTTTATTCAAGTGTGTTGAGCAGGTGGAATAAATAATACCCAATCATCTACAAAAGCCAGTCTGGGACCCAGGTCGGTGCAGATGCTTTTTATTTAACAGTCTCCGGCAAATTGGAGTGGTCCAGTTATTGTTGACCATTTGAAGTCTATGAAACACCTAGCTGTCTTCTAGGTTAAAACATTGTGTTTGATTGTAAACCAAAAGACAGTGGTTTGAGCCCCAGTGGGGCTTGTTTTTCTCTCGTAATAGAAAGTCCACAGGCAGGCTCTTGGGCTCATCCAGTGACTCCACAATGCTGACTTTACACCTCCAGTCATCAACTCAGTGTTTCTGGCAGGGAAGAAAAGAGCTTAGGGGGAAAGGTGCTAACATACATCCTTTTTATTAGCAGGACAATAGCTTTTCCAGAAGCTTCACTTGTATATTCCTACTTATATCCCATTGGTCAGAATAGTACCAAATGATCAGTAGCTGCAAGGAAACTTGAGAAATTGTTTTTTAGCTGAGCAGTTGATGCCCCAAACAAAATTGGAATTCTTTTCAGTGAAATGAAGAAGGAAAGAATGTATACTGAATGAGCATATAGCTGGGTCTACCACAGTATGCCTGTTGTCTCTTCTTTTGGGAGGTATGTGTAAATACAGCCATTTCTTTTATGGGGTGAGATTCCAGGGCCCTGGCAAAGAAGAAGGAAACTCTGCTTTAGCACTCCTTTTAAACTCCCAATCTCCCTTCTATACCCAGAAAATATTACTCCCATGATAGCTATGATTTCTACTCCCTCCTAATTCATCACCTCCCAACATACACACCAGGTGTTCCCAGGTCAGACCCATAATGTAGCTAGTTCATGTCTTTATTTAGAAAATACACTTGTGATTGAATGATTGCCACCCAAATTTGTCAATCCTAATCCCTGAAATTTGCAGATGTTACTTTATTTGAAGAAAAGGTTTTTGCAGATAGAATCTGAGTTAAGGATCTTGAGATGAGATTACTTTGGATTATCCAAGTGGACTCTAAAATCTAATCACAAGTATCCTTATAAGAGAAAGGCAAAGGGAGGTAACACACAAGAGAAGGTGATGTGAAGACGGGCCAGGGAGAGATGCAGCCACAAGTCAAGGAATGGTGACAGCCACCAGAAGCTGGAAAGTGCAGCCCTGTCGACACCTTTATTTCATACTTCTGGCCTCCTGAACTGTAAGAGATTAAGTTTCTGTTGTTTCAAGCCACTCAATTTGTTATAGCATCCTAGGAAGCTAATAGAACAAGTTACTATTTTGTCTGATGTTGGTGACCCTGCCCCTGCAATTAAGGGATGTGTTAGTCCACTAGCATACCTCAGAACCTCACCCTCAACTCATCTGCCACCAAAAAGCATTTTCTAAACAAAGATAAGAAAGGGACTGGCCAGGCCAGAGACCACTTCTACCCTAGCCTATTAAGCCTATTATTTTTCCAAGTGTCTAAAAAAGGTGGAGAGGAGTGATTATAAGCCCACAGTATTTCCTCAGCCTCTCTGTGAAGCCACCATCCTCTAGCATCTACCCACTAGGCAGCATTTGAAGATCACTACAGGCAAGAAAAGTGTGAAGTACGTAACTGGTGCTGCCACCAGTCTCCCTGGATATGGCCTACTCTTAAGTTCTACCCTTTTCTGTGGCCTCTCCCCGCTATCCAAAGAGTGTGGGTTGACTTTTGCACCTCAGAGGAATTTCTGAAGACAAGTCCCTGAAATCGTATTTGTGTTGGTTTTATCAGCAACATCTAACCATCAGAGCTTGACCAGAAAAAGACATTGAAAGAATGTTGCTAACCAGGAAGCACATGCAACCAATGCCCCCCCCCAAAGAGTCATGGAGTGGCTTTCTCGGCTATCACTCCTCCCTTCATATTGGCTGCTTGAGCAAATGTAAAGGTCAGTAGTGGAGGCAGTTAATGCATTACTAAGAACCAGTGTCAATTCCTCTGGATGTGGGCCCCCTTCTTTGGGTAGTAAAGGGAAGATGAGAGGACTGAAAAGCACTGCTGTGTGCTCTGCCTGTCTGCTGACCATTATCCTTCTTGAGTAGCCAGCTCTAGACCTCCAGGGATAGCTTGAGGTACAGCTAGATCCAAAGATTCCAAAGATATTATCAGGACACCAACACCACACTTCACCCACCCTTGTGTCGTCTCTCAACTTGGCTTCTCTTCACATGTCTGTATTCTTTCCTCCATTCTTCCAGGTAAGATGACTCAAGCAGCTTCAGTAAACTGTCCTCACGGCTTATAATCCCAAAGGAAGAGAATCACTGGATGCTTGAGCAGTAGCAACCCAGGAAGGAATCTGATTAGCCTGGTTTGGATCTCATGTTCATTCTGGGATTGGCTAGGGAATGGGGTACTCATATTGTTACTTTATCCATTTTAAACCCCTCCTTCCCCATTTGCTGTTTTTTGTGTCCATTCGCTGGGCAATTCTCTGTGTCTGTTTCCTGCCATCTCTTCTCATCCTCCTCCTCCAGTCTTCACCACGATTCAATCCTGGAGACCTCCGATGTAGGAGAGAGGTATTCTGCTGCCTGCGCCACCTCAGCTCCTGGCTTCTGGAGCTTTCCGAGCATCTCGTTTTGTCTCTCCCCTGTTACGTTGTCATCCTGCTGCATGGCTCTCGGGGCCCGACGGCTCAGCGGCACACAGAGCCTGGCAGCCCATGCGCCTTTGGGAGTTCCCGGGGATCGAACCCAGGTCCTTCCATATGGCAGACAGATGCCCAACCATTGAGCCACATCCGCCCCCCACTGTGTATACTTTTGTGTCTGATTCCTTTCATTCAGTTTCATGACTGTGATGTTTATACATGGTATTGCATGTAGTTTTATTTTATAGTATTCCATTAGGTGAATACATTACAGTATATCCTTCTACTGTTAATGGGTAGTTCCCACTGATAGTTTCCAGTTTGGAGCTAGTTGTGCTGCTGTGAACAGTCTTGTATATGTCTTTTGGTTAACATGTGTACACATTTTTGTTGGGTATACCTAGAAGCAGAATTGCTAAGTCAAAGAGTATGTAAATGTCCAGCTTTAGTAGACAATGCCTAAACAGATTTCCAAAATGATTGTACCATTTGTTCTCCCACATCAGTTGTTTCACAACCTTGCCAAAATTGATTTTTTTCATTTTTCTCATTTCAGACATTCTGGTGCATATTTATTAGTGTCTTACTTTGGTTTTAATTTTCATATCATAATGACTGATATGCTAAGCATCTTTTAAAATACTGGCCATTTGGATATTGTCTTTCATGAAATATCTATTGAGGTATTTTGTTCTCCATTTATCTGTTGCTTGAAGATTGAAATTCAATTGATTATTATATTTACCTTGTATCTAGCAACTTTACTCAACATACTTATTAATTCTAATAGTTTTTGGATTCTTTAAATTTTTCCACATATATCTGCTAAAAATGACACGTTTATTTCCAGTTATTATGCATTTTATTTCTTTTTCCTGTCTTATTGAACTTGCAGAATCTCCAGTATGTTAAATAAAAGTAGTGAGAACTGAATTCCTTTCTTTGTTCCTTACCTCAGGGCAAAAGTTTTCAGTATTTCACCATTGAGCATGATGATTGCTGTAGGATTTTTGTACATACTCTTTATGAGTTTAAGGAAGTTCCCTTTTATTTATTTATCTAAGAGGTCCGAATTTCATCAGATATTTTTTTTAATCTTTTGAGATGATGAAATGATCTTTCTTTTATCTATTGATGTAGTGAGTTAATTTGGCAGATTTCTGATTATTCACCACCACGCAAAATGCATGACTAGAATAAAACCCCATTTGATCATCATGCATTATCTTTTTTTATATATCTCTAGATTCATTTTGCAATATTTTGTTTAGTATTTCTGCATTTTTGTTCAAGAGAGATGGTCTGTAGTTTTTCTTTCTTGTAATCTTGTTGTCAGGTTTTGGTGTTAAGGTTAAATTGGCCTCATGGAACAAACTGGGAATTGTTTCCTCTTTACCTTTTTTCTGAAAGAGTTTGTGAAAGATTGAAATCTAGCCACTTTAACACCCCCACCACCCAGGCTCCCAGCTCCCAAATCTTTAACTCAGGGAGATCCTTGGGCTCTGCTTGGGTCTCCTTCCTTGTGTTACAGCCTGGGAGTTTTCTCCAGGTAGTAATCTAGGGCAGCAATAGGACTCACCTCATTTGTTTCTTGTCTCTAGGAGATTACTTTCATTGTCTGATGTCCAGTGTCTTAAGTGCCACTGTTTTATATATTTTGTCCAGTTTTTTAGTTGATTTAAGCAGGATGGTAAAGTGCCAGTAGTTCCATTTTGACCAAAAGCGGAAGTCCATGTATACAACTCTCAAGAAACGATATAACAAGCATACAGAAAAATAAATAATGAGGATATAAATGATTTTGAAACAAAAATAGTAATAGGGGAGAGGATTATGGGAAGATGCCAGAGTAGGAGTGAGTCTCTCTACCAAAATAACTATTGAACTGGCAGGCACTGTCTGAATCAACTATTATGAGACTCCAAAGTCTAGTGGCACACTGTGCATCATTCAAGGAATTGATGAAGGAAGAGGCTGATAAATTGCAGTAAACACCAGCAAATTTTACCCTCCCTGCAGCAGCTACCACCCACCATCCCCCAACCTCATGGCAGGCAGCAATGGGGACTGCATCCTGAGCTCCTGGTACAGCTTGCTGGTGCCAGGATGGGATATAAAGATCCAGCCCTCCAGGGAAGCGGCTGTGGCTCAATCAGTAGGGCTCCCGTTTACCATATGGGAGGCCCCGGGTTCGGTTCCCGGGGCCTCCTGGTGAAGGCAAGCCCGCCCTCGCGGCGTGGTTAGCTGACCCAGCGAGCACAAGCAGCAAGGGGGGGATAAATGAATAAATAAATAAAAATATTTAAAAAAAAAAAAAAAAAAAAGATCCAGCCCTCCAAATCCCAGGGATGTATGACCTGTTTTACCAATCACTGCTTTTGATCAGCTACTTCAGATCACTGGGGGCCAACTCTGACAGCAACCATTGTCCCCTCAGGCAAAAGCCGCAGAGGAGTCTTAAAGACAGCATCTCTCCTCAAATTAAGGAAAATGGTTAAAGGGCTACAGTAACTGTGTGAGTGCTGAATCAAGAAAATGCAGCTTCATAAGCCGTAGAAGCTCTTG
This sequence comes from Tolypeutes matacus, assembly GCA_026826555.1. Classification (NCBI taxonomy): domain Eukaryota; kingdom Metazoa; phylum Chordata; class Mammalia; order Cingulata; family Chlamyphoridae; genus Tolypeutes; species Tolypeutes matacus. The sequence continues at coordinate 3,939,947 of JAKSZT010046586.1, forward strand.
GAGCCCTTACTACCCCCTCCCCCAACCTCTCCTTAACAGGGGTGCACTACCATTGTGAGTCTCTGGCCATGTTCCAGAGGGAGCTCTGCACATACTGGGGTGCCTGTATGTCAGTACCAATCTGACAGGAGGAAGTCTGAAAGACTGAAGTAGAAAACTTGTCTTCGCATTTGCCTAAGGTTAATCTTGATAGAAAGGCTAAGCTACGAAGGAGATCGCCAACCAAAGCAGAGCCAAATACTGTAAAAGGTGCTTATTGCTTTGGTTTGTTTTGGTTAGCTCCTGGCACTCAAGAAAATCTGTCGTAGCACTCCAGATATAAAGTTAAAGAACAGACAGTTCAGGTACTAAATCCCTGGGTAAATACTTTAAAATATTAAAATGTGCAGCTTTTCTGCTGTAGGGCCCAGTGGTTGCTGCCAAAATGGGCAAGTTTATGAAACCCAGGAAGGTGGTGCTGTTGCTGGCCGGACGCTACTCCGGACGCAAAGCTGTCATCGTGAAGAACACTGATGATGTACCTCAGACCGCCCCTACAGCCACGCTCTGGTGGCTGGAATCAACCGCTATCCCCGCAAAGTGACAGCTGCCATGGGCAAAAAGAAAATCGCGAAGAGGTCAAAGATCAAGTCTTTTTGTGAACGTTTATAACTACAATCACCGCATGCCCACAAGGTACTCTGTGGATATCCCCTTGGACAAAACCGTTGTCAACAAAGATGTCTTCAGAGACCCTGCTCTTAAACACAAGGCCCGGCGCGAGGCCAAGGTCAAGTTTGAGAAGAGGTACAAGACAGACAAAAACAGGTGGTTCTTCCAGAAGCTGTGGTTTTAGATATATTTTTAAGTCATTAAAAATGCAAAAATCAAAAAAATGTGCAGTATACAACAAAAGATTACAATACAAAGAAAAAGGAAATGGTGGCCTGTCCACAGGACCAAGATAATATAGATACTATCAACAGAGAGAACCGGACTTTAGACATACTGCACAAAGCTTTTTTTTTTTAAGATCCTCAGTGTGCTCAAGGACATAAAGAAAACCATGGAGAAAGAACTAAAGTATATGCAGAAGACAGTGAATGAACAATATAGGAATCAAATACTGGAGTTGACCATAATAACTGAAATAAGAATTCCCTAGAGGGTTGTAGCATCAGGTTGGAGCTGGCAGAAGAAAGGATCTTGAGGACAAGACAATTGAAATGACTCTAGCTGAGGAGCCAAAAGAAAAAAGAATTTTAAAAAGCAAACAGAGCTTAAGAGACCTGTGGGACACCATCAAGCATACCAATGTATACATTATGGGAATCCCAAGAGGGGGAGAAAGAAAGGGGCAGAAGGAATTTTCAAAGAAACAATGGCAGAAAACTTCCCAAATTTAACGAAAGACATAAATATGCACATTTGAGAAGCCCTATGGTCCCCAAACAGGATAAACTCAAAGAGAACCATGCCCAAAACATAGTACTCCAACTGTCCAAGGACAAGGAGAGTGTTCTGAAAGCTGCAAGAGAAAAGCAATGAGCTATGTTCAAGAGAATCCCAATAAGATGAAGTGCTGATTTCTCATCAGAAACCGTGGAGGCAAGAAGGCACTAGTATGAAATATTTAATGTGCTGAAAGAAAACAATTGCCAACCAAGAATTTTATATCTGGCAGGACTTTCACTCAAAAAGGAGGGAGAGGTTAAGACATTTCCAGATATATAAAACCTGAGGGAGTTCACCACCACTAGACCTGTCCTACAAGCATTGTTAAAGGGAATTCTTCAGACTGAAAGAAAAGGACCCTAGACAGTGGGTTGAAGCAGCATAAATAATAAAGACCTATGGTAAAGGTAGCCATATGGGTAATTATTAAAACCATTACTATTGTATTGTTTGATAGTAACACCACTTCTTACAGGTTCTAAAATGCATAAAAAGTAATGACAAACCTATAGTTTTGGACATATAATTTACAAAGATATATTTTGTAACTAGTACCAAAAAAGGTCGGGAAATGGAGGGGTATAGGAACAGCATAGGTGTATGCTATTGAAGTTAAGTTGTTATCAAATAAAACATGGTTATTACAGATTTAGGATGTTAAATGTTAACCCCATGGTGACTAAAAAGAATATATATTGGGAAGCGGCTGTGGCTCAATCAGTAGGGCTCCCGTTTACCATATGGGAGGCCCTGGTTCGGTTCCCGGGGCCTCCTGGTGAAGGCAAGCCCGCCCGCATGGCGTGGTTAGCTGACCCAGCGAGCACAAGCAGCAAGGGGGGGGGATAAATGAATAAATAAATAAAATCTTAAAAAAAAAAAAAAAAAAGAATATATATGAAAAATATATGCAGGAAGAAATGAAAAGGAACTCTAAATGGTAGACTACAAAAAAATAAATAAATAAATAAATATAAAAGTAGGTGTTAATGGAAGAATTGAATCAAAAAAGGTATAAGATTTACAAAGACCAGTAACAAAAAAGCAGAAGAAATTTCTGCAGTATCAGTAGTTAGTTTAAATGTAAACAGATTAACCTCTCCAGTCAAAAGGCAGAGGTTGGTAGAATGGATTAAAAAAAAGTATGACCCACCTCTGCTGTTTTCAAGAGGCTCACCTTATATTCAAAGCTACAAGTAGGTTGAAAGTGAAAGGGTGGAAAAAATACACCATATAAATGATAACCAAAAGAGAGCTGGAGTAGCTATACCTGTACTAATATCGATAAAATAGAATTAAGTTAAAAATTTAAAAGGGACAAGAAGGTCATTATATACTGATAAAGAGGGCATAAATATATATATATACAGTTAATGGCAAAGCCCCAAGATACATGAAGCAAATATGGACAGATTTAAAGGGAGATATAGATGGAGCTACATTAATTGTGGGAGACTTCACTTCACCCCTTTCAATAATTGATAGAACATCTAGTCAGAAGACTAGAAGTAAAAAATGTGAACAATACTCTAAATCAACTAAACCCAGCAGACAGTATATTGAACACCCAACAGAGCAGAATATACATTCTTCACTAATGCCCATGGATCATTCTCCAGGATAGACCATCTCTTAGGTCACAAAACAAGTCACAGTATATTAAAGAATATTGAAATTATACATTGTATCTTCTCTGACCACAATGGAATGAAGCAAGAAATCAGTAACAGAGGAAGAAATGGAATATTCACAAATACATGGAAATTAAATGATGTAGTCTTATCCAATGGATCAAAGAAAATACAAGAGAAATCAGGAAATATTTTGAGGCTAATGAAAATAAAAGCATAACATACCAAAACTTATAGGATGTAGCAAAGGCAGGGCTGAGAGAAAATTCATAGGGCAAGTGGTTAGATTAAAAAAGAAGAAAGATTTCAAATCAGAGACCTTACTTCATAACTGGAACAAATTAAATCCAAAGTGTGCAGAAGGAAATAAAGATTAGAACAGAGCAGAGCAGAGATGGAGAATAAAAAATAAAAAAACAATAAGAGAAAATTGACAAAACCAGAAGTTGGTTCTTTGAAAAGAGCAATAATATAAAACCTTTAGACTGACAAGAAAAAGAAAGCAAATAACTAGAATCACAAATGGAAGAGGGACATTACTATGGATCCCACAGAAATAAAAAGGATTATAAGAGGATATTATGAAAAACTGTACACCAGCAAGTTACATAACATAAATGAAATATACAAATTCCTACCTGACTCAAAAAGAAATAGATGGGAGGCGGATGTGGCTCAACTGGTTGGGCATCCATCTCCCATATGGAGGGACCTGGGTTCTATCCCCGGGACCTCCTGGTAAATTAAAAAAAAAAAAAAAAAAGAAAGAAATAGAAAATTTCAGCCAACCAGTATCAAGTTAAGAGATTCAATCAGTAATCAAACTTCCCAATAAAAGCCCAGGACAAATGGCTTCACAAGTGAATTCCACCAAACATTCCAAGAATAGTTAATACCAATCCTGCTCAAACTCTTCCAAAAATTTGAAGAGGAAGGAACTTGCCCTAAATCATTCTATGAGGTCACCCTCATGGATAAAGCCAGATAAAGATACCACAAGAAAAGATAATTACAGACCAAATTGAACAGCAAATTAGAAAAATTAGGGAAGCGGCTGTGGCTCAATCAGTAGGGCTCCCGTTTACCATATGGGAGGCCCCGGGTTCGGTTCCCAGGGCCTCCTGGTGAGGGCAGGCCCGCCCGCACGGCGTGGTTGGCTGACCCAGCGAGCACAAGCAGCAAGGGGGGGATAAATGAATAAATAAATAAAATCTTTAAAAAAAAAAAAAAATTAGAAAAATTATTCACCATGATCAAGTGTGATTTATTCCTGGTATTTAGGGATGGTTCAACATAAACACCACATTAACAGAATGAAGGGAAAAAACACATAATCATCTCAACTGATGCAGAAAAGACATTTGACAAAATCCAGCAACGTTTCTTGACAAAAGAATGTAGAAAATTAGGAATTGAAGGAGAGTTACTCAATATGATAAAAGACATGAAAATCCCACTGCTCATATACTTAATGTTGAAAGATTGAAAGCTTTCCCTCTAAAACCAGGAATAACACAAGGATGCCCATTGTCACCAACATTATTCAATATTGTATGTAAGTTCTAGCCAGAACAATTAGGCAAGGAAAAGAAATAAAAGGCAGCCAAATTGGAAAGGAAGAAATAAAACTTTCCCTGTTTGCAAATTACATGATCTTATATATAGAAAATCCTGAAAAATCCACAACAAAACTATCAAAGCTAATAAGCAAATTCAGCATAGTGGCAGAGGGTACAAGATAAACATGCAAATATCTGTAGTGTTTCTCTACACCTAGTAATGAACAATCTGAAATTGGAAAAAAATTCAATTTATAATAGCAACTAAATCAAATATCTAGGGATAAATCCAACCATGGATGTAAAGGACTTATACACAGAAAATTACAAAACAATTCTAAAAGAAATTTTTTAAAAAGACCTAAAGAAATGGAAGGACGTTCCATGCTCATGAATTGGAAGACTAAATATTTCGAAGATGCCTATTCTACCTGAAATAATTTACAGCTTCAACACAATCCCAATCAAAATTACAGCACCGTCCCTTGCAGAAATGGAAAACGCAATCAACTTTATATGAAAGGGTAAGGGCCAAAGCCACCTTGAAAAAGAATGAAGTTGGAGGTCTCACGCTTCCTGATCTTAAAACTTATTGTAAAGCCATAGTAATCAAAAGAGCATGGAAGACATCTGGGAAGATGGGGACTAGAAAGACATGTGACTCTCCTCTCCTCCAGAAAAATAACTAGAGGACAGGCTGAAACAGCCCTGAAAAAGATCTTCTAGGGTTTAGGACACCATACAGAGGAGAAAGGGACAAAGGAGGGAAATCGCAACAACAGAACTGTGAGTTGAAACCAGTGGCTACTGCTGACGGCACCATCCCCTGGGAGCCTGCAAAGGACTGGAGAACTCCAACCCTCAACCCTCACAATCTCCCTGTCTTCTAGCAGGGGCTCAGAGAGTCAAATGTCAACATGAAATGCAACAACATACATGTCATGGTAGTTCCATAAGGAGAAGAGAAGGGAAAAGGAGCAGAAAGAGTATTTGAGGATATAATAGCAGAAAATTTCCCAACTCTCACGAAAGAAATGAACTTACAAGAAGTGCACCATACCCCAATCAGAATAAATCTAAATAGACCTATTCCAAGACACATACTATTCAGAATGTCAAAGATAGAGAGAAAATTCTCAGAGCAGCAAGGGAGAAGCAAACCATCATGTACAAGGGATGTCCAGTAAGACAGTGCAGATTTCTCTTCAGAAACCGTGGAGGTGAAAAGACAGTGTTATGATACAATTAGGATACTGAAAGAAAAGAACTGCCAGCCAAGAATTCTTTAGCCAGCAAAATTGTCCTTCAGATATGAAGGTGAGTATAAAATATTCACAAACAGAAACTAAGAGAGTTTGCAAAAAAAAAGAATCCACCTTCACAGGAAATATTAAAGGAAGCCTTAGAACCTGAAAGAAAAAGACAAGAAAGAGAGGCTTGGAGGAGAGTATAGAAGAAAGAATAGCAGAAAGGATAACTAAAAGAGTAAAAAGACAGACAAAAATGTGATAAGATATATGAAAACCAAACAATAAAATGGTGGAAGTAAATAGATCATTTACAGTAATATCATTGAACATGAATGGGTTAAACTCTCCAATCAAAAGATACAGGCTGACAGAATGGATAATAAAAACCATAAGCCATCCATATGCTGCTAACAAGAAACTCACCTTAGCCCCAGGGATAGAAAAACGGCTGAAAGTAAAAGGTTGGAAAAAGATATTCCATACAAACAGTAACCAAAAAGCAAGGGTAGCTATACTAATATCAGACAAAACAGACTTTAAATGTAAAAAAGTTATAAGAGATACAGAAGGCCATAATATATTAATAAAAGGGACAATCCACCAGGAAGATATAACAGTCATAAATATCTGTATACCTAACCAGCATGCCCCAAAATACATGAGACAAACTCTGGCAAAACTGAAGGGAGAAATAGACATCTCTACAAAACAGCATGGTACTAGCACAAGGACAGACATGTAGACCAATGGAATAAAACTGAGAGTTCAGAAATAAACCCTCATATGTATGGCCAACTGATTTTTTTTTTTTTTTTTTTTTTTACCCGGAGGTACCGGGGATCGAACCCCGGTCTCTCCATATGGTAGACGGACGTCGAACCTTTTGAGCCACATCCGTTTCCCAAGCCAACTGATTTTTGACAAGTATGGCAAGCCCATTTATTTGGAAAAGAATAGTCTCTTCAACAAATGGTGCTGGGAAAACTGGATGTCTGTATGTAAAAGAATGAGGGTAGATTCCTACCTCATGCCATATACAAAAATCAACTGAAAATGAATCAAAGACTTAATTATAAGAGCCAGAACAGGACCTTGTGTTAGGCTATGGTTTCTTAGATTTTGTACCCACAGCATGAACAGCAAAAGAAAAAAATAGTAAATGGAACCTCATCAAAATTAAAAACTTGTGAGCATCAAAGGACTTCATCTGAAAATTTTAAAAAAATATTTTTAAAAAACCTACAGGGAGCGGGTATAGCTCCGTGGTGAAATACCTACTTCTTGGGTTCAATCCCTGCTACCTCCTAAAAAAAATAAAATAAAAAAACCCTACAGATCGGGAGAAAATATTTGGGAACCACATATCCAATAAGGGTTTAATATCCGGAATATATAAAGAACTACAAAAAGATAAGCAACCCAATTTAAAGATGGGAAAAAGAATTGAATGGACATCTCCCCAAAGAAGATGTACAAATGGCCAGAAGCACATGAAAAGATGCTCAACATCATCAGCCATCAGGGAAATGCAAATCAAAACCACAATGCAGTACCATTTCACACCCACTAGAATGTCTATTGCTCAAAAAATGGAAAATTACAAGTGTTGGAGGGGATGTGGAAAAATGGGAACATTCATTGTTGGTGGGAATGTAAAATGTTGCTGTGGAAGACAATTTGGCAGTTCCTCAGAAAATTTAGCATAGAATTACCATATGACCCAGCAATCCCACTGCTAATATATACCCAAAAGAATTGAAAGCAGGGACTCAACAGATATCTTCACACTAACATTCATAGTGGCATTACTCACAATTGCCAAAAGATGAAAGCAACCCAAGTGTCCGTCAGCCAATGAATTTATAAACAAAATGTGGTATATACATGCAATGGAATATTATTCAGTCATAAAAAGGAATGAAATTCTGTTACACGCAACAACATGAATGAATCTTGAAGACATCATGTTTAGGAAAATCAGCCACAGTTAAAAGGACAAATGTATCATCTCACTGATATCATCTAATTAGAATAAGCAAATTCATAGAGTCAGAAACTAAAATATAGGTTACCAGGGACCACAGTGGGGGTAGTTAGTGGGAAGTTAAAAGTTGTACAAAGTTTGTATTTGGGGTAATGGGAAATTTTGGTAATGGGTAGTTGGTGGTGATAGTACAACTATGTGAACATAATTAACAGCACTGAATTATGTATTTAAATGTGGCTAAAGGGGGGATATTTTCAGTTGTGTATATATTACTAGAATAAAAATAAAAATAACCCATAGGGCTATGTAACACAATGAACCCTAATGTAACCACGGGATATACTTAGTGCAATTACAATATTCCTCCATCAATTGTAACAAATGTAACACTAATACAAGGTGTTAATTGTGGGGGTGGGGGTATATATGGGAACTATGTATTTTCTGCATGATTTTTCTGTAAACCTACAACTTCTCTAATAAAAAAAGATTTGGACAACAGAATTAATTAACTTAATCTAATGGACCGATAACACTGTACCAACAATTAAAGAAACAGCATTATTTTCAGGTGAACATGGCACACTTATCAACGTTGACTGTAATATGTTAAGCCAGGAGTGAAAAATAATCATAATTTTAAAGTCACTAAAGATAATAAGAACACTGTGAACTCTTTTATGCTATTAAGTTCTAAAATGTAGTTGAAATAAATTCATGGTAAAAATGCAGGTTACTAAAACTGTAGGTAGAAGAAGGAAAATTTAGTAGTCCTATAACTATTAAAAATAAAATAATTGGCCAATGAACATATTGATGATGAGAAAGTGTTTGACATGATGCCTTCTATTTGGAGTGTGGTAGCAGTAAGGGCTGAAAACTTTCTCCTATGGAAGAAACAGTAGGAGCTAAAAGTGAAAATTGTGATAAAAAATACATTGCAGCCACCAGATGTCACTAATATACCATTTAAGTTTTCTTTGGGTCTTGATCTTTTTAAAAAGGTAAGAGCAAGATAATTTCTTAGCCGTATTTTCAGATATGTCTGTGTCACATAGTGAAAAATTTGAGAGAATCCTTCACAGAGGCAAATAAACAAAAGCATTTCCAAACCAGAAAATGTTACAGAATTTTAGATTGTATTTGGATACCCTCTGGACAATAATAACTGGGCATGATCAATGCAGCTAATTCCTAATATATATGTAACATTTGGACATAAGATTTGGCAATCTACCAGAAAATACAAATGGTCCTACTCTTAACAGGAATGTAAGGCTGGTATTATGCATGGGAACCAGTCAAAATTTTTAATAATCTACACTGAATGATTGCATACTCCAAAGATCCTGCCAGCTGCTCATCTTTTTGCTTATGTGGATGGTCCCCAAACCTTGGCCCAAACAGAATACTTGTGGTTTCCTCATGTAAAAGCAATGGAGCTGCCTTGGAAATATGAGGGACTATTGTAAGAACTGCTGAGGCATGCTAAAACTACTCTATTTCAATATAATCTACATCTCATTAACAAGAGTTCTGGAATTTTCAGTGTTTTGGGGTAGGTAATTTATAGCCCAATTCACCCAAGCATACAGTGGCTTTGACATGTGGTGAGTTAATCAGCATTAGCCCAGTGCTAAGGATGACTCAGGAATAATGGAAGCTGGCATTTATACATCAGAGACATCAGTTTTCGAATACACTGCTAAGAGAGACAGGCATCATTAAAGAGCATTTCTTCAGGGCTCTAGCCAAGGGTGGGGTCTGTATAGCTATGCAGAAGCCTTTGAATATGAAAAGCCACACCTAGAAACTGCTGGGCCAATGGGTTCATGAACAAACCTGGGAATGGATTTGGGCCATTTATAAGGTTTATTCACAACGTCAAAAACTATGGAATTGGGGGACGGATGTGGCTCAAACGGTTGGGCATCCATCTCCCATATAGAGGGACCTGGGTTCGATCCTTGGGACCTCCCGGTAAAAAATAAATAACTATGGAATCAAAATCTAGAAAGGAGGTGTCCAGGGCCTCTGGGATCACATACCAGGTAAACACACTGGGCCTGCTTTGAGTTAGCTACAAGGGTTAGAAACTGGGACATTTTCTTTTATTAAACTTTATTGTGAAAAAAAAAAAAATGCATACAACATAGAAGTGTAATATGACACAGGAAATGAACATTCATAGTACCACTACCCAGATAGTGATATAGAACATTACCAATACTCCAGAATCAATCCTTTGCCCTCAGCCCCACCCCACCGAGATATTACCGAGACTATTTGGTAATAGTCATTTCCTCACTTTTTCTTCTAAGAATATACTTCTAAAATGAATGTTTTAGTTTTGCTTATGTTTGAACTTTATGTGAAAGGAAACTTACTATATTTTGTGTCTAGCTTCTTTTAGTCAACAAAGGTTTATACATGTTGTATGTAGCTATAATTTATCCATTTTCATTGTTATATAATATTACATTGTAAGAATATGCAACAATTTGGGAGATCGTCTGGCATGACAGCATGAAGACTTCTGCTGACTCACTCCTCATTAAAACTAATGAAAACTAAATTTAAAAAAAAAAAAAAAAGCCTCTGGAGATGGTTGTTCCTAGGGGTGAACAGCAGATGAAGAAATATAAAACTCAGTGAGAAAGAATCTGTTGTATTCAAACCAAGACTTCTTCCTCCCTTCCCCTTCCCAGCTCAGCCAGTCAGAGGCTCCGCTTCAGACTGCTACAACCAAGAGGACAGGGCTCCCTCCCACCCTCCCCGCACCAGACAGAATCCATATAGGGGGCAAGTGCAGTCAAGAGTTGGGGCCTCCTTTCTGCTCAGCCTTCTGTGGAACAGAATGTCTACCTTGGATGCAGTGCAGTAAGAATAGTGGGGCTCTGATCACCCTTGCCTCAGCTTATGAAGTAGTTGTTCCACATCAGGAGAGGCAATAATAGGACGCCAGGTTTTTGCTTCCTCCCCCTAGTGCTCGCCTCCTAGAGTGGTGATGATACTCAGAAGCTTTCCATTACCCAACCTAGACTCAGAGATATTCTATGGGGGTGGGGAGGAAGAAGGCATAAAACAGCCCCTAATCTCTTCCCAGAGGAACTGATTTTATTTGCAAAAGAGTTTAGAGACATTCAAGCCTAAAGGTGCTCACAAGAACTATGGAGGTTATGTTGAAAGGCAGTTAGGAGGAGAATCAAGATAACAGACTAAACTCAGCCTGCTAGTTTACAGGAGAGAACCATGGAATAAGACAGCCAGGAAGACCCCTCCTGGGGCCAGAACAAAAATCAAAGACTGACCTCAGAAATCATTTCTTCAAAAGAGCTAGAATTCGATTGGATTAAATTATTAAGTAACTTATGTCTCCAGGACATCGTTGAAAACAATAGAGCAATCTGCCCACAATTTAGAGTTTTAACAACCAGATGTGCCCAGGAAAATAGAGGAAGAGAGACCTACAAAAACCGATTTCATCCCAGGGTGAGCATACCCAAAGCTGTGCTTCCATGAGGAAAAACACCAGAAGCTAAATGCTGTGGGGGAAAATACTTTATTAAAATAATCCAGTGAGTCAGTAAACAACAAAAATAAACCCCAGAAGGTGGTAACCAGTACCCAGAATTGCTACAATATACAGTCAATCCTTATTATTTATGGATTCTGTATTTGCAAATTTTCCTACTTGCTAAAATTTCCTAGCAATCCCCAAATCAATACTTGGCAATGGTTTTATAGTCAATTAATAGACATCCCCAGAGTGGTGAAAATTTTGAGTCATCCAGTGCACACATTTCCAGCTGAGGTGGAATAAAGTGATACTCTGTTGTTTCAGCTCTCATACTGTAAACATGTTTCTCTTACATAGTGTATTTACTGCAACATTTTTTACTTTTTTATATTTTGCTTTTTTTTGGTGATTTTGCTGTTTTAAATGACCCCAAGTGTAGTGCTGAAGTGCTAACGGGTGTTCCTAAAAGCAAGATGGCTGTGATGTGCCTTATGGAGAAAATACATGTGTTAGATAAGCTTTATTCAGGCATAAGTTATAGTGCAATTGGCTGTGAGTTCAATGTTAAATCAACATATATTAAATAAGGTGCCTTTGAACAGAAACATACATAAATCAAGGCTATAGATAGGTTGATGAAAATGTTGTGACCAGAGGCTTGCAGGAACCTGACCCAAACCTAACCATCTATTTCCCCTAGGAGAAAGGATTCAGTATTTGCTAAGTGTTTGTGGTAACTTTATAGAAATGACTACCACAAATAATGAGAATTGAATGTGTTATCTAAAATGTCCAATTTCCAACAACAAAAATTGAGGCATAAAAAGAAACAGGAAAGTAAGACCATAAATCTGAAAAAAGGAGGAAAGAGAAACTGCCTATGACACAGACCAGATGTCAGATTTATCAGAAAAAGACTTTAAAATAAAATCCATTATAAATATAATCACAGAATTGAAGGACACTATGATTAGAGAAGTAAAGGAAGGTATGATGATATTGCATCAAATAGAGAATACCAATAAAGGGATAGAAATTATTTTTAAAAAGAACCAAATGGAATTATGGAGTTAAAAATTACAAACTAAAAAATTCAATAGATGAGCTCACCAATAGCTTTGAACCAACAGGAGAATTTATAAGAGAACTTGAAGGTAAAACAATAGAAATTTATGTATGCCAAAGAAAAGAGAGGGAAAAAAAGAAAAAACTGAACAGATCCTCAAAGAAATATGGGACACCAACATAAAACTAACGGCATGGGGAGAGGGTTTATTTCAGTGGTTGAGTGCCTACTTCCCATGTAGGAGGTCTCAGGTTCAATGCCAGGACCCCCTACAAATAAAAAATAAAAAGTAATGGCAGTTTCAGAAGGAGAGAAGAGAGAGAAAGGAGCAGAAAAAAAAATTCAGTAATAATGGCTGAAAACTTCCCAAATGTTTTTAAAAATAACCTCAAATTCAGGATGATCAACAAACTCCAAGTAGGATAAACACAGAGATAACCACAAATATCTTAAAATAATGAAAGTGAAGGACAGGAGAAAATCTTGAAAGCAGCAAGAGAAAAATTGCTAGGTACTTACAAGGGGAACCCAATAAGGTTAACAGTTAACTTCTTAGCAGAAACAATGGAGGCCAGATGGCAGTGGGATAACATATTTAAAATGCTCAAAGAAAAAAAATGTCAACCAAGAATCCCATATCCAACAAAGTTATCTTTCAAAAATGAAAGTAAAATAAAGACTTTCCCAAATAAACAAAAACTGAGAATTTATTGCTGGAGACTTGCCCAGCTTGAAATACTCAAAAAAGTTCTTAAGACTGAAAGCAAGTGAGCCCAGATGGTATTTCAAATCTGCATGAAAAAAAACAGCACCAGTAAAGATAACTATGTAATTATAAAAGACAGTAGAAATGCATGGTTTTCTCCTTTATTAATTGATATAAACAACTTTTCAAAATAATATGTTTACAATATATTGATGGCCCTATAACATAAAGAAATATAATAGCCACATAATATATTTGGCAATAACAGCATAAAGGAAGTGGGTGGGAGCAAAGCTGTATTGGATGTCTCTAAAGAAGATACACAAATGGCCAGAAAACATGAAAAGATGCTCAACATCTTTAGCCATCAGGGAAATCCAAATCAAAACCACAATACAATACTATTTCACACCCACTAGCATAGCTACTGTTCAAAAAATGGAAAATTACAAGCATTGGAAAGGATATGAAGAAATAGGAACACTCATTCATTGCTGGTGGGAATGTAAAATGTGCAATTGCTGTGGAAGACAATTTTGTGGTTCCTCAGAAAGTTAAGTGTAGAATTACCATATGACCCAGTAATTCCACTTCTATGTGTATACCAAAAAGCATTGAAAGCAGGGACTCAAACAAATATTTGCACCCATGTTCAAAATGGCATTATTCACAATTGCCAAAAGATGGAAGCAACCCAAAGGACCATCAACAGATGAACGGATAAACAAAATGTGGCATATACATATGGTGGAATATTATTCAGTCATAAAAAGGAATGAAGTTCTGATGTATGAGACAACATGGATGAACCTTGAAGACATCATGTTGAGTTAAATAAGTCAGAGAGAAAAACAAAAGGAATAATGTTGTATTATATCACTGCTATGAAATAATTAGAATAAGCAAATTCATAGACTCAGAATCTAGCATATAAATTACCAGGGAATGAGGTGGGGATATGGAATAGGGCGTTAAGGCTTAAAGTGTATAGAGTTGGGGGGCGGATGTGGCTCAAATGGTTGGGCGTCCGTCTCCCATATGGAGGGACCTGGGTTTGATCCCCAGGACCTCCCGGTAAAATAAAAATTTTAAAAAAAAATAAATAAATAAAAAAAATATGGGAGGCCCTGGGTTCAGTTCCCGGGGCCTCCTGGTGAAGGCAAGCCTGCCCACATGGCGTGGTTAGCTGACCCAGCGAGCACAAGCAGCAAGGGGGGGATAAATGAATAAATAAATAAAATCTTAAAAAAAAATAAAGTGTATAGAGTTCTTATTTGGAACAATGGAAATATTTTGGTAATGACTGGTGGTGATGGTATCACAACATTGTGAACATAATTAATGGCACTGATATATATTGGAATGTATTTAAAGGGGGAAATATTAGGTTTATGTATAGTAATACAATAACATTAAAAAAAAAAAAGCCATGGAACTATACTACACAGTGAACCCTAACTTAAATCACGTGCTATCGTTAATAGTACAGTTATAAGAGCCAAAGGAACAAGATGGAGACACTGGCACAGTGACAGGTGTTCCTTGAGCCAGTTGCATTGGTGGCATCAGTAGCACTGCAATGAGCATCTTTTCTAGTCCGCGATGACCCAGCAAAAGCAAGGCAACAGCAGCTGTCCAGAAACAAGTGGCCCAGCCTGGTAACCGTGAAAACCACCTAACAAACTGCAGCCTGGCAAAAAGAAACCTGACTGAGAGACGGTGACCAGATTCTCCTCGGAAGATTCTAAGCCCTCTAACGCCGAGAAAGACCCTCCCTTATCCATTTCCTGCCACCCTTCTCCTCAGCCTTGCTTGATGGACAAGCCCCTGAGGCCCTGGTCCTTCTCCCAGAGGTGTTGGGACTTGGTCTCAGCCCTCCATTTTTCTCTCTCAGGATAGCAAGTAGCATCTCCAAGGCTGAATTCATTTTTGGAGGGAAATATAAACTGATGGGGAAAATCGGGTCTGGCTCCTTTGGGGACATTTATCTGGTGATCAACATCACCAACAGCAAGAAAGTGGCAGTGAGGCTATACTCTCAGAAAGCCAGGCATCCCTAATTGCTGTAGGAGAGCAAACTCTTTAAGATTCTTCACGGTGGGGTTGGTATCCCCCACATATGGGGGTATGGTCAGGATCTTCTTGGACCTAGTCTGGAAGACGTCTTCAATTTCTGTTCAAGAAAGTTCACAATGAAAGCTGTACCTATGTTAGCTGACCAAATGATCAATAAAATTGAATATGTGCATACAGAGAATTTTATACACAGAAACATTAAACCAGTTAACCGCCTAATGAATATTGGGCATCACTGTAATAAGTTATTCCTTATTGATTTGGGTTTGGCCAAAAAGTACAGAGACAACAGGATGAGGCAACACATAGCATACATAGAAGATAAAAATCTCACTGGCCCTGCCTGATACACTAGCATCAATGCACATCTTGGTATGGAACAGAGTCGCCACGATGACATGGAGGGAAGTGGATGTGGCTCAAGTGGTTAGGCAACCGTCTAACATATGGAAGGGCCCGGGTTCAATCTCCGAGACCTCCTGGTAGAATTAAAAAAAAAAAAAAAAAAAAAAAAAACCCATGGAATCAGGATATGTTTTGATGTATTATAATAGAGCCAGCCTGCCGTGGCAAGGACTAAAGGCTGCAACAAAGAAACAAAAGTATGAAAAGATTAGTGAAAAGAAGATACCCAGGGAAGCAAGTGTAGCTCAGTGGTTGAGTGCCCACCTCCCATGTTGAGGTCCTGGGTTCAATCCCCAGTACCTCCTTTAAAAAAAAACACACATCCATTCCTGTTGAACTTTTATGGAAGTGGTTTCCTGCAGACATTACTATGTACTTAAACTATTGTCGTGGGCTGTACTTTGAGGAAGCCCTGGATTACATGTATCTGAGGCAGCTATTCCGCATTCTTTTCAGGACCCTGAATCAAAAATACAACTACACATTTGATTGCACAATATTAAAGCAGAAAGCAGTACAGCAGGCAGCCTCTTCCAGTGGGCAGGGTCAGCAGGCCTAAACCCCCACAGGCAAGCAAACTGACAAAACCAAGAGTAACATGAAAGGTTTCTAAGGATGAATCGGACAGAAGCAGCAGAGCAGATGATCAGAACAGCATCTGTTTCTTCCCGAATCTAGAATTTTCAGTTCGTATGTACACTAGCCAGTGGTTATGAACAACCATTTACCTGGTATAAAGAACTTAATTTCAATATCAACTGGTTCTGGGCAGCATTGATGGTGCTGAATCCTGAGTTATAGCTGCTGTATTTGTGAATACTAACTGAGATAGTGAAACATGGTGTCTGGTTTTCTATTGCATTATTTCAAGTGGAAAGGTTAACTAAATGGTTGACACACACAAATTGGTGGAGAAATTGTGCATATGCCAAATTTTTTTCAAACTTTATTTCAAATTCAAAAAATAAAATAACAGACAAATGGAAGCTTAAGAAGTTATAGAAGCATTACTTCAAAAAATTTCTGTCCAGGCACTTTTAGCTCATTTAATCCTAAAAACAAACTCACTTGTTCCTCCATGTTCAGAAAGGTACACAGTTTGAGCACAAATTGGCTAAATGACATGATCAAGCTCTCCTTGTTAATAAAGAAAATGAAGAGGATAAAAAATGCATAATTTTTGTTAAAACTTTATTTTGAACTATTCTGCTTTGAGATCTCATTTCAGAAGAATGGCATGAACAATCTTCAGCCATAGTTGTGATGGTTGTAAATGCTCACAAATGTGCATTCTTAGGGTTATTCCATCCCTGGGGTTTGCAAGCTGTTCACTTAAAAGTTTCTTAAAATAGTTGGCTTCATATTTGCAAGCCAGCTGATATAGTAGAAACCAAAGATTCCAGTGTTTGAGCATAGGGAAGACTCTGTCTCCTTACCTGTGCTAGAAATAACAGCATCTAAAGTGAAGTCTTGAGAAAAACTTAGTGACTACTAGATTATCCATAGAACTGTGCTTTAAATCTATAATGTTCTTGGTTGTTTTTTTTTTTAATTGCCACAGAAATTTAGTTAACACCTTACAATTGAACATGTATGTATGTTGCTTAGATAAATGTAATCACTGTAAATATCTATATGATCTGGGATTTTGTTTTTATTTTGAAATGGGAGCTTTTTTGTTTATCAGTTCATTAAAAACAAAAACTTCCTGTAAAAGAAAAATAGTAGTTATAAAAATGTGCTTTCATCAACTGTAAAAATTTACCTCACTAATTGTGACTTGAAACTGGATGTACCCCAGAAAAGCATGTTCTTAAAGTTAACTCATTTCTGTAGGTGTGGACCCATTGTAGGTAGGATCTTCTTATGAAGCTACTTCAGTTAAGGTGTGGGACTTAATCCTCTTACTATAGTCCTTTATGAGAGAATGAAATTCAGACAAAGAGAGAGAAAGCCAAAGAAGCAAGAAGCTGAAATCAGTGAAACCCAGACGAAAAGGGAGGGACCAGCAGATGCCACCATGTGCCTTGCCATGTGGCAGAGGAGCCAAGGCTCACCGGCTGCTGGTCTTCAGGAAGAAAGCATTACCTTGATGATGCCTTAATTTGGACATTCTCACAGCCTCAAACTGTAAGCTAATAAATTCTCATTGTTAAAAGCCAACTCATTTCATGGTATCTGCTTTCAGCAGCCTAGCAAACTAAAATACCAATGCAAGGTGATAATAAAAGGGAACCCTGTATTTTATGCATGATGGTTCTGTAAACCTACAACTTCTCTAATAAAAAATTAAAAAGCTGTATAGGGATAAAGAAATGGCTACAGATAGTAAAGTATTATAGCATTTTATTGTTAGGTGTTAACATTAATGTGTGTAACAATAATGCTACAAAAATGGGGAAAGGAAATTAGAGCTATATAGGAACAACCTTGCTATATGTCACTGAAATTGAAATAGTATAAACCAGATGCTGATTGGGATAAGTTAATATGTGCATGGTAAACCCTAGGGCAACCACTAAGATATAAGTTGATTTAAAATCTTACTGTAAAGCTACAGTATTCAAGACAGTGTACTAATGGCATAATGATAGATCAGTAGATCAATGGAGAACTTATTTTGTCTATTCAAGATCCTTTGCATTTGTACATCAATTTCAGAAACTGCTTGTTAGTTTCTACATAAAGTTTGTTGGCATGTGATTGGACTCCAATCCATGAACATGGTATATCCCTTATATTTTTTATTTTCTGTCTTCAATGTTTTGCATTTTTCAGAGGTCTTGTGCATACTTCATATAGTTTGTCCCTAAAGTAAGCTTTTTATGCTATTGCAGTAGTATTTTTTTTTCCTTTTCCAATTGTTTGCTGTTATTTGTATAGAAATACTACTGATTTTTTAAACTTTTTTTTTTTTGGGGGGGGGAAGCTATGAAGTCCTTGCAAGCATAGCCCATTTCTGTAGATTATTTTCCAAATATGTATAAAATGGAACCAAATGAAGGATTCCTTAAGAACCTGAAAAGGTGCAATATTAAAAGCTAAGATTATCCAGTAGTAAGTGTCCCAGCCTTCACTTGCTAGCTTTATCCTCTTTCTGTGCCCAAGAGTTAGCAGGATGAAAACGTCTTCCCTGTGATTGTTTTCATTTCTTTTTACTCATTACTGGCATGCACAGTTCAGTGATTTGAGGAAGTCAGATGTATTGCCCACATACACATGTGAATATAGGCCTTAGAGTACTTAATGTGGTAGTGCAGCTTGTCCTCAGACTGGATCCAGTTGATGGTGTTGCCTTGGGCATTGCCATTGGTGTTGAGAAGGAACAGCATGAAGTAATGTAGTCAATGTTGTCATTGATATCTTCCAGCTCCAGAGGCAGTTCCCTGTGCTAAAGAGGATGTGTGGGATTGTGTGGTTGATCTGCATCCTTTGTTGAACTTCTGCATAAACACCTTTCTTTTTTTTTTTTTTTTTTTTAAGATTTTATTTATTTATTCATTTATCCCCCCCTTGCTGCTTGTGCCCGCTGGGTCAGCCAACCACGCCGCGCGGGCACAAGCGCGGGCCTGCCCCCACCAGGAGGCCCCAGGAACCGAACCCGGGGCCTTCCATATGGCAAACGGGAGCCCTACTGATTGAGCCACAGCCGCTTCCCTAAACACCTTTCTAATGACCACATTATCATCATCTTTAAACACTGTGCTAAAGTCTACTGTGACTGTCTTTTTTGAATTAAACATATATCATCTTCTCATCCCTATAAAGGATAACTGCCTTGTTCTCCCCTTCCTTGCCCTCTTCTTCACATTGGAAGTATTCCTCAAAGATAGAGGCATGTTTCAACATGCCAGCCTGATGCACAATCAAATCCTTGGATGCAGGCAGATTTTCAAGCCAAGTAGCAAAGAGACATTATATCCTGATTCTGGATTTACCGAGAAATTTCCATATACCCTCTTTAATAACTTATCAGCACCATGTGCCTGATATTTCTTGTAGAATTTCAAAGACATACTGACCATTGCCGCTTTGTTCCCGGGCCTGAGGGTGATCAGCCCTGCTGCAGCCCGGGGGGCGACACTGGCTAGTTGTGGACCGTCCGGCGTGCACTCCGGGAACGGCGGGGGGTGAAGAAGTTGTCAGGAGAGCGCAGGCCCGGCTCCCTGGTCTTCACGGGGGTTAAGGAGAAGTTGTCACAGGGTCGCCGTTTGGTGCCCTGTGGTCTCCCTGACAGTACTAAATGAAGAGACACCACTCACTTGCTTGCTGGAAGGTAAGACCTTTATTCAGCGAGTGCTGTGCAGTTTTATAGGCAGTGTTGGGGGCGGGGTGAGCGTGTTGTCTTCTGATAGGGCTAAGCTGTTGCTGGGCGTGGGGGGAAGATTTGGGAGGGAGGGGGGAGGCTAGAGGAGAAGGCCAACAAGTCCAAATAAGGTTATGGCTGTGAGGGAGTGCTGTGATAGGCTGCGGTGAATAGGGAAGTTGGGTTCGGGGAAGAGAGAAGTTGGCTACGGGAAGCGGGTGGGGTGTAGTGCCCCACAGACACCTGTGGCAAGGTTCGACTTGGGTAAACATTACCTCAGACCATCACTTTGTTTTTATTTTTTTGTTTTTTGTTTGTTTTTTTTAAAAGATTTTATTTATTTACTTTATCCATTTTAAACACCCCCTTCCCCATTTGCTGTTTTTTTGTGTCCATTTGCTGGGCAATTCTCTGTGTCTGTTTCCTGCCATCTCTTCTCATCCTCCTCCTCCAGTCTTCACCAGGATTCGATCCTGGAGACCTCCGATGTAGGAAAGAGGTATTCTGCTGCCTGCGCCACCTCAGCTCCTAGCTTCTGGAGCTTTCAGAGCATCTCATCTTGTCTCTCCCCTGTTACGTCATCATCCTGCTGCATGGCTCCCGGGGCCCGACAGCTCAGCGGCACACAGAGCCTGGCAGCCCATGCGCCTTCTATATTTTTTTTTTATTTTACCGGGAGGTCCCAGGGATCGAACCCAGGTCCCTCCATATGGCAGACGGACGCCCAACCATTTGAGCCACATCCGCCCCCCACCATCACTTTGTTTTATCTCTGTTAGGATTTTAAATATGATAGATGACTCATCAAAATCTGCAAATATTACTTCTACTCCTTCTGGTTTGTTGCTGGCAACCATGTTCTTGAACTTGAAAGTGAGTTTCTCCTCAATGTTGTGGTTATTTATCTCCAGCTGGATCACAGCAGCAGCTGCCTCATGCAGGAGAAGGTGAAATGAGGGCAGGCGAGGGTGAGTAAGGGAGAAAAAGACAGAGGGACTAGCCCTGCTGCCACCTGAGGAGGAGCTGGATGAAGTAGGAGGTAAGGCAGAATGGGACTGATGTGGGGGGAAAGGGAAGATATGCACCATAATACTACTGATTTTTTTTTTTACATAAACAATAAGTGTATAGTAATAGCTGTGAACTTACAAACAAACATACATAACATCACACAGGGCTCTTATATCTCACCCTACCACCAATACCTTGCATTGTTGTGAAACATATTTAATGATTAAAGAGCATCCTCAAAATATTATTACTAATCAAAGTATTTTTCCCCAACCCACTCTATTATTATTTTTTCTATCATTTATATGTGAACATACATAAACAAGTGTATAATAAAATTGTGAAGTTACAAAGCAAACATGCATAACATCATACAAGGGTCCCATACATCAACCCACCACCAACACCTTGCATTGTTGTGAGACAGTTGTTACAAATTATGAAAGAATATTGTCATAATCTTACTACTAACTATAGTCCTTATCTTACATTTGGTGTATTTTTCTCCCAACCCACCCTATTATTATTTTTTAAATATATTTTTATGACAGAAGTTGTAAACTTACAGAACAATCATGCACATGTGCAGAATTCCCTACCAACACACCACACTGTGGTGGAACATTTGTTACAGATTATGAGATAATATCATCAGATTACTACCAGGTCCATAGTGTACATTTGGCACATTTTTTCCATACTTCCCCATTATCAACACAGTACATCTTTGGCATAGATGCATGAATATTAATTTATTACTGTTAACCACACTTAATAGGTCACTACAGTTATATTTTTCCTATGCTTCTCCACATTCCCACCACCCTGCAATAGTGAGATACATCTGCTCTGGCTCACAAAGGACACTCTTGAATCTGTACCATCAACCACAATTCTCATCCACCTCTGGGTTTAATGTGCTATTCAGTCCCTAGATTATTCTCTAGCTTTCTGTCAGTTGGCATTTACATGCCTAGACTACCATTTTCAGCCACATTCCATTTATAAACCAGCTGTTACTCACTATAATGTGTTACCATCAAACTGTATACATTTCCACACTTTTACAGTAAAGCTAATTAAAACATCTACATATATTAAACATCAGTAGTCCATCTTAGTCCTCCTCTTATCTCCTTTAAGAATCCACCACCTACTACCAGGTCTCGAAGATATTTTTCTACATTTTCTTGTAGAAGCTTTATGGTTCTTGCTTTTATATTTAGGTTTTTGATCCATTTTGAGTAAATTTTTGCAAAAGGTGTGAGATAGGTGTCCCCTTTCCTTCTTTTGGTTATGGATATCCAGTTCTCTCAGCACCATTTGTTGAATGGACTGTTCCGCCTGAGCTGGGTGGGTTTGACAGGCTAGTCAAAAATCACTTGACGATAGATGTGAAGGTCTGTTTCTGAATCATCAATTCGGTTCCATTGGTCTATGTGTCTGTCTTTATGCCAGTACCATGCTCTTTTTCCACTGTAGCTAGGTAATATTATTTAAAGTCCAGAAATGAGAGTCCTCCAACTTTGCTTTTCTTTTTAAGATGTTTCTGGCTATTCGGGACCTCTTACCCTTCCAAATAAATTTGATAATCATGTTTTCCATTTATTTTTAAAATGCTGGTGGAATTTTTATCGGGATTGCATTGAATCTGCATATCAATTTGAGTAGAATTAACATCTTAATGATATTTACCTTCCAATTTGTGAGCATGGAAGGTTCTTCCAATTATTTAGAACTTTTCAAATTTCTTTAACAATGAGTTGTCGTTTTCTGAATACAAGTGCTTTACACCAGAGTTAAAATGGTGGCTACCAGCCTCTTTCTGACTTGGACAGTCTCACACTTTAGCTGTTCTTAGGATTGTGCTTTAGCCTGACAAATTTACTAATCAGTACCTGAAGTTGGTGCCCAACCGTCTCTTCCTCCCCCTTTTTTGGGAAGTGGAGCTTCCAATTCCAGCTGCAGAATAGCTCCTGAGTGGCTTGTGCCACCAGTGGAGGATAGGCACTGGCCCCCGGGGCGAGGAGTACTCTACTTACAAATCTCTGCAGATGGACAATCTTCTCCTTCCATTCTTTCAAGGATGTTGCAGGATGCTCTTCTGGTCTCCTGGGGCCCCCAAACAGGTGCTTTAGATAATTCTGGGTGATTACTAACTGCCCTGTAGCATGACCTGACTCTAGGAGCTCCTTACTCTGCTGCCATTTTGCTGGTTGTCTCCTGATTTTTTTTAAATATAAACTTTCAATCCTGTGATCTTGCTAAATTTACATATTAGAGTTCTTATAGTTGTTTTTTTGTTGTTGTTTTGTTTTCTTTTTTGGCACTAAAGATTTACTATGTAAACCATTAGGTTGTCTATGTATAATGACAATTTGACTTCTTTTCCAATTTTTATGCCCTTTCTTTATCTTGTCATATTGCAGGGGCTTGGACTTCCAGTATAATGCTGAATAAAAGTGGTGAGAGCAAGCATTTTTCCTTTGTTCCCAATCTCAGTAGGAAAATATTCAATATATTGTAATTCAATATGGTATTAGCTGTAGGTTTTTTATAGATGTTCTTTATCAGGTTTAAGAAGTTTCCTACTATCATAATTTGCTGAGACATTTTTGTGGTGTTTTCTTTTCTAATCATGAATGAGTGTTCATTTTTCAAAAATTTTCTTCATCCATTTAAATGATCATATGATTTTTTTTCCTTTTTTCTGTTAATGGATTTGATTGATTTTTGAGTATTGAACCAACCTTACTTTCCTGAAATAGACTTTACTTGATCATTATGTGTTATCATATATATATATATTCTCTTTTTGTGCCCAAAAGTTATATATATATATTTTTTTTCCTGAATCCAATTTTTAAATTTTCTAATGCTTTGTTGAGAACTTTTGCATCTATGTTCATGAGTGATATTAGTCTCTAATTTCCTTTTCATGTAATGTCTTTGTCACATTTTGACTCCTGGGTTATACTGACATCATAAAATGAGTTGGAAAGTGTTTTCTGTATATATATTCTCTGAAATAGTTTGCATTAGAATGTTATATTTTTCTTAAATGGTTGATAGAAGTCATCAATAAAGATATTTGGACCTAGAGGTATTTTTGTGTGTAAATGCTTTTATTTATTTATTTTATTTATTTGTATCTTCCCCCACCCCCCATTGTTTTGCGCTCACTGTTTGTTCTCTGTTCTGTGTCTGCTTGTCTTCTCTTTAGGCAGCACTGGGAATCAATCCTGGGACCTTCTGGAGTGGGAGAGAGATGGTCAATCTCATGTGCCACCTCAGCTCCCTGGTCTGCTATGTCTCTTATTGTCTCTCCTCTGTCTCTTTTTTTGCATCATCTTGCTGTGCCAGCTCTCTGCATAGGCCAGCTCTCTGCTCAGGCCAGCTCACCACGCAGGCCACCTTTCCTTTCACTAGGAGGCCCTGGGAATCAAACCCTGGACCTCCTATATGGCAGATGGGATCCCAGTTGCTTGAACCACATCTGTTTCCCTAAATGCTTTTAATTAATGTACAAATTCAATTTAGTTCATGGATATAGGGCTATTCACATTTTCTATTTCTTCTTGGATTAGCTTTGGCAAGTTGTCTTTTTCAACGAATTTGTGTATTTCACCTAACTTACCATATTTATTAGCTTAAAGTTCTTCTTAATAAACCCTCATTATTTTTTTTAATATCTGAAGGGTCTGTGGAGGTGTCCCTTCTTGAATTCTTGATATTGAAAATTTGTATTTTCTCTTTTTTCTTTATCACTCTTGCTATGGCTTATCAATTTTATTAATTTTTTTGGAAAAAGCACCTTTTGTCCTTTAAATTTTTTCTATTGTTTTTTCTTTTCTATGTTATTGATTTCTGCTCATATTTTTATTATTTCCTTTCTTTTACTTAGGTTTTATTTGCTCTTATTAAATCTTCTTAAGACAGAAGTTTAGATCATGACTTTTAAAGCTTTCTTCTTTTCTAATATAACATTTAAAGGTCTAAACTTCTGGGCCTAGCTTTAGCTACATCCCTTAAATTTTGGTATGCTGTGCTTTCATTATTTTTCAGTTCAAAATAATTTCCAATTTTCCTTGTCATATCTTCCTTGACCCATAGATTATTTATCTTTGTTTTTTTTTTGTTTTTGTTTTTTTTTTACCGGGAGGTCCCGGGGATCGAACCCAGGTCCCTCCATATGGGAGACGGATGCCCAACCATTTGAGCCACATCCGTCCCCCCATAGATTATTATTATTATTATTATTATTTTTTTAAGATTTTATTTTTTATTTATTCATTTATCTCCCCCCTGCTGCTTGTGCTCGCCGGGTCAGCCAACCACGCCGCTCGGGCGGGCCTGCCCTCACCAGGAGGCCCCGGGAACCGAACCGGGGCCTCCCATATGGTAAACGGGAGCCCCACCGATTGAGCCACAGCCGCCTCCCATCCCCCATAGATTATTTAAAAGTATGTCATTTCACTTCCAAATTGGGGATTTTAACATACCATAATAGTAATTTTAACCTAATACTTGTAGTCAGAGACCATCTGCATTATTTAAATAATTTGAAATTGACATGTTTTTGTATTCCAGTGTATTTGTGAATATTTTATGTGGTCTTGAAAACAATATGTATTCTGCTGTTGGGGTATAATGTTCCAAAATTGTCAATCTGGTCAAGTTGCTTGATGGAATTTTTCAAATCATTTATATCCTTACTAATTTTATTTGACTTTTTCTATCAGTTACTGAGAGGCAGTTTAAAATCTCCATCTATAATTTGGGTTTGTCTGTTTTTCTTTCAAGGTCTCAGTTTTTGCTTCATGTATTTTGAAGCTCTGTTGATTAGGTGCATACACATTTAGGATTGTTATGTCTTCTCGATGAAGTAACTCTTTTATCAATATGAAATAGTCCTCTTTACCTCTGGTAATACTCTTTTTCTTGACATTTATTCTGTCTGATATTAATGTAGCCATACTATTGCTCTCATAATTGGTATTTGTGTGATATATTTTTGTTTTTTATTTTCAGCCTGCTTATTTCTTTATATATAATGTGTGTCTCTTGTAAACAGTGTATAGTTGGGTCTTTCTTTTATAATCCAACTTGGCGATTTCAGCCTTTTACATCAAGTGTTGAGTCCATTTAAATTTCACTTTATCTATATTGTTTATTTAGTTTTAGTTTAAAAAAATGAAGCAAATACGAAAAATATTAGCAATTATATATATTGGGTTTTTGTTTCCTGAATTTTCTAAAGTTCTAAAATAAAACAAAAACAAAACAAAACAAAAACAATTCCCTCAACTCCCTATGTCCTCCTCCTATTCTCTATTTCTCTTTTCCTCTTCCCAGCCAGACTTCTGGAAAGAATGGTCGACACACTGTCTTTATTTACTCAATACCAATTCAGACCTCAACTCAGTCCAGTTGTGCTTCTACAACAACCAATTCCCCCAAAAGTACTCTCTTTCTCACTCAAATTGTCACTGTTGCTAAACCAGTTTTCATCTACTCTATGTAGTCAATCATCAAGTTCTGAAGAGTCTACCTCCAAAATATTTCTTAATTCCACTACTTCCCATCTCTACTGAAAATCAGTCCAAGAATCATTGTCTCTGATCATATCCTGTATGGCATTTCCTCTTGTTCAGCATACACATTGGCTTCTTTTCACTTTTTTTCAAAATGTGTAAGCTCAGTGGTGTGCTGGTAAATGGTTTACGAACAATTCTCCAGGGGGAAAAGCCATGATCTGTAGCATTTTCTGATTTCCATGGTGTAACTATCCCTACTATGGCCAATAAGCTACCAATGATATCACTGAATGCAGAGTTGGGAAGAGATGGTGATAATAGGTTCTTGTGTGTTGGTATGAGCTGGCTGTAGCACACTGCTGCTTAAGCTCTGCTCTCTTTCTGAGCTTTCACATATCTTGTTCCTTCAGCCTGGAATGCTTCACTTCATTCTCAGCCCACCCCACTCCAGATTAGAGTGCAGCCCAGCTGGCACTTTGAACACAACCTTGTTAGGCCCTAAGCAGAAGACCCTGCTAAGTTGTGCCCAGAATCCCGACACACAGAAATAGTGAAATAATAAAGGCATCACTGAACAAACTCTCATATTAGACAAGATACTGATCCTCTTCAAATTTCAATTTCCTCATTTGTTTATAATGACAATATTGTCATTAAAGGGGGCTCAAGTGAAGTCCAAATTACTCTCATTATAGCTGCAGAGTATATATTATGTTTGCATACTTGAAATATATATATATATATATATATATATATATATATACACACACACATATATATGTGGTATATATATTTTTTCTTCCTGAGGTACTGGGGCCGAGGATTGAACCCAAGACATCATTTAAGGGAAGCCGGCGCTCAACCACTGAGCCATATAGGCTCCTCTAAATCGGTTTTTTTGTTTGTTTGCTTATTGTTTGTTTTTGTTTTGTTTTTAGGAGGCGCCAGGAACTGAACCTGGGACCTCCCATGTAGGAAACAGGCACTCAGCCACTTGAGCCACATCCGATCCCTATATTTTATATTTATATATATTAGAAACACCTGTGTTTTGCTTTGATATCAATGATGTAGGATATTTTGAATTCGTATGTACTTATTTCTTAATTTTTCCCTTTTGATCATTGTGGTCTCTTCACCTATTTTATCTCACAAATATTATTGCATGAGTCAAGATGCATCCTTTCTTTCTTCTTCACTCTCTCCACTGAATCATTGGAGAGAGATCATATTCGAAATTTGCAAGCTTTGTCCCTACAATCACATTCTAGAGGCTTCCTGCTGGAGAACAAGCCATTCTCAGTGCAGGTGAACCAGTTCAAAGGTGAAAAAAGGGTGAAAAGGGAAAGAGAAGGAAACCATTAAGAAAATTATGACATTCACAGTATAATCAAGTGTACATTGAAAATTGCCTTAGAGTAGACTTGCAAATGCAGCTGGAAAATGCAAACCACCAGTTCAATCACTTGACATCTTTTCTCTCTTCCTCCTATCTAAATGCATATTTGGAGTAAACTGTAGTTGAGACATCCTGTGCCTGACACTTCATACCAGCAGATATTGATTCCTTCAGGAGTGAGTGCTTGTTCAAAAAGACAAGCAGGTGCCCAGGACCCTGACCTGGCCCAAATCAGAGACCACAAAAGAGGCCACATCAGCAGTTTAGATTATTCAGAGATTGTCAGAAAACTCAGGATTGAGTCGTGTTCCTTCTCCAGGCAGCAGGCGATCTGCACAGGCTGTAAAAACCAGAACACACAAGGTCACTTTTTGTGAGAGTGAAGCAGGCTAGATAGGGAACCGATAGATGGATCTGGAACCTGACAAGAAGTCCACATGGATATCGATACCCCCCAAGATGGCTGCTGGAAGACCCTTGTGAAAGAGATTTCCTCCAGAAGCTAGGAAAGCTAGGATATTCTCCAGGGACATTATCATTGGGCCCTTCCAGGGAATTGATGGGTGGGGTAATCAATCAAAACAGCAAACAGCTGGAACTCCTCCCATGCCATTAGCAAAGGAGTGGAATAATTAATGGTTTAAAATGCAAGCTCCAAGGCCAACTGTCTCTCTCTTGCCTTCTAGGCCCTGCTTTTGTCGTGTCTCCCCCACATGGATCAACATGCAAGTAAAACCTGGGCATTTATAATCTATAATGGGAAATTGTAGTCTGTAAATCAGCCGTCTTTATCATTCTTCAGCTGCTTCCTCTCTACCTGGGACCTATGATCTGTTATTTTCTCCCATTTCTCTTCCCTCCCTACCTTAATAAATTACTGGCCTAATCGATGTGACATGCTCTTGAAATTCATTTCTTGTAGCTTAGTCAAGAACCTAGACAAAATCCAATAACATATTTGGTAAGCCATCCACGAGGTTATTGGTGAGTGAAACTATGGCCTCCAGCCTTTTTAATGCCTTCTCTTGGTTATCCATTTTAAATGGGTTCACCTATGAGCCCCCATGGGATGTAATCCTAGGAGAGAAGAGGCCGGGGCACAGGAACTCTCTGCATCCGTGCTGTGCATCCAGGCTTGTGAGATCTGACCCCAGCTGGGAGGGCTGGGGCACAGGGCAGGGACTCAGAGCAGGGCCCTGCCAAGACAGAGGTCCCCAGCTGTGCTCCGAGCACTGCTAAGCCACTTTTTCAAGTCCTTTTAGCAGCCTGTCGGCTTTGCCCTCAGGCTTGGCTGCCATTGCCTTCTCCCCGCCCCGCTCCCCTTGGTGGCAATGACTGAGAGCTGGGGGCTTACACCTCCTGGCAGGTCCATGCCTTTGCAAGCTGGCCTTCCTATCCACCACACCCGGCTACCTGGTCTGGGACAGGGCGGGAAGGCAGTGGGCAGGGCTAAAGATGGATACCGTGGGAGTCCCCTTCCCAGGGGGTCACTGGCCAGGGCTCATCTCATAATTAACCTTTACCCACGTTTTACCTTCCTGCTTCCTACTACTGAATTTCTCATTCAAGGTTTTGCTTTGGAATGTCTTAAGAACTGTAAAACTGAAAATGCATTTGCTAGTGAGGAAGTTATTGCCTCAGGGCCCTAAGACCTGTTAGCTAGAACAATTGATCTCTAATCACTTAACGACCTTTTGATGGCTGGTCTAACTGGGAAACTCCCAGACAGTAAAGTCATAAAACTAACTGCTTTTAAGACCTTTGTAAGAATAGGAAGAAGTTTTTTTTCTTCCCCTTCTCCAGGAAGGAGCACTATTCAGATTGGAGGACATCTGATCTATTCTGTCTGTCTTCCAAGTCCAGAATAGCCCCAGGAGCACTTGGTGACAGGGCCTCTGTGATTCCCGGGGTGGCGGGAACCAGAGAAGTAACTCCTAATGTTCCCCAAGATCTAGGAAGCCTTGGGCACTTAATTCAGAGAGCAGCCAAACATTCCCTGAGATTTATCTCAGGAGCTTCCTTGTGGGTAACAGTGCAGTCAGTCTCAGACCTTGGAATGCAGGGGTGCTGAAAACCAGAGCAGTAAACTCTGAACGGCCCCCATTCCTTGGGCCCTTCCATTCAGAGGGCAGCCAAATATCCCCTGAGATCTTGCTCAGGTTCTTTGATTTGGGTAACTGTCCCAATGTCTCCCACCAATCTGTCTTGGGTGCTTTGGTCTGAACTTCAGAGTTTTCAGGCATCCCCCAAGACCTAGGTCAGCCACGGGAACATTCAAGGCTCTGGATTAAATTCTCAGGACGCTGAGACCAGAGCATCAGCTACAAATTATTTGGACTCGTAAACATTTTAGTTAGACTTGGACTATGGAATGCCAGGTCAGTTGACTAAACATTGTTTCTTCATTCTTCCTAGAATAATAGGCATGGTCCCCACAGGACTGTCTTCTCAGAGATCAGGCTGAGAGCAGCCTCTATTCTAGACCATATGCAGAGGAACACTGAACATGTTAAAAGTCCTGGTAAACTTCATTTTCTTAGTAGTTACTGAACGTGCTTAACCCAGGTCTCTCTCTTAGTCCTTGTTCCAGAACCTGTCACACTCATACCTTGGGGAGGACTGGCAGACCCACATGCCATCCTGCCAGGGCTAAGCATTTCACACCAGAAGGCAAATAGCAAACGAGGTGGCTAAGACCCACTTCAGCTTAGCTCCTTTGAGATGGTCCATGGGCAACCTTTTCTCACCCAGGACCTGGAAACCAGGTTCTGAACAAAACTTGGCAAGAAAATAAAGCTTTCTCTCAATTAGAGCCAAAATGGAAGGAAATTTACTCTGTAGTTCTGATCACTCCGACAGCTATTAAAGTTAAAGGAATTCCTGCCTTGGTGCACTTATCCCAAGTGAAGCCAGCTGCCCAAGGAAGTGCCAGCTCACCAGAACCACCTGATAGGACATAAGAGTGCCAGTCATTGGGCAGCCTGAAATACCTCTTCAAGAGACAAAGTTGCGGGAAGATGGCAGACTAGAAAGACACAGGAATCTCTTCTCCAGAAAAATAGCTAGAGGACAAGCTGAAACAGCCCGGAAAAAGATCTTCTAGGGTTTAGGACAGCAGGTGAAGGCTGCACACCACCCAGAGGAGAGAGGTTCAGAAGAGGGAAATCACCACGACAGAACCGTGAGTGGGAAGTAGCAGCTTCTGCTGATGCCGGCCCCCTCCCCCACACCCTTTAGAATTCTCGAGCCTCTGGGCCTGCAACCACAGACAAAGGGGGCTCCAGGGATCTACCACTCCCGGAAAGGGGAGAGAGAGGGACACAGCCTTAGGCTGACTCAGGTTCTGACCTGAAATTTGGGCTGCAGAGCCCCACGGAAGCTTCCACACGGCGGTTTGCCCTGGGAGCCTAGAAAGGACTGGAAAAATCCAACCCTCGCAACCTCCCTCTCTTCTAGCCTGAACTAATTGTTGAGGACACCACGGGAGAAGGGAGAGAGAGCCTGGGGCTGACCCTGCTTTGGACTCCCAGGTGTGGTCTGCCCTGTCCCGAGAGCCCTTCCAGGCTGGGTGGGGCTGCACCATTGTTTGCCTTGGAGCCTGCAAGGGGCTAAAGATATACAAACCTCCCAATCTCCTCCTCTACTAACCGGGACTGATTGTTGAGGATTCAGAAGGGAGTGGAAATATTTCCTAGCTGGGAAAAGGGGGCTGCTACGAGAGAAGTCTGAGGAACTGTCTCAGTAAGTTTGAATCACAGGTCTCCTAGCCCCCAGACAGGAAGCTCTATCACATTGATCTGGCCTGTGTCACAACAAATACACTCCGACCAGGCATTGAATTGAGAGCAGCCAACAAGCGCCATCTGCTGGCAGACCAAGGAAGTGCACATAAGAAAATTAATAAGTAAGAGAGGCTTTTCCTGGCCTCTATAGCCTACCTGCCCAAGGCCCTAGGAAACGACTCTACAACCAATTACTGGGTCCAGTGCCCAGTTTTGAGCAACAAGCAGAACAATGCTAACAATCAAGGTTGAGCCAAAAATCAAAGAGCGGTGGTAACTCACAGCCTCCTGTCACTAAAACCCCATAAAAGGGAAAGAGATAGAGCATCTAAGTAAAATACAAACTAACCAGATGCCTAAGGACCAGCAAAAAATTATGGGCCATACTAAGAAAATAGAAGACATGGCCCAAGAAAAGGAACACAGCAAAGTCCCAGAAGAAATGCAGAATTTGAGAGAACTAATCAGTGAGATGAGCACACATTTCCAAAATCAAATTAATGAGATGAAAGAGAATATAGTTAAAGAGATCAATGACATCAAGAAGTCATTGCGCGAACATAAAGAAGAATTTGAAATCATGAACAGAAAAGTAACGGAGTTCATGGGAATGAAAGACACAATAGGTGAAGTCAAAAATACATTTGAAGCATACAACAGCAGACTAGAAATGATAGGAGAAAGAATAAGTGATACTGAAGACAGGGCAGCTAAAATTGGAGAAAAGAATGGAAAAAATTGAGCAGGGGCTCAGAGAGTTGAATGACAACACTAAACGCAAGAACATACGTGTCACGGAAGTTCCAGAAGGAGAAGAGAAAGGAAAAGGGGCAGAAAGAGTATTTGAGGAAATAATAGCTGAAAATTTCCCAACTCTCAGAAAGAAATGAACTTACATGTCCAAGAAGCACACCGTACCCCAATAAGAATAAATCCAAATAGACCTATGCCAAGACACATATTATTCAGAATGTCAAATGAAAAAGATAAAGAGAAAATTCTCAGAGCAGCAAGAGAGAAGCAAACGGTCACGTAAAAAGACGTCCAGTAAGACTTAGTGCAGATTTCTCTTCAGAAACCATGGAGGCAAGAAGACAGTGGTATGATACAATTAGGAAACTGAAAGAGAAAAACTGACAGCCGAGAATTCTTTATCCAGCAAAACTGTCCTTCAAATATGAAGGTGAATATAAAGTATTCACAGACAAACAGAAACTAAGAGAGTATGCAAAAAAGAATTCACCTTTGCAGGAAATATTAAAGGAAGCCTTAGAACCTGAAAGAAAAAGACAGGAGAGAGAGGCTTGGAGGAGAGTATAGAAGAAAGAAAAGCAGAAAGGATAACCAAAAGAGTAAAAAGAAAAACAAAAATAAGATGACATATGAAAACCAAAGAATAAAATGGAGGAAATAAATAGTGCATTTTCAGTAATATCATTGAATATGAATGGATTAAATTCCCCAATCAAAAGATACAGGCTGACAGAATGGATAAAAAAACATGAGCCATCCATATGCTGCTTACAAGAAACTCACCTCAGACACAAGGAAACAAGCCGGCTGAAAGTAAAAGGTTGGAAAAAGGTACTCCATGCGAATAGTAAACAGAAAAGAGCAGGGGTAGCTATACTAATATCAGACAAAACAGACTTCAAATGCAAAAAAGTGATAAGAG